>OX401412.1:30041234-30183734 GCA_947846245.1 Cerastoderma edule
TTACTTGACTTGTTCTGCCATAGTGTTTCATCTTGAAACATACACGAAGAATGGTTACCCCCAATTGAAAAACAAAATTATAATAAATGGAAATATATGGATTAATAAAGAATGCATCAATGAATTGTTTGACTTCCTTATTCGACCAAACGAAGATGCCATTATTTCATACCTATGTTTGATACAGTAATGTTAACGGCTTAACAAGCATACCTGTCGAGCATCTTCCCTTTAAAATGGGCGTGAAAAGTTGCAGACTTGTAAAAGAGAATTAACCCTTAGAGTGCTGGGTAAAAAGATTGTTGTGTCGTCTGCTTTCCAAAACCTTAAGTATCTGCTTAGATTTGTTGAGGAAAAATACTCAGAATAACAAAAAGGTTAGATCACAGGCCAGCCGCCAATTAACTTGGCGGCTGGCATGGATCTTAACTGTTTGCATAAACATGAGGTCGGTTCCAGCACTGTAAGTGTTACCCAGGCTCTAAGTGTACGATGGCAGTGTGTGATATACCTGTAAGGGTAGGTTAATTATGTTGTTAAGCATGTTGATGAATCCATCGGCAGACCGATCAAAGATAAACGCCCCGGTGTTGATTGCAGGTATTATCAGATTGGTATCTCTAGATCGGTGGCAAGTCGCGACTGACCGCAAGTCACACTACGTTGGGTTTTGTTGGTTATTTATTCGGCTATACTCTGGCAAACATAGGATAGGGTAGGAGAGACCGTATACAGGATCTGGGTGTTCGCTCACAAAGATTCGTTTATTATAAGAATTCCTCGTTAATACCTGTCTCACAATGGTTCGTACGAAATAGTTCCTCGTAAACGCAATTATAAATAGGAAAAGAGTGCCTCGGAATAGCGTTAACGTAAACGGAACATGATTCATACATGTGAAATCTTCATTGTACTTTTAAGGTATTCCACCCCTGATGGAAAACTTGTATTTGCTTTGGTTAAAGAGGAAAATGAAATGTAAATTCGTCTTCACTCTGGCTTAATAGGATATGAGAGTTCGTACAGGATCTGTGGTCTTTCTTACAAAGATTCGTACGAAATAGTTCCTCGTAAACGTAAATATAAAGAGGATGATAGTGCCTCGGAAAAGCGTAAACGTAGACGTTAAGGAAGCATGATTCATACATGTGAAATCTTCATTGTACGTTTAAGGTAGTCCTCTCTGTAGTCCACTTGTATCTGCTTTGGTTAGAAAATAAAATGAAATGTAAATTCGACTACACTCTGGCCAATATAGGGTTGAAGAGTCCGTACAGGATCTGTGGTCTCTCTTTCAAAGGTTCGTACGAAAAAGTTCCTCGTAAACGCAAACATAAAGATGATGAAAGTGCCTCAGAAAAGCGTTAATGTGGATGCTATAGGAAGATGATTTCCAACTGTGAAACCTTCATCGCACTTTTAAACGCATGTCTATTTTTCATTAAAAAAACCCCGAAACAAACCCATAACAAACACAAAGTTATCATTGAGGTTCAATGGATACGATAATTTTGTACATGTTCAAGTAAAGTTACGAATCTTTGTGAGACATACCCCTGGTTCTTTAGATGCTTAGTAACACCAGCTTATTTATGACTGATTCGAATGACGTGTGTGTTGTTTTATATTTTGGTTTGGATACTGCTGGTACCTCTGGTTCAGGCGGTGAAATTCCAACCTTGAGTTTTCGGATTCGATACCCTTCGGCGATGCTTGTGTCGTCGATATGTCCTTTAACAAGACGTTTCAGAGCACCTGTCAAGTACTGGTGAATCTGAGGATATCCGTTATTTATATATAGAAAGCAAATTGCTGAACCGTCGTTGAAGCGCTCACAGAAATATCTAACCATGTATATTTATCAAAAGCAGAGATTTAGGTTTGAATTAAAAGCCGAACTTGAGATATTATGTAAGACTTTCTAATTATGACCCCAAACATGTATATTTTGGTGATCAATTGATTTTCTGTTCAAAATCTAGCAATTTTTAGAAGATTTGCACGATTAAGGGAGTCACAATACGTTCTTTAAACACTTTTCGATGAAACGAGGTGTGTGAATTGAATTGTTACCTTTAAATTGTTATCTTCATTTAGAAATCAAACTGCATTTCGAAGTCATCCCTTGGACTACACTGTTCAATCACATCCGGTTTTAATCTGACTCATGAAATCCTGAGTGGTTTAATTTCGACAATAACTTTCATTTTGTTATAAAAATCAAACATTTTTGTCATACCAGACAAATTACTTCTCCACAAAACAGTACCCGTTGAATCTCGAAAAACAACGTAACCAACGAGACTTGCAGACGACAACGCTATCATAGACGTCATCGTTTAAAGGTCATTTCCAATTTGACAGGTCAGAACGACGGGCGAAATTGACCATTAAAGTGATATAATGTCTTGCGTTGTGGCAATATATGGCCAAAGTTTAACACCTGCGTGAAATCATTGTCTACAGTCGGACTGTACCGTTAGTCTCGCGTTGTCTCGCCGGTGTACGTGGTAAAAGACGAGACAGGAAGCTGATGGTTTATGGGAGTGTTTACACCCCGGGATGACTTCCTGTCATGTTTTACATAGGTTTTATGGTGATCAAGATTTACGGAAACTAATTTAGCCGAGATGTCATAACCCATCTCCGGTATCAGGAATTTCTGGATGATGTTGAAATATGCGAAATTTAACCTTTAGAATGCTGGGTAATTTTCTAAAAATAGATTTTTGTATCGTCTGCTTTCCAAAACCTTTTAAATCTGTTTAATTTTGCTGAGGGAAGATAATCAGAGGAGCAAACAGGTTAGATCACAGGCCAGTCGCCAATTTACTTGGCGGCTGACCTCGATCCAACCTGTTTGCATAAGCATGAAGTCGGTTACTGTACTATAAGGGTTAATCGCGAAAATAGTTTTTTAAGTAAAGTAGCCTTATACTCATGAGTTTTATGTTTTAAGTTTTAGTTTTTTTATAAGTATTTCTTTTACAATTACTCTTATCTTGAGTCTGTAAAACAGAAAAAGATAAGGTTTAAACCATATTCAAGGATATCGTTAGACAGAAAGAAACATTATTTGACTATATATTTGTTAAATTCTAATTTGAAGATACACTTGCCCTGATTTGTTCAATTGGTAGCGTGTCCATCTTCCAACGTAAGAGGCCCTGTGCTCAAACCCGATTTAGCCAATACCCTTTCGGCGTATAATAAAGTAATTGCGCCATGGTTTTATCGTCTCTCATCGTTGTTTGATTATGTTAATGCAATCAGCGACTGTGGAAAAACATCGTTGAGGTACTGATGATGAAATAACAGGAGTGTGAAAAGTTGAGCTGACTACGGCGATATGAGTAATATACTGTTGAAAACTGCATCAAACTCACAGCTTACCAAAATTTATTTGAAAATGCTTATCATGATGTTATATCGCATTATTTTCGGGGTATATTTTGATCCATTTCAACGGATTATAGAGATATAACGTTGTTAATGCACTCATATCTCCGATCAGATCTGGTATCTTACCTATGAAAAAAACCTCAGCATTGATTAGTAAGACGGTAAAAAGGTTGACAATCAATTTATCAGATAACGATCACTAACAGACTGTTGATGTAAAGATCGTATCGGTGTTCTAAAGTATACCCTGTTTTATCAAATCTACTGCTATCTAGTTGACCTCGGCATGAATCTATTTGTTTGTATATTTACGCCATTTTTTGCAATATACAGTGATATCACATGTTCTTTCCTTGGTCAAAGCCAGTGTTAATCTGGCACTGGGTCTTCCGTTAAAAAAGTTATCACCATTACCCAGAGTGAAACGGATAAAGCACTAACTAACAGTGGTGTTGTTGTTGTTGTTGTTGTTGTGTTTAAACTGACTTTGGTCTGAGTGATTTGGAATTAGAAATGAAATAATGCCCTGCGTGATCCAGTAGCGCATGACTTGCTACACGGGGTCCTGGATGCAATCACCATCAGCGGCACTGGGATTATTTGCGGGATTTCTTCCTTTGAGCAAGACACTGCTAGCCCTGCCTAGTACTTGTGGATCCCAGTAAAATAACTGAAGTAGTGTTGAAATGGCGTTTTACCTCATACAAACAGAGATACATAGAATAGGGGGAGGGGGGAACGGTATGTTATGCTATGCGAGCTGTCATGTTTTGATGCAGGACACGCGAGATTGACAGATACAGAGCTGGCACGAGACAGTGTCCATGTTTACACGATGATTAAAACGGACAGCGATTACGTCTGTGATCATCCGGTCATTTGTCCGAACTGTCCACCTGTACAGTTATGGATGGACAGCGGAAGAGAAATGACCACTCACAGACGGAAATGGAAACATGAAAAATGACCATTAGTACAGGTTCTGTTGACCGTTTACATGTACATGTACCCCCGGAACAAATTGGTTTTATGTTGGCATGTGATTTTTAAAGTGTCATCGGCGGTTGTGTATTGTACAGACTTGCATAAATCATGTGATATTCACAGACATTCCGCTTTCTTGGCTGGGGTGGGGGGTGGGGGATGCGTATTATCCCTTAAGAAAAACGTTCATTTTGGGTTAAAAGAAATGTTTATTGTGGATATATGTCATGAAATGCGTTTGGTAACGAACTTTAGAACGCAGAAAGGTTTGAAAATAATGGTATGTATTAAGCTATAATTTGGAACACATCAACTTAACGACATTCATACCATACATATATATTTTATTCCAAAAAGCTTTGCATTGCTTTTGAGCACCACCGCATATAAACTATACGTAACTAGATGAATTGACGCTTCTTGGATTAATTGTGCTGTCAGTGCCTACGTTTTATTGTGTATCAAACATCAAATCAAACACAACTGTATTGGTTCAACGGCATTTTAGTTTGACTCAAATTTCCCCTTCTGTGATCAAGTAACTTTAAAATCAACATACATGTTCCCTAAATGCACTGAAGTTGCCACGGTTTTATTAAACGTCTGAAATGTTAAGTTTATCCAATGATTAATTGAAACGTCAATGGAAAGAAGTTTGTAGGTGGGGGCAAAATAAATGTACTGCTACTAAAAGAATGAAAAGGGTTTGATAATTAATTGAAGTCCTTTTTACGCTATCTGCTCTAAACTAGTAGCTAGGGTGTGTTGAAGAAATGCA
This sequence comes from Cerastoderma edule, assembly GCA_947846245.1. NCBI lineage: Eukaryota > Metazoa > Mollusca > Bivalvia > Cardiida > Cardiidae > Cerastoderma > Cerastoderma edule. The sequence continues at coordinate 30,046,399 of OX401412.1, forward strand.
AACAATTCGGAATTTTGTAGAGGTGGAACTTAATTTCTTGTGAAGACTGCATTCATTTTTATAAGATTTTCACTTTGAAAGGTTCCTTTTTCATATCTCTGTTATATTAGTATATCTTGTATAGTATTGTAATGACAAGAATCTTTGTAACTTTACGTCTCAATAAAATGTTCGTATTCGTATATATTACGTTGATACGATTACCTAAAATATCCTCATTGTTCAGCTAAAATTTCGTGTCTCCTTTATTGCACACGGGAAGATAATGTATCTTGGTTTTCCAACGATGATATGAAGTTGGAAGGATTTCCTAAATTTAGGTGTTTTTATCAATCAAATTATGGCTATAAATGTTTAAAAGTTCTCATATTATTTATAGTTTAAACCCCCTAAATATCATCAAATGATACTTTGAACGTAGAGTTGACAAGGGTGAAGGTCATGCGAGGTCAATAACATTGAACGAAAGCGGTAGCATAAACTTTTGTAACAGATTTAGAAAGATTGTGACACAAAAATAGCTGATTTTTACCATGGTATTTTCAGAAACCATTCAAACATTTTATGGTTCCTGTGTGGCTTAATGTTTAAGGTGGTTATGATGGCGGTATTAAAACTCGGGTACAGGGTTCGAGCTCTCCACCGTTAACTCTGGTTTCGTGGGAGCGCCATTTTGCAAGAAACCTCAGAGCCATAGTCTAGTGCTGGTTAATCCAGAAAAGTCGTAACATAGCTGAAAATTGTTGATACGGTGTTAAACCCAATATAAACAACCAAATGTACAGGTGTATCAAATATGATCTATATCAGAGGGTTTACCTTGTGCGGTTTAATTATATCGACTGTAAGTCTTGCAGACTAATAGCAAATGCATGTACATGCATATCAGAACATTTCGTAATCTTGACACCAAGTTGTGTTCTTGTCTTGCCATTTCGAGATGAGCTGACGAGGCCTATGTCAAAGAAAACACACATATCCGGTTCATTCAACTCGATGCACCTACAAACAACAAGATTACGCTTGACGAATGTAGAGCATGTGATGGTAATCTGTTTTAGAGGATGTTTCGTAATCTTGTCTCACCTTTTAGAGACAATGTTTAACCCTTTTAAGTGCTGGAACCGACTTGCGCAAACAGGTTGGATCCAGGCCAGCCGCTAAGTATATTGGCGGCTGGCCTGTGATCTTACCTGTTTGGCACTCTGAGAATCTCTCCTCATCAAAATGAAGCAGATATTACAGGTTTTTGGAAGCAGACGACACGAAATTCTATTTTTGGAAAGTTTCCCTGCATTCTAAGAGTTAAAGTTTTGACTTCTAGGATTTGGTAAAAATTTACCGACCATGAATGCTTCACCTATGAATTAGGATTGCATTTTTTAAAACAAGTTCATCTCAAAATAACAACATAGCTCACCAAACCAGGTCACACGAAATTCTATTTTTGGAAAGTTATTTTTAAAGGTAAGCGTTCTATAAAAAACATTTGTTTAAAATGCACAGCTGTTGCCTGCATATGTTTAGAATTAAATTCCGTCACAAACTGAGGTGTATATGAAATCAGTTTTAGCAAATGCAACATGTTGTCGTATGGGCACAGAGAGTTAAAGTAAGATAATGTCGTGATTTGCAAGTCTGTACAGCATGTGTTGATTAGACCAGCGAAACCCTCTCGTATTTCGAATTATATCAGGGAGGCAGCATCTTGGCACGACGATTCAAAGGAATATCAATTGTATAGGTATTAAGCGGGAAAAGTAGAAATAAGCAAGGGGAATATTCTTCTAGACGTCTGCGCGAAGTGAACCTTCCCAAATATGCAGCGTTTGGTCACGTGGTGTTATTGCGCACGCATCACACATCGTGTCCGATTTTGTCCCCTAACATATCGTGTTCTTTCGAATATTAGAACGTGTCAGTTAGGTATAAAACATTCTGCGTGCCATAACATTACGTGTTCGACAGAAGAGTCAACATCCTAGTCTACCGTTCGCCATTTTCATTACAACGTCCGTGGGTTTTTTTCGCTATCAAAAACATTGTTAAATAACGAGTTATCGAGTGCGGAGGGATACATTGGACGGATGCAAAAAAGTAGATCTCTGACAGGCGATTTTCGTTATGTATGTATGACAAGGTTTAACCCTTATAGTGCTGGAACCGATTTCATGCTTATGCAAACAGGTTAGATCCAGGCTGGCATGTGATTTAACCTGTTTGCTACTCTGAGTATCATTCCTCAACAAATCTAAACAGATATGTAAGGTTTTGGAAAGCAGACGACATACAATCTATTTCTAGAAAAATACCCAGCAGTCTAAGCGATAAAAATTAGATAGCAAACGATTACGTAGGTTTGCTAAGACTTGTCATTTATGTCATATATATTAAGAAACACATCTCCGAAGCACGGTGTTGAATAAAAACACGCAAAAACACACTGCCTTGATGGAGGGAGTCGGTCAAAAACGTCAGACGAATGTCAAAGTGAATTGTGACGCGGGTAAAGCATCGTCTCGCTGTCTGTTTGCAGTATTGGTACGAAAGGGATACTTGGTGATAGGCTGACTATATATGTATTCCATACACAAGCTGTCTCTTTATCGCTAGAAATCTAATTTGTTGATGGCAATAAATAGCAGATGAACATATGGTGATGCTTTAAAACACTTTTCATTGTTTGGCAGTTTTGTGTTGAATGTGATATGCCTTTCGAATAATTAGAACTGTTCAAATTTGAAGCTAGTTGTATGTCAAATACAAAGCATCAGAGTTTTAAAACTGTTTATAGAGAATTAGAATTTTAACGTATGACCTGTCGTTAGCACTGTTCTCCATACTAAAACTTCTTTGTTTCGGATGTCTATTTCAAACCCTTTGTATAGTAGACGACGTACATCTTTGAATTTGTATTATAGTTTAACATTTGCTACAATTACACTTTGGTTTGTCATGTGTCATCTTCCAGCTGCAATGTTTCAACACAATTGGCTATGAGCTTGTTTTCATTGCTTTTCACAGGTTGGAAATAAGTAACTTCAGAGCCTTGCCTAGGACTGGTAAATCCAGGAAAGCTGTTGAATAACAAATACAAATACTGTTGACACGGATTTATAAAAGAAAACCCAAAAGGAAACAAGTAATACAGAGATTTCAGTAAGTTCCAGGGAATTCGTTACGCTACCAAAAATACTGTTGACACAGATTTATTAACAAACAAAGGTAACAACTAATGCAGATCTCAGATTAAATGAACTCCCAAAGCAATCAATACTTATCATTTCAAATTACGAACTTCAATCCCTTTCGTCAAACTCTTTCTTACGTATTCCCTCGACCGTTTTAAAGATGAGCATTCTGTACAGTTTGTATGATTGAACGTAATGCCCTGTAAATCATTTTAAACAGGACCTTTACTGTCACTCGATCATTGTAAATGTCGTAATAAGTGAGCCAGGAGTGTCGAGATATACCTATATGACGCCATAAACCTATGTCGGCTCTGTTCAGTTTTTTCTCCGTATCGTTGCTCTGTTCATTTTTTTCTCGGTACCGTTATGTCCTGCAAAAATAAAATATGACCTGTTGATTTAGATGTTTTACTATTTCGATAAAGAACATGATGAGGTTTGGTTTCATATCGCCATTGTTGACTAAAGGTTCACATTTCCTTCATTTAAAACCCATTACTAAACAATAACGACATTTGACCACTTTGTTGCAAACGTCTTTGGAAAACACTTTGGGAAAGGAGAAATTGCTCATTACGAGCAATTTCACCTTGTCCCACAGGGTTTTCTACTCTATCAGAAGACCCCCTTCCAATTTCATCACAATTTGAAATGTCGTCTGCAAACCCTTTCAATTTGGGACAGTCTAAAGTCTGGTGTTTGTTAGAGGGTTACAATGCATAACCATACTGAAGCATTCTGTGAATGAAATGTTATCGAAACATATTTGTATTTTATTCAACCAATAGAAGGTTATTTCATCCTTAACTGTAAACGTCGATAAGGCTGTTGGTTTCTGTTAAGATAACATGCTAAATACTTTATTGTTTTTACTCGTTAAGTATTGTTGTCAACAAGAAAGGAGGCTATAGACACAATAATATTACACAATTATTTACTTTCGAAAATAAAATATGAAGTTAAGACTGTAGTTGTACGTGCATAGACTCTATTGCACATCAAGCTTTATTTGCTCAGAAAAGAATGCTATTACAAGTCGAATGACTTTAACATTCTATATCGTAAGATTTATACAATCCAGTTCCAAACCAACAATTTTTTGAAGAGCGCTTTTAAAACAACTGCATTTAAAATTCGACAGACTTCTTTGATTCAAAATGTTCAACCTCTTGCGGAAGAGTGCTGTGAAAAAAACATGACAGCTGCAGGATTGAAAGCAACGTTAGAAATCCGTTCATCAATCCGAGAAACGATTAACAATTCAACAGATAATGCGGAGTCGCGACATGCGAACACTGTTCTAGTGTTGTCGATGCATCTGACGTTCTGGATTGGCCGCTTCCATTTGGACAGGCTAATCCCTATATATGTAGCTTTGCTAGCGGTTTTCATGTAGAAAAAAATCTGAATGTACGCTTTCTTAGAATCTAAGGTATCATTGTTTCACGGTTTAGAACATTCATCCGTTGGTCCTTTCTTCCTTGTAATATGACATTGAACAGGTTTTGGCATATCGTGTACCATTTTCCCGATCAATCAGGTTGCGTTAAATGGGCGACCTCTGGCACGTTATTTGTAGTTCGCTTTATCAAAGAAAAAAATCAAAATATTTTTGTTGAAGCAGAACAAGTAGTGTGAGAATATTGATATTGACATTTTTCCGTCATTGTTTTGTTTTACAATGGGACGAACGTACGTAGTCCCCGCGAAAATCGATGCCCACAAAGGCGCCATGTTGAATGACACACAGACCGGAAACACGTGTTTGTTTAGAGTCCCGGTCACGTGATGGGGAACATAGCGCTCGGGTGCGCGGCCATCGATTTCGGAATCTGGATTAGCCCTTTGACGTGGAAACTAATTTGAAAGCGCTTCCGATTATTCCCCGTGAATGAAAAGAGAATACGCGGACGAGTGTTTGCAAGAATTTCCGTCTTTATGTTTGAATCAGGCTAGGTCAACCGTATGAATGTGTCCATGGTATTCTTATTTAGTTCAATGCCCGATTGCCCCGTTCATCAGGTGTTGAATCTCTTAGCCGTGCATCATGTAGCAGTTCAGCATTTTTCCATACATACAAACATAACCGAACATTTTCAAGAGTGTGTATTTTAATTGTTAATATGAATACAAGTTAGGTATAAGAACAGTTATAAACTGAACTGAAAGATGAAAAGATGCTACAAGCCAAAATGATTTGCTTTATCAGAAATCTGCCATCGTCATACCCTGTTGCATCCTCTGTAGTCTTCATTATAAATGTCACAGTGAAATGCAAGCTAATATGATGTACGTGTATTTAATTAAATGAGGGAAATGATTGCTGTATGAAAAGGTAAAATATGAAAATCATAAGAAATACATATAACACGGCATATTATCATTTGGCTGAATACTAGTATGAGAGCAGTTGACGGGACCCGCACGTTAGATTAACATTAGCATTTTAGTATGAGGGAAATTCGGAGAAAAGCATGAATTGGAATGAAGTATAAACTAACCCTTTGAAATGACGCGATTACACAGGCCCGGCGTCATATCCACGAACTTTCGAGTTTCCGATTACGTACATATTGACAAATTATGGATAGATTGATTTGCTGCCATTTGAACAGCCCTCTCTATTTAAACGGAAGTGGAACTATAGACCAGAACTTGAAGTATGGAGAGCGTCCGTAAAATGTGGCTATAACTATCTGCTTAAAGTGAGGTGCCATATTTGGTTGCTTGACGCGCACTTCCCAATCCATCTGGGCACTTTATCAATTTTTTTCTTAACAGTAAAACATGAATGCAACAGGATTTTATTATCTTAAAGGATGGCATTTTCTTTAAGTTATTGGGTAGTGTAACCAATGTGACACAGGAGAGGCAAATTTTGATTTTGATTTACGTGTCTGTAAATGCACGAACTATTTCTCGGCTTGTCCGTATAATGGGTATATAGTAGATTTCAGTAAAAGTTCAATTGTCCGTTAGGGCTTTGGAACAACTTGGGTAAAATGAACAATTAATTCCGTTGCGTAGGAGGTACCTAAAATGGCTATGTTTGAAGTGATCATCCGAAAGTGTTATCTATGTTAAGAGGTTCTACACTACGCGAAGTTGTGTTTATCTTTTGGAGAATTTGTCTAATGTCTTGCATAACTGTCCTTTTTAGACAATATAGAATTGTCCCGAGTCAACATGTTATATGTGCAATTTTAGTTATTTTCGAAACAACAAAATAAACTTAAATCTTCCAAAATTGTAGAGCACTGCGATCTTAGACAATATCGTATACAGATGATCGGAATAGTTTACCTTCAACGATAGATAGTCTTTACAAAAAGGGGGCAGCTTCTACGCCCAACACATATATTCTAGATCTCGTTTGCACGTCACTAGCCCAACAGGAACATGATTTCTAACGGGTTCCTTTGACTAAAACGTTCATCAATTGAACCTTTCATGCCATTGAAACCAATGAAAATCTTCCAAACCCGAAGCGAGCGTGCACAATACATTACTTATACACGTGGTTTGATCCGTTTAAAAGAGTATGCCTCGAAAGGGCATATGTTACATTTGGTACTTTCGGCTGATGACTGTATGATGTAATTACATGGCGCAACCTGAACCGATGCTTGATGACGTCCATTTACAAACATTGACTTCTGAATGAAATTGAAAACAGAACATCATGAATATCTATATATGGTTTTTAGAAATGTTCATATTTTATTAATATTTCAAATATGTCGGTGTGTATGGTTGTGAAAACAAGCTGTTTGAAAGTAAAATGGTATTCAACCTACACAGTACTGCGATTTTAGCACGATTTGCGATTTTAGCACGATTTGCGATTTTAGCACGATTTGCGATTCCAGCATGTTTTGCGCTGAGTTTTTGCGTAGAGCTTTCCTGGTTTTCACCTGTAAACACATTAGTAAACGATAAAACACAATCCATAAACATTGTGTACTATTTCATTTACCAGGAAAAACGGCCCATTTTGGCTTTTACTTGAAAAGGGCACTATTTTAGAAAGTAGTTTAAATGTATTGATTTCCAACAAAATATTTTCCTGTCGGGTGGTTTGTTTGTGCTCCCGAGTGTCAAGTGTATTTGTTCCGGTCGGATCTGGTCACACTTCCAGGTGGCTCCGAAAACGGCCGGACACACAATGACCTGGCAAAACTGGCAGGATTTAGATCAATGGTCGATGTCTCAATTCGATATGACCAATACTTATACCATTCACCTACCTTTGTGTGTCCTATAAACGATTTTGCTCTTCCAGTTTTGTGAAGGACGGTTGATTTTGCTTTAATGTCAATCAGAGATATCCCAGGAACTATTTCATTAGGAAAACTGGCGACAGTGGTACAGTGGTAGAGCGTCGGACTATTGTACCGAGGGTCCCGGGTCCGAATCCCCGTTAGGTGAGGTGAGAATTACCGGGGCTAGCCCTCAAACCGGCGCGATTACTGGAGTATTCTCCAGGAAGCAGTCATCGAGAGTTACTCGATGGGCTATAAAGCCTCCTTCACAATCGATGTAAAACAAATTGGAAAACAAACAAACAAACTATTTTATGTTTTCTGAATATGAGAATGTTTGCTGGAATAGTTTCAGAAATATTATTCGGAGATGTTTACGGTAATAAAACAAGACGAAAATGACATTAGTAATGATTCGTTTTAAGACCATGTAAGATTCCAATGTAGTTTTACTCGAAAAGTGGTGTGAATCATGACTTCCTTGATTAAAAGTGTCGCTACCGATCTGTCAATGTTATCACCATGGTAATCAATCCATGAAATATAATTTTATGGTACCTATTGCACGTATCTTCGCTTCATTTGTGATTCGGTTTGAATTCCACAGCTCAATGCCAGGTAATCTTGTGTGAGCATTGAAATGCTTAAGCATTTACTTCGGTTCAAAAACTTTCATTTAAGTAGATCGTATGTAAAGATATTCATTTTGGGGGGGCTCATGTGGATTGATAGGTTCACAATTTTTGAAGAAACACCAATGTTTCGTATTGCTTCGAGCATTGTGATTCCAAATACCATTTAACAATTGTAACACGGGTTCAAGGCCCAATATGGATGGCACTTGGTATCATCGTTCATTGGCAAAGACTTTAAGGTTTTGCCTAGTACTGGTGAGAACAAGAAAAACGGTAACACAACAAAATATATTGTTGACAATAGATTGCACCAACTAACCCGAAAGACTTGCGCACATGTACGACTAAGCTCGTAAATCGGGTTGGGCGAGGGCGGGACAGATAGGGTTCCGACAATAACAACATATAGACGTGTAACAACCCCGACAGACCTTATATACGGTGTGAAATAAACAATAAATATGCCATAGTTATCACCGTGAATTGGTGAACGGTGCGATACGCGTTTGGTTGTATGATAAAAGCCAGTACATGGAAGAAAGTGAGTGGCAATAACTAAATGAAATGCATGAGGAATTGTTTTGCGAACTTTATTGTTGTTGACAATAGATTGCACCAACTAACCCGAAAGACTTGCGCACATGTACGACTAAGCTTGTAAATCGGGTTGGGCGAGGGCGGGACAGATAGGGTTCCGACAATCACAACATATAGACGTGTAACAACCCCGACAGACCTTATATACGGTGTGAAATAAACAATAAATATGCCATAGTTATCACCGTGAATTGGTGAACGGTGCGATACGCGTTTGGTTGTATGATAAAAGCCAGTACATGGAAGAAAGTGAGTGGCAATAACTAAATGAAATGCATGAGGAATTGTTTTGCGAACTTTAGCAACTTGTGAAGCAGAGGAAGGAAGGTGCGCAATTTCACTGATTTGAAAACATCATTTCTTAAGGTCTATCTGTTATTCAACACTTTACGTGTTGCTCTGCTTCAACAAAATCGTCGGAGTTGTTAGATAATTCGAATAAATATCTTCGTATCTAACGGTTACTTGTGAGGTGTGTCTTTACGACTTCTTAACCCTTGTATTGATGGAACCGACTTCATGCTTTTGCTTCATGCTTATGCAAACAGGTTAGATCCAGGCCAGCCGCCAAGGCGGATGGTCTGTGGTCTAACCTGTTTGCTTCTCTGAATGTCTTTCCTCGTTAAGATTTAGCAGATATTTAAGATTTTGGAAAGCACACGACACAATATATGTTTTAAGAAAAACCCAGTATTCTAATAGTTAAAGTCAATTCTCGCACTGCCTTTATTTTTCTTTGGTGAAATTGGTCTTGCTGCTCTATGCCATCCATTTGCTTTAGTTGACATCTTTTCATAGGTTACATGCATATTGATAATTCGACGAACCTAACAAGTAAAAACAATGTCATCCATTTAGATCTACAAGTATTTTGATGGGTTTCTTTACAGTTAACATGCATTTTGAAAATTCGAAGAAATTAATTAACACTTTTTTTCTGCAAAAATAAAGGAAAGAAAACAATCTAATTCATACATCACGCCTATCACTATGATGGAAACCATGCCTCAACCGGAAACACGTGTTGGACTATTTTGGGTGTGCTCGAAACCACTCCGCGAGATTATCGTTATCGTCCGTCGTGAAATTCACGAGTTGGTTGCTGACCTGTGGTACGATAAGGCCGGGAACCAGACGTCTGGCGTTATCATGGTAACGGGATTTGTGACTGGATGTCATCAGTCTTCTTGGGCCCGGCTCGTGGGATCAAAGAACGCGTTGGTGTCCTGCAACGTTTCTAAAATAAAGGCTTACCTGTTTGTTAGTAATTGATTTGACATGTCATTCGATTTATATTTCTATAAGGGATTTCCGTCATGATTTTGCTTTGCTCATTTCAAAAGATTATTGTAACGTTGTACTTTTTTTTATAATTCGAAGTATTCTTTTTGCGCTGTGTAAATCAAACGTGAACCGAATGGAAAGTCTGATTTTGGCATTTATTACAATTTTGTGAATTGGAATTCTTTTCGTTGTTACTTTAATACCGGTATATATAGTCGCACCGTTGTCATCGTTTGGAATGAATTGAGCAACAAGATTCTGTGCTGTAATGGAAACAAATGTTTGGTCAAACAATTGATTAACATAATATTCATCTGATAGATAAAAGGTAAAGGTAAAAATATGTTCTTGATGTACATATTCTTTACGAAATGGCTGTTTCTTCATAGCACTTGTCTAAGACATAAATACAGAGTTACATGATAAATAAAGTAAATAGTTCTATGTCATGGTTCCGCTAGATTTCGTACACAATTTTACCGATGGGTTTTTGCAGAGGTATCAGAAATGCCTTCACAAAACTCTGCAATCTTCTTTAGCGATTGTATCCCCACAAAAGTGCAGGCATATTACACTGGTTAATTATTAAGAGTTTGGATACAATGCCACATGAAGAAACTGCTTGATTCAAAATTGAAAGTTTTTTGAAAATAAATAAGCCTTCTTACGATATAGATATACACGTTAGATCTATGTTTTCAATCAGAATGTCAATATTCATTGTAAACCTTTTATCTGTCTGTATTTTCAATCTTTCTTTCTCTGGATTTCTTGTCTTTGTCTTTTTGCTCTAGTAAACCAATTGTTTGTCAAGTATGTTATGTTATATTGTGAACAAATAGAGCAATATAGAAAACGTGTACATTTCCCGCTTCTATCAGACGAATCACAATTGAAGTATAACGGATAACGTATATGTTCTTGTATCACTTAGAGAGTACACCACCTAGGAAAGTGTATATAGGTGATTGCTATTTATAGGTGTTGTCATAATGATTGATGACGATGCATATTTTAAATATATTGATAACACCATTAAGAAAGTTAAAGGAATACCACGACATATGAAACGACGCCATTTAGTTACTTCAACTTTAATCAAACATCGTTCTTAAACAAGTTGAACAGATTGTCATCCAGTGTTCTCCAAATGGCCAAAATGACCGCTTCAAATTATGTTTTGGTCGGTTCAAATTCGTGGAGATGTTGAGAGCCCCCATGCCCCCTCCAAGTGGCCTGTTCAGATTTTGTTTTGCCGTATTCAACCAATTCTCATTGAGAATACTGGTCATCGTCCATTTTCTGAAAACAATATATTTTTCTTTTTAATTTGAAAGACCCATCCCCCTGATATTCTAGATATTTAGAAAGTTATTCTTAATGTTCGCGACACGCAACAGTAATGAGTACATTTGACATTGTTCAAGGTTAAATGAAGATTTATGGTTTTTATTGTTATTCCTGTAATTTCTTTAAACAATGTACTATCTAAATAGAGTACGAAATGTCAAGGGAATACTTTTCTCAGCACGACCCAATTTAAATCACTCTTTGCCAACCGTAGGTGTTAATAAATTCGTTAAAGCATGGAGCGCTCTTCATTGAACGCGAGTTGGCACTTCGGTTAACCCTTTACCAGACGTCAAGTGTTCGACTGATCCAAATTGGAAGAGTTTGCAGACGTCATTTCAAATGCGATGATATTGGAAAATAATCGTCTGATAGGCTGGAAACATTGTGGGAAAAGGAGAAATTGCTCGTTAAGAGCAATTTCTCCTTTTCTAACAATGTTTTCCAGAGTCGTCTGCAACGAAGTGGTTCAATGTCGTAAATGTTTGGTAGTGGGTTAATGGACATTCTGTCTATGAAATTCGCCCGTGGTTTTGAGCCCCATTTACTAATGTTTTATCTCTTTATGGCCATGTAAAACAATGATACGGGAATAAAATGCCGCCGATTCATTGCCCACACGCCGGTTTTCGATATAGCATTACGACAAACCAATTCTGAAAAAGCAATTTCGAGTCGTCGCCACCCACATTATTCATAATCTTCCACCCTGGTGTTGTCGTAAAAGCAGCCAACAGAATGCAAACTATCGTATAAAAAGTAATGTTACAGAATACTTTGCGTGTTTATTTATATGCTTTATGGCAGTTTTACGACTTAACAGCCAATCTGCGCCCGTTTAAGCCGTTTGAGAAATAGCCATTAGTATACTAAAACAAGAGCCATGAACATCATAATCAGAGAACTAATGCTTTTAACGTCAACTTTGATTAGGATGAATGTATTTGACGTAGATTAATTGGACCAAGTCATGCGAAAACTGTGTTTGGTGTAAGCTTTGAAATAATAGTTTGGGCCATTTCAAATATATGTAGTTCTTACGTCAAAGCACGGTGATTAACCCTTAAAATGCTTGGTATTTAAAAAAAATGCCTGCTTTCCAAAACCTTTAAAATATGCTTAATTGTGATGAGGAAGGATTCTCAGAGTAGCAAACAGGTTAGATCACAGGCAAACCGCCAATTTACTTGGCGGCTGGCCTGTGATCTAACCTGTTTTCATAACCATGAAGTCGATTCCAGCACTAAAGGGGTTATAACCCAAACAGCACAACAATCTCTCAAAGTAATGCAAATTTGCATTTGGAATCGTGATATTCTTTCTTCAAACGACTACTTCAATGAAGAAACAAGACCTGTTTTTCAGGTGTAGCGAAATCTGATTTAATTGTCTTGTCAGTAGATGTCAACTTTTTTCCTGTACTTGCCCGTGTACTGGTTATATAGTTATTTTCTATAATAATTCACGTTTTCGTGAAAGTTTTTGTAAAAGTTGGGCAATATGGACAATTGGTTATGTGCTACAGTGGGTGCTGGGTCGAATCACACAGGCTCTTTTGGGGCCTCCGTGGCCTAGTGGTTAGAGTACAGAACTTGAAACCACATGGCCCCTCTCCGCGTGGGTTCAAATCCTGATGAGGGATATGGAGTTTCATGAGAGGCAGTCTCCCGACTGACTTACGGAATGCCGATGGTTCTACCCGCCTTGACCAGCCCTTATGGGCAGTTGAGTATGGGGTCTTCCTCCATCATAAATAGTCTGGCATCGCTACATAACTGAAATAATGTTGATGTGATGTAAAACCCATAAAAAAACAAAAAAAGAACAGGCTCTTTTAGGTTATTCTTCTAATAATCACTTAACACGTTTTGGCTAAACTATGTTTTAAGTTTACTAAATGATAAAGCGAGTTTAGGTATCTAAAGTTATGATCATACATTAGGTCAATCTAGCTAGAAATATAAATGTTTTTTTAGTCCAAATCCACACCGGAAGACGTCTCTATAGTCGTGATTCTTTTTATTCGTTTTTGTAAATTATTTTTATACGTTGTACTATCAGTATTGGCTTTATTCCACGTAAGCGCGACCTACAAATACAAATTATAAGATTCAAAGTTGATAAAAATAAACGTTTTCGTGTAAATGAGTTTTAATCCTAACCGAGCGTGGATTTGGGAAATCAGAAACATTGACACACCCTATATGCTTGATTAAATATGTGATACGAATGGTTAAATTCGTTTTTGAAATAGTAGAAAAAAAATCTTTGGCGCCGACATATTTTAGTCATTATTTTAGTTGAACTTAATCAAATGTTTTTGGAGTAACGTCTCAGAATTGTCATTGCCGACTGCCGATGTTGATCTGCAGTAACGTTTTACGTTCAATATAATTGTTTGAATATTCTACAATCAAACCCAATGAAAAATTGGTCGTCTCAAATAGGATTCTATCGCTTGGCTCCAATGAGATACCTTATTGTTAATTGTCTTAAATTGGTTTTGAACATTATGATTTTGTTTGGGCAATGGCTAAAAAGGTTACTTTTCTCAGGAAGCCACCCGCTTTGTATTGTTATATTCTGACACCTTGGAGAAGATTTAAAGTTTTAAATCCTTAAAATAAACTACAATTCGACTCGCGCCCTCTCTAGATGGTTCGCCAGTTTGGGCCCAAAAGTTTATATTCCGTTTCAACCAAACTACAAGCCTGTATCTCCCGCATTAGAAATGAGATGAAGGTTTTTGATTTGACAATGACGTAATATGTATTAAGGTTCAATACCCATTATTCGCCATTTTGAAATTAATTCTATCTTCTAATCACTTAGGTCGTTCTCGGTCGGGAACGAAACTATTCGGTTAGATGCGAACAGTTCCGGTCACGGCCGATGTTTACCGAGGACAACCGAAGTAAACCGAAAACACAGAACGTGTTTCGAAATGGCGGGTTATGGGTATGCTAACTTTACACAATGTATTTATTTACATGAACCGTTTCGTGATGATCACTGATTGGTGTTGTTTTGTTTATGAATGAGACATCAAATTATTCACATACATTACGAAGAACTAATGTTCTTATTAACATTGTTCTGAATGTTGAGCTTTCTAGGGTCGAACTTGTTTATCTCGATTTGGCGATAATGTCTGGGTTTTTTTTGTGCAAAACAGCACTATACTCTCAAAGTACAGTTTGAGAGATATCTGTCGCGTTTAAACCCAAAATATGCTTCATGTGCAGGCTGAAATATACTTTCTCGCTGGCAATACTCTTCGTCCTTTCATTGAATAAAGCGTGAATACAAAGGAAATGTGTCGCTAATGATCGGACTAGGTATATACAGTACGCACTGATTCTAGGCTACATCTTCAACATACAGCCCCTTTTCATTAGTCAAGGTGTTTTCGAATTGATCCACTCGAACTGTTTAATTTGTTTAAGGAATTTATATCGGTGGTTTGGGCATATATACATGGTCTGTCCAAATATAACACGGGCCTATGGGTTACAAAGATACATGTGTGTCATGGTTGGTCTGTAAAGATCAGTTCAAAGCGATCTGCGTTTTATTTCGTCATGCAATGATAGATTAATTATGAATGGAGAATATTTTGATTAATTGAAGATTGACCAATAAGAGGCTAGAGTCATTGAGTTAAGTAGGCATTTCGATATATACGACTTATTGATTATTGTATTGTACTGGGATCTGGTTCTGAGTTTTCGACGAAGCTAAGCGTTTAACCTAGATCCATGTCTTTTAAACTTCTGGTTTATTTAAATCCTTCTTCAAAATAAATCCTTTAAAACAACGACATGGATTAGAATTCCTTTTCATTAAAGGTTTAGAATTTGCTGGATGCAACAGTTTGCCTGACTAACGTATATAACTGGCTTAGCATTTACGATCGCTCGTTTTGTTGTAGTGTTTTTTTCGAATGTATATACCGCTTAACGTATTTATAAAAGTCTCAAACGGCTATGGCATAAAGATGTTAACCCTTATAGTGCTTGAACCGACTTCATGCTTATGGAAACAGGTTAGATCCAGACCAGCCGCCAAGTAAATTGGCGGCTGGCCTGTGATCTTACCTGTTTGCTACTCTGAGATTCTTTCCTCATCAAAATTAAGCAGATATTTAGGATTTCGGAAAGCAGACGACACAGTAATCTATTTTTAGAAAATTACCCAGCATTCTAAGAGTCAAAATAACTTCAAACCATTAGTTAAGGGTTCCATGTATTAATCAAGCTCCACGCGTATCAACTCACGTTTAAATTTAAATCTCTCTTGAAGTAAAGCCCTTAAAACAACGAATCGTTTGGGATCCTTCTGAAAATAATGTATCTTAAAACCAAACAGACGGGGGATATTTTTGTTTAGGTTTATTCTACTCATAGACGTATCCAAATACAACGTATCTAGGCCAACTTCACTCAATATGCGTTTCGTTATTGTTGTGGTTGTGTTATTTTTTATACTCATGACAAGTATCACTTGTGGGATATGGTCAGTGTTGATAATAATATACCGTTTAACCCTTTCCCAAACAATAAGGACATTTGACTACTTTTTTGCAGACGACTTTAGAAAACATTGTTGGAAAAGGAAAAATTGCTCGCAACGAGCAATTTTTCCTTTTCCCACAAGGTTTTCTGTTCTATCTGAAGAATATTGTTCAATTTTATCACATTTTGAAAATGTCGTCTGCAAACTCTTTCAATTGGGAACAGTCGAACATTTGTTGTTTGCGAAAAGGTTAATGAATTGATTGGGTACTTCGTAATCCTCTCGTATTTCATCTTACAAAAGCAATGTCATCTTACAAGCCTATCGTTAGATATTTGAATTTATGATATACATCTATATCATATCAATATTGCATCAGCGAGAATCTTATGAAAGCTCGTTCTCGAAGGAAACCACATTTGTACCCGTTCACCAAAGCCACACTGGTTAACAAATCACATTTATAAGTTTTCGCATCACTCTTCTTATTTAGCTTATTTACAGACATGGTAGAAGGCAGAGCCGAAATATATGAGCATGTCCAAAGGTGTTTATCATTATGTATTTTGGAAAAAGAAACGAGAACTTTGTGACTATGGACATGTTGTCAGTCAAAATTAATGGGACAAGACTTTAGTCAAAGGGAATGGAATTTTAAGAATACGATTTGTAACGTCTCCTATATAACAGATTGGACACACAAATGTAATAGACAATATGTGTTTGTTAACAAATTCAAGAAAATAACATTTTTCAACTCCCACCCATGTGCGTTTGTGTGACTCGTACCAAATTTAAACAACAGCAGACGGTATGAAATAACAAATCCAAATACTGTTTAACCGTATTGGGCCGAAACCATTTTGACAGAATGATGAGTGTTCGTCTAAAGCAATTTGTTGTTGTTGTTTTTTAGGTTTTTTTTAAATGTCTTCTACAGTATATGTTTGAATGAAGATGGAGTGAGGGGTTAATGTGACGTTAAACTTCAACCTCTTGGGTATGAAGGACAGTTTTCGCGTCTATCGAATTAAGCGACGTAACAGGGTTACGATCGTCTTCTTATAGAAGAATAAATAGAAGGAACGTCATCAACAGAAATAGCTGCATCGCATTACTTTACCGTCTTACAATGTATTTACTTTCGGAAAGACGGGTTTAAATGGAAGGTCACCGAAGTCTCAGGTTTATATGTGCGTGAATAATAATAGATAGAGCTAGACATGTTTTGGTCCAAGAAAGTATCGAGTTCCGTAATTCTGTCTGCGACTAATGGATGGAAGCAGCCTTATGTCTGAATAGAATATTCCAGAAGCCTTGTAAATCGGAAGGGGGTCGTCCGACGGATTGGCCAATGGCTTGTGAACATGCGTCCACTGTTTTTCGTTGTTAAAGGCATGGTCTCCTATATCCTTGCCGTGTTGTTGTTTGCCTAGTCGTATTCTAAATGGGTCTTGTGTAGCCAAGTGGTTAAGGTGGCGGTCTTATAACTTATAATTTTACCTAACCGTGTTGTCGTTTGCTCAGTAGTTTTTAAAATGGGTCTTGTGTGACCAAGTGATGGTATCAGAACTCCGTAGTCTCGGGTTAGAGTAGCATCGGTACTTCTGGTTTCGTTGGAGTTTGGCATGGCACTTCAGAATCTCAGCCTAGTATTGATGAATTAAGGAAAGCCGTAACAAAACTGAACAACTAGAAAACAAATGGATCAAACTTGACGTTGTCTTTTCTTATGAAGATATGCTCGTATTTGAATGATATCTATCAATATGCCTTTCCATCGAAAGTCATTGTTGCTTACTTTTCTATATCCTTTGATACTGTTTGATACATAATTTGTTTATGCCAATGATATTATCTTGCTGACACGTCTGCTTTCTTAATAAATATGTGTTGTTTAAAAAAACCGATGACCTATCAAAGGACGTGAGCATTGTCTGCATTACGAAAATGGCAGATTAATCTCAATCAGCGATGTTTTCAGTAATATTATAGCATTCCTTCTTTTCTATTTCTTATTTTCTATGATGTGTGTCAATGCAGTTATATGCGTTTACATGTAGCATTCCATTTAAGATAACAGAACATATCTAGAACCTTTAATGTATGGCGTTACCAAGAGCTTCTGTCTTAAATCACCACCGTTTATATGTTGGCTGAAGACAGAAGTCGATCTCGGAAAAGACAAACCATGCCTAGGGTCACAATCGCGAAACTCTCAAATCGTTTCAAAGGATAACTTAAGTTTTCGACTGCGTTCAGAATTCAGTGCTGAACGGAACACTCACTAAGGGTTCCAGCTCGCACCCCCTTTCGCCCGCAGAACACTGGCATGGGTTACATTGTTACGAATATTTGCGCATTCTTTGGCGAATAGTTGAAATTAACACCAATACGTATTTGATTGGAATCAGGCGCTCTGGGCATATGTTCAGATCGCTAGCCGGTACTCTCCGTGCTGGTCATTAGGTAAACTATGTAACGAAACGTCGTCTTGTAATATAAGCCATATGCTTATAGGTTTCTTTATTCGGAAGCTTGATACATTGGTACCTTTGTTTTGGTTAAGATTTTTTCTTTACGTGTATTTTTAGCTCACCTGAGCACGTAGTGCTCAAGGTGAGCTTTTGTGATACCGAGATGTCCGTCGTCCGTGCGTCCGTGCGTCCGTGTGTCCGTGCGTCCGTGCGTCCGTGCGTGTGTCAACAATTGCTTGTGAACACTCTAGAGGCTACATTTATGATCCAATTTTTATCAAAATTGGTCAGAATGATTGTCTCAATAAAATCTTGGCCAAGTTCGAAACTGGGTCATGTGGGGTCAAAAACTAGGTCACTAGGTCAAATAATTTAAAAAGTTTGTGAACACTCTAGAGGCCACATTTTTGGTCCAATTTTGATGAAAGTTGGTCAGAATGATTGTCTCAATAAAATCTTGGCCAAGTTCGAAACTGGGTCATTTGGGGTCAAAAACTAGGTCACTAGGTCAAATAATTTAAGAAGTTTGTGAACACTCTAGAGGCCACATTTATGGTCCAATTTTGATGAAAGTTGGTCAGAATGATTGTCTCAATAAAATCTTGGCCAAGTTCGAAACTGGGTCATGTGGGGTCAATAACTAGGTCACTAGGTCAAATAATTTAAAAAGCTTGTGAACACTCTAGAGACCACAATTATGGTCCAATTTTTATCAACATTGGTCAGAATGATTGTCTCAATAAAATCTTGGCCAAGTTCGAAACTGGGTCATGTGGGGTCAAAAACTAGGTCACTAGGTCAAATAATTTAAAAAGTTTGTGAACACTCTAGAGGCCACATTTATGTTCCAATTTTGATGAAAGTTCATCAGAATGATGGTCTTAATGAAATCTTGGCCAAGTTTGAAACTGGTTCACGTGGGGTCAAAAACTAGGTCACTAGGTCAAATAATTTAAAAAGCTTGTGAACACTCTAGAGGCCACATTTATGGTCCAATTTTGATGAAAGTTGGTCAGAATGATTGTCTCAATAAAAATGTTGGCCAAGTTTGAAACTGGGTCATGTGGGGTCAATAACTAGGTCACTAGGTCATATAATTTAAAAAGCTTGTGAACACTCTAGAGACCACAATTATGGTCCAATTTTTATCAAAGTTGGTCAGAATGATTGTCTCAATGAAATCTTGGCCAAGTTAAAGACTCGGTCATGTGGGGTAAAAAACTAGGTCACTAGGTCAAATAATTTAAAAAGCTTGTGAACACTCTAGAGGCCACATTTATGGTCCAAATTTGATGAAAGTTGGTCAGAATGATTGTCTCAATTGAAATCTTGGCCAAGTTTGAAACCGGGTCATGTGAGGTCAAAAACTAGGTCACTAGGTCAAATATTTGAAAAACCTTGTGAACACTCTAGCAGCTATATTTATGGTCCAATTTTGATGAAAGTTGGTCAGAAGGATTGCCAAAATGAAATCTTGGCCATGTTTGAAAGTGGGTCATGTGGGGTCAAAAACTAGGTCACTAGGTCAAATAATTTAAAAAGCTTGTGAACACTCTAGAGGCCACATTAATGGTCCAATTTTGATGAAAGTTGGCCAGAATGATTGGCTCAATGAAATCTTAGCAAAGTCCGAAACTGGATCATGTGAGGTCTAAGACTAGGTCACTAGGTCAAATATTTGAAAAACCTTGTGAACACTCTAGCAGCTATATTTATGGTCAAATTGTCATGAAAGTTGGTCAGTTCATCTCTTCACATACCATGAAATCAGATCTGGAAGTACATGTTTACAATGCTTTTAATAGTTGTCTTCTTCAAGAAAAGTCATCTGCAGGTGGTAAGAAGTTAAGCATTTTCATAATAGACTTTCTCTCAGTCCCATCTTTCTTTCATAATGTATCTAGTTTTAATTAATCTAAATTTGATTTATTATCAATGTGCCCTCTAGTCTAAAACTGTGCATTTACACCATATCAACATATGTGCCAATATAAATGATAGTACCTTTTCATTTATGAACAATGATAAGACCATTTCATTCATAAGGTCAAATAAAGCAAGCACTTCAAGCCAAAAAATTCAGATTCAATTTGTTAAGTATAATAGATACCTATTATGGATTATTTACCATAAGCTTGACTGTCTTAAAATTTTCCAAATTTATTTACTGTTGAAAACCAATAAACGACTTTGAGATACATTTTCCAATTGTTATTATTTTAATTTGCCCAACCAATTGTTACTGTCCCTGCTTTCACAAACCTAAATTTCCTTCATCTGAATTCTCTTTGTCTTGGTGAACATTAACTCAAGAAGACAAATACAATACACATAAAAAAATGTTAACAAGCAAGAGCATTGGCTTAGAGTATTCAATGCAATTAGCACTTAGAAGAGTTTGAAACATACCAACCACTCTGTCTTAAATATACCTCTTTTTCAAACAGAACTCAGGTGAGCGATAAAGGGCCATTATGGCCCTCTTGTTTAATAAAGGCTATGTGATGACCATGGTTCTGTTTTATATATATAAGATAGATGCTTGGGTGGTGTTTATTTGGCAGTTTGATACATTGGTTCTGTTATATAAAGGTTTTCTTTCGCCTTTTTCTTTGATGAAACGTAATCAAAAGTTCTGTTACATGAGCTACTTACTTTGGAATCATTCACTTATGTCCTTGAATCGGTTTTGTCAAATCATTTGTAACGGTAGTGTGATTACACAGGCTTTGTTCTGTTGAGGCCTTTTATGCAATTGCTCATGCGATAACATCGTTCGCAATGAAGCAGAGATGATTATCTTATCTATTACTGTTCAATCAAAAAGTCGATTGGCCTTCATTGAAATAAAAGATATTCTACTTTTTGATCAGATAGCGAATTCAATTTGATTAGATAGCGATTATATAGATACTATATAAAACATACCATAATTTGACCTTACCATTTGGTAACACTTGACAGACACTAAAACATTGTCATCAAAACGCAATGATGTGTTATGATACACGCAGATGAAAAGCCGAATGAAGTCCGTCTGGAATAGCGGACATTTTAACTTATTTATTAGGTGCTGCCCAATTGATACAATTCACAGACAGTATAAATCGTCGTCAAAATACAAGGTTAGATATGACAAAACAAAACGGCTTACGAAGCCGGTCCTAGACAGATCTACGGGCCAAACCGGACACCTGTATTATGATAACGGATTAGAGGGTTGACCGACAATCTCGGGGTCCTGTTATTCCAGGTTGACCATAGATACACTAGGGGGGCGTGGCATATAAGATGGGCGCGACGGTTTTATTTTGGCGGGAAATGTCGTCACGGATCACACTGTTTATTGCGAACGGTTTGATCCGGTACGAGACTGTTCGTTACTCTTTGTATTTATCGGGAGAGTTTTGTAAAGATTGGCTGCTTGAAACGGAAAGCTTTGTTGTTGAACCGTAATGATCTGTTGTCGATGCATGGGGCCGACTTGTATTTGTTCCAACGAATAAGCGTTTTGGTGAATCAGACCATCTCAATTTTCGGACCTCACTTAACATGGAACGTAGCATAGAACAGATGCATTCCTAAAGCCCCCCGTTCAATGATATGCGTTAACTTCGAAAGCGTTATCTTGAATAGCTTATGTTGGACTGCAAATACAGTGAATAAAAAAGATATGACAAATATAATTAAGTTCTGTGCTCTATGTTTAAGTTGAAATTCAAACTGCACATTAGTGCCTGTAATCTATGTAAAGTCGTCCAGCTCTGGTAATATTTTACGCAGTTGTCTATTGCGAGCTTTTCTGATGCAGCAATGCAAACGTTCGTCGAACGAAAACAACTGTGGTTGGTTTGAACAGATGTTTTGAAAGATCGCCAATACTTCAGAAATCAGAAACTCAAACAGTGTAATCGTTATGTCGCTCAAACCTTTACCCGGAACAGAAGACATATGAATTAGTGTTGCATTAGAATGGGTTTGAATCCCGTGAGTAGCATGGTTTTCCTAACGACCTTGCATTAATCCACATTTGGCGCGAGTATTAATTGTGTATCGAGGAAGTAGAATCGTTGTATTGTGTATAAACTGTAAGAACTTGTTTTACAATCGATGTAAAATAATTAAGTTTAAACTAATATATACTAGTGCCACCGAAGAACTATATGGATATTTGGTTCTAGCTCTCTTTCTGTTACAAAGAGTTCAACCGTTGTTATGCATTGCAATGTTACATGGGAACATGTACAGTATATAGTATTTCAAGATATCAAGAAAACTTGTCATTTACATAAGAACAAAGAGTCGAACCATTGGTTCCATGCTATTGAGTAGAACGAATGATTATAAACAACTTATTCTTATAACCTAAACCAAATATGACAAATTCATTGCCAGTCATCGTTTAAGAACGAGGCCAATTTGGGTTTAAAGAGTTTGCACAGCTTCGAATAAGCATGGATAAGAATGGTTAAGAATGTTTAAGTGACCCGTGCCCAAACGTCTCCATAAAAAGGGCTCACACAAGGGATTCTTTAAGGTCTACTCTTTTATTCCTTGGAGTTTTATTTTATGATTGCATAGTAATGTATGTTACTAGCAAATTGTATGGTTGCATAATACTTTGCCATAAACTTCATGACTCTGGAAAACATTTCTTCAACAATTAGAGGAAATATATGCTACAATTGTATTGTAGCTTGAC
Organism: Cerastoderma edule; assembly: GCA_947846245.1. Taxonomy (NCBI): domain Eukaryota; kingdom Metazoa; phylum Mollusca; class Bivalvia; order Cardiida; family Cardiidae; genus Cerastoderma; species Cerastoderma edule. The sequence goes on from OX401412.1 coordinate 30,069,415, forward strand.
GTAAAGCAACATTTGATATGAGTCTCGATTCGGCTTTTCATATACCAACGTTTGTATTTGATACTTGAACATGGCTAAGTTGTATTCCACACATGTATTAGCTTTTATGCTTAATAACGTTTATTCTCATTAACACTAGCATGGTAAAGTAATATTACAATATATAACAAAATGAATTTGATTGACCTTATATTTGCTGTGATTCATATGGCTATTCCTCGATACCCATTTTGTGTTTCGATGTGCTGATAATCCCAACCAGTTTGAAATTGAAAGAATACATCATCGTTTGCTTTATATAGAATTTATATGTACATGTATTATATGTACATGTATCAACTATCATGTGCCCAATGCTGGCTGACTGTAATATTTGCGCTAGAAAGTTATTATTGTTCAGTGGGTCTAACTTTTGAATACTTATTTATGAATGTTGGGGTAAAAGAAAAGGTTAAAGCAGTTCCATTTGTCATGTTGTGTCAATAAAGCGTTTGTTTTTTAATTTTAAATAAACTCAATTAGACACTTTTAAAAATTCATCGCATATACACCTGTGACACGGTGTCGTACAAGAACACTGAAAGCGACTCATCTTGGTCCAAGCTGTTGATACCAATTTCATTTACGTGTATTGTTTGCTTGTCGGTTAACAAAGATTGTGCCTGTCATTTTTATAAACTTCCTTTCAATCACATTTTGCCTTGTTTTGCTAGCTCATGTGTGGTCTCATAAACATGTAATCTATTTATGAATTGGAAATATTCCAACAAACATATTCGAATTCTTGAAGGACAAAGAAAATGAATGGCCCTTTTTAGTTGATGAATTTATTTCTGGTCGAGCCATGCTATTCTAAAGTTGACTATTACAACTATTATTTCTTGTCCGCAATTTATTGGGCGTATATTCGCTCACTGTTAAGGTTCGTGAATAATAATGCTTTCGATATGATTCAGAACTTTAAGATCTGTTCATTCTAAACTGTGGGTGTGGCTTAGGACACGGGGGTCTTAAATTAAATCCTCACCAGCGGCACTGAGACATCACTTGGGAGTGTCCTTTGGTAAGATACTGCAGAACCCTGCCTTGTGCTGGAAAAAATCCGGAAGAGCTGTAAAATAGCTAAAAAACTATTGGGGCGGCTTTAAAAGTTATATAAATGAAAATCTTCCTTAACTACTACGTCGTCATATGGCCATGGAGGCATGTTTAATTGCTTTGTTGCTAGAACAAACGATCAGCGGTTAGCCACAAACATTTCTTAATTTAGTGTTAAAACTTTAACATGTTATTCTATTTGATTCGATCTACAGGGCATGTAAGCGAATGTAAACAAAAGTAATGATTCAATGAATAAGGCATTTTTAAATGATATGATAAACCTACGCGTATATTGATGACAAGTCTCTTATTTTCTTTAGGGTAGAACAAACAAAATGTATGGTTTTATATAAAAGTAAGCGATTATGACATCATTGTTATGAATGTCGAATTTTGCTAATCATGTGAAAGCACCGATTTTAAGTGCACCTGTTCTTGGATGTACCAAATGTAGAGAGAGGAGACTAAATGACGAATAAAGATGTCAATTTTCAATCGTAAAATATCCATTCATTTAGAACTTTCGTCTAGACTAATAAATCTATAGATGTATAACCGAGTTATATTGATACGGCGGTTGAAGAAATATGTCGGACAGAATTAGGTTAGTGTAGGATTTACAAAGGTATTTGGTTGAAAACTTCAATAGATATGTCGAAAATGGGGACACCCGTTTAGAAAACTCGAAAATATGCATTTCAAAACTTCGAGTGCTTAAAAAGACCGTCTTTAGGCTATACAAAAATAGCAATGCTTTTCTTTGTGTATTTTGCCTAAGTGGGCATTTTTTCAAAAAGGAAAGTATTGCTCAAAACCAAAATATTTTATCTTCGGACCGCCTCTGATAGTTTCCTCTTAAACAGTTTCCAAATACATGTACAAAGACTGTATAACATAGGTTCATAAAGCACTCGAAAAAAAATCTGCTTTTATAACAAGTTATGATCAATCAAGCAAAATGCATTTCATAATGCATGCATCGTTTATGACTTCGACTTCTGTGTCATCTGCGTAAATCGAACACCATATAAACTGTACTCAGAAACCTCGACTGTAATGATTTGTCATTGAAATCGAAATGCATTCTCTAATTGACTTAATGTGCGTAACGCAAAAGCTGCGTTGTCAAACTTAAATGGAAGAAGTACATTTTACCCGAGTTCTCAACATTTAATTTATGAAAGCGATTGATTTATTGAAAGACCACACACTTGCATGTTAATGCGCTTAAGACATTCAAAGTCTTAGTACAGTGTTATTTCTTTTCTTTTCTAAGTAACTACGCAAAATGACATAGAGGATTATCTTTAGGTAATCGAATGCTTGATAACCGATGGAAAGCTGTCTGCACAGAATTGTGATTAACATTTAAAGTGCTGGAACCGACTTTATGCTTATGCAAACAGTTGGATCCAGGCCAGCCGCCAAATAAATTAGCGGTTGACCTGTGATTTAACCCGTTGCTACTCTTGGTATCTTTCCTCACTGAAATTATGACGATATTTAATGTTTTAGAAACCGGACGACACAAATATTCTTTTAAGAAAATTACCCAGCATTCATTATGTTTATTGTTTATTCTCGCATCATTGTTAATATATAATATTTCAACAATGAAACGTATTTTCTGATGTCTTTGTCAATTACTTCCGAAATGAGATCGCTTTGGACTAAAACCATAGCACACGTTTGATTTCTAGGAAAGATGCATAAACAAGAGTTATCATTCTACGGTAAAAGCTAATTTTGATTTATATAACACGCGTTTGATATGTGGCGCCTTTCATCCAAGGACAACCGTACCTTTATATAGTCTTTGTCAAGCTAAAAGGCCGCTTCTCCATCATTGAACTGATTCAAGGATAAACGGCGTATTGGGTTTGACAATGGAGATACGATTAAAGGTTTGTGATACAAATCATTTTGCATGTCACATGCATAAAGGAAATGAAAGCTTCCGAAAAGCCGAGTTGTTATAGTGCATGTCTTGTAACTCGGGGGTCCGGGTTCGAGTCTCATCGACACCCCTGGTTTCGTGGGACATTTGTTGCATGCCATATAGATAAAGGAAACGGAGGGTAAAGCAATGCCCAGTTTCATTTTAGATGGAGGTCTTATAACTGAAGGTCCGGGTTCGAGTTTCATAGACACCCATAGTTTCTTGGGACCTTAGTTGCATGCCATATAGATAAAGAAAATGAAGGGTCCTGCAAAGCCCAGTTGTTAAGGTGGAGGTCTTATAACTCGGGGCTTTTGGCTCGAATCTCGTCGTTTCCCCTTGCTTCGTGGGACTGTCATTTTGCAATACAATTCAGAGCCCTAGACTAGTACTGGTAAATTAAGGAAAGCCCGCAATATAGCTGAAAATTTATTGACCCTGTGTTGAATTCATAAGAAATGGCCTCGAGACAGAAGGGTCATGAGCTAGAATCCCTTGAGTAGCCGGATCTGCCGTGCGTCCTTTTATAAATCCACATTCGGTGCGAGTACTGTTTATGTATCCGGGAAGCAGAATTGAGAGTGACTTATCTAATTTGTTAGAACTTGTTTCACAAGCGATGTGAAATAAATAAGTTTAAACTAAACCACTTATCAATTATGGTTATGAAGAGTATAGATACAGTCGGAAGGGTCCAATGTGACCAGGTTGTAAAGGTTTAGGACTTGTGACAAAGGGGTCCTGGTTTCAATCCCTACCCGCGGCTCTGAGATTGCTCATTGTAGTGTCCTTGGGAAAGACACTGAAGAGCCCTAACCTAGTACTGGTGAAATCCAGGAAAGCCGTAGAATAACCGAATTACTGTTGCTACGACGTAACCTTGATATAATCAAACAAATTAACAAACAAATGTAGGGCTCAAAAAGAATGCTACGCGAAAATAAGGACAAAAACATGGCTAGGTACACTGAGTGCTGTCATATAATGAAATAAATATATCTGAAAATTAGATTAAACTCTATTCCAACCGAAAGTCTAATCAATCATTGCGCCAATATGAAAAACACATCTTAATACTCAAGCATTTAACACATTCGTCATAGTAGTTACACACTATAAATCAATTTCTTTAATGCATCGTTCGTTGTCGGGCTAATTTATTAACAAACTTTCACAGAATTTCAACAAAAAATAAGGTATATTATCATTGCCTTAGAGCGAGACACCCGCCTTTGATCGCTGGAAATTGCATTAAAGTTATTCGTTATTCCTTTTGCGACCGAACGTAATGTTCATTAAACAGTCGCTGTTTTTTGTGTGTGTGTGTGGTGGGGGGTGGGTGTTAAGACAAACACCATAGGTACCAGTGGGGCTTAAGTTCTAAGACCATTGGGCAACGCAGAACCCTTGTAATGGATGCACGGTTGTTCAGTCTGTTGTGTAACACTTTTAACCCATTACAAAACAATAACGACATTTAACCACTTTGTTGCAGACGACTCTGGAAAACATCGTGGAAAAAGGACGAATTGCTCGTAAAGAGCAATTTTTCCCTTTCCTGCAATGTTTTCTGCCCTATTATAAGATTATTTGCCAATTCCATCGCATTTTGAAATGTCGTCTGCAAACTCTTTCAATTTGGGACAGTCGAAAATTTGGCGTTTGGTAAAGGGTTAAGGTAAGTCGTAAAATCGTCTTTATCGAAAGTGGAAAAAAGGGGAACAAATGACATCAACCGTAGAAAATACATTCATAACAAACACGATCATTACTTTAATAGTATATTATAGATATCGCGTTACGTGCGCAATTTAAAACGTATCGCGTAATTATTACAACAAAAACCGTTTAGTATTAACATTAAATCGTTAAATCATATTTTGATTACCTTTAAAGCGTCGAAATTTCTTGGATCATCTACGCCCGACGCAATACCTTTATTATTATTTTCATTATTATTTTCGACTTATGGAAATGATGTCAACCCTGTGCAAAACCTTGAAATCTGTTCAAAGTTGTATAACGTTTACCATTGGTATGAGTGCATATCAAAAAGAAATCATAAGTGAAGAAAATGTGTGTGTGTGTGGGGGTTAGATTGCCAATAACTGATGAAAAACGTCATGTTGATATTTTTGCTCAATCTAATATTAAAGGTGCTTATTGCGTAATTGCGGAACTTTGGAAGTAAGAAATCAATTTCTTAAAAAACTTCACAACATCACTTCTGTAATATGAGACGTATTTACGAAAAGTCATTTGAAGCAGAGTTAGTTTTTCTTCCAATTCTTTAACCCTTTACCGAACAATCACGACATTTGACCAGTTTGTTGCAACCGACTCTGGATAACATTGTGGAAAATGGAGAAATTGCTCTTAACGAGCAATTTCTCCTTTTCCCACAATGTTTCCTACCCTATCAGAAGATCGTTTTTGCTATGCTCTTTTAATTTAGAACAATCGAAAGTTTGGCGTTTGGTGAAGGGTTAAATGTGGATACAGTATTTGACACCAGGATAACTATACAACCCTGTGGTCCCACTTTACGGAGAAAGTACTGATTAAAGATGCATCTATTTATTTCTACACCACACGTCACATGCACTTCGTATATTTACAATAATTATCTCCCTCTTCTTATCTCAACTGTGGAAGCAGTTTCATGTTTAAGTTTGCCCCGTTCGTTATCTTTACAAAAGGAAAGCATTTAGCGGCACACGACCAAGTCAAAAAATAAACAAATTAGTGTCAGACAATCACTGCCCGATCGTATTCTTATGATAGTGTTGTTTTTTGGATGCCTTGTTGGCATTGTTGATTAAAGCAGATATTTGCATGTTAATTTAGCTGGCGTGCCTTCCGCGAATACCTTTATGTATCTACGTAGATATTTTAATTCGCATTATCCGTTTGTGTAGTAGATGCAAATAGTATTGCCTATGAAGCAGAAGAGATTTTCTGAAACTATTGGAACAAAACGAAGGAATTTGTCGTAAAAATCCGTTTTCTTTTACGGTGAACTTTTCATTGCTGTTTTCCATTCTTGCTTTCAAATCGGACCACAAACAAAACATATTTAGGCTCAATGCGAAACGCTGCGTTCATGCTTTATTCTATGGGAGATTTGGGTAGAAACTATTTTAACAGAATGATAGGTCGCTCACCAAGAGCAATTTATTTTTCATGGCCGTTGTTTCTAATGCCTTCTACAACATATGTTTGTATGTTTAAGAAATGTATGTTGGAGCAAAACCACAATGGTTTTAAAGTTTGGATTGGCATACCAAATTCCCTAAGGAGCAATTATTATTGTATGATAGTTGTTGTTTCTAATGCCTTCCGCAACAGTTGTATATGCGTTAAAATAATGTATATTGGTGTAATAGGTTAACATGATGATTTTTTTTAAGTTTGAGCTGGCATGCTAATTCCATTTATCCTTTTATGGTAGTAGTTACTGATGCCTTCCGCAACAAATGTGTGTTCGTCAAAAACAGGTATACTGAAACAAAAGATTTACAGGATAAATTTAAAGGTATGTGCTTGCAAACCAAATTCTTCACCGTTCATACGGTTGACCCCCCGGGTGAGGACTGACCGTTATCCACACAGAGTGACCGGCGGGGGCCCTTGTCCGATAATCCGCAGACCAAACTTTCCGGGTATCTCGGTGTATAAGCAAACGGATAAACACGAGTCCTAGATAAATAATTCAAGTGGACGCCGTGTTATTATAAGATCTTGACCAGTCAGGGAGCGAGATAAAGATGTCAAAATGAACTCGGTCCGGTCTATTTCTAACACGGCGTGGAATGGATGGGAAGTATATAAGAGTTTTGTTTATTATATTGACTCGTGCATATACAACATATATAAATACATGGTCAAAGGAAGAGCAAAAAAGAAATTGGTCCGATGGGCCTTAAAGTCATCTTACATGTCAAACCTTATAGTGCTGGAACCGATCAAATGTATTACAAATAAGATACGATTTTTTCTTTTAAACAAGAAGTGAGTTAGAAACAAACGCCGAGTGGTTAGCTGGATACATACGTTACGTACAAAAGCATCTCATTTTTCTTCACCATTTCCAATACAAACTGTTAATGTTAAAACTGTGTTAAAACTATTCTTCTGTTGCTCTTTTTCTGTTTAATAAAGATAAATTAATAAACAAATAAATACAAAAAAATCAATACTGAATGTTAGGAATCTCGATGTCAATCTAATTTACGTCACCAATTTCGATCACGTGACCGATATGACAATTTGAACACCAATATGTCACCATTATCAGATGACACGATCTTAAATCCACGTCTGTCATACGGCATTACGATAATATCAATAACATTCAACATGACGATTTTGATTTGTATAAAAAATATAAAAAAATACCAGGGAAAGAGAGATGGAGAGAAACGCTAATTAATGATCCGTGACAAAGTGGGTATATAAATGTTTTCAGTGCAATTTTGTCACATATACTTTTGTTATGATTTACTTTTGTGTACTTTACTTTGACAAGACACTGGAGCGTCTGTGTTTTGAATTATTAATTCCAAATGAAGCCATGGAAAAACTAAAACATTGTTGATACGGTGTTAACCCAATATTTGAAACAAATGCGTACGTTATGGAAAACTTTGCCCTTTTATGCACATATGCATATATATGTATGTATGTATATATATGTATGCACATTTGGGAAAAGGTATAACATATATACAAAGACTAATTAGGTTAATAGTTATAATTGGCATCCTTCAACATTTCCTATTGTCTTTTAATTAATATTTGTCTGAGTGACAATGAACGACATTGAACATTGTGACACTTAGGAAAAGGAATTGTGTCTTGGCAAATGTATCCAAACCTGTTTATGTGTTTTAACGCACGCAGTAAAAAAAACTATCCCAATAGTTCGACATGTCTTAATGCATTTTCCATGCTATTTGTTTGTTCGTACAGAGTTATACATAATTTTCAGCAATTTCACTGTTTTACTACGATAACGGTTATTATAGCAGAATTCCATTGACCACACAAAGTACATTGAATACCCCTCTTGACCATGATTTGATTTTTGCTTCGTTATAATATACAAGTTACCTTTAGTGCAATGTAAGGTATCCTAGGTCAAATAGTGCAGAAAACGGTATGCAGAGATGGTTCATGATATTCTAGCTATTGCATCACGGGGAATTATATTGAGTTACAAGAATAACACAAATAGCTATCACTCGCATTTCCAGTGTGAGTCAATTGAGTCATGAATTTGCTCAATACCGAATGTATAATTATGTTTGCATGTAGTTCGAGAAAATGGGTCTATGTTCGCAGAAAGCTCGTACTTGAGTTTTCTATACGACTAGCATTCTACATGTACTTGTAAATTGGCTCACAAACTCTGTTGGTTTGGCTGCAATGCGGTCGCTAAAACAAGATTGGCTATGATTTAGTGTCACTGATGAATAGAAGAATATAACGAAAATATTCTTTCAGTAGCCTTTCATTATCTTCTCCATTATTGATGTGAATTTAGAGAATTATCTGTTCAATAGAAACTCTAAGAATTGTGTACTGACCCGTTTTTAAGAGTCATCTATAAGCGTGACTTTTAATAATTAAAGAAAATATAAAAGCATAACCGACAGACTATCAGTTGTCCAGCTAGTACGATCTAAACGCTTTGGTCTTGAAGTATAACTTTGCACAGACTAATTCTCCGCTGTTCTTCGTCAGTCGGTTATTATCATACGCCTGTATGAACGGGTTATAATTTGATTCCGGTATTTGCCAATTAACAAATTAAGCCGTAGACATACGCTTGCTGGCATTCTCCGTGGAAATATGCGCTGGGAAACGAGCTGGGAAAATAAAGCAATTGGTCAGTGTATCGGTTGGAACATTGAACTTTGCTCATAACAGCATGTCATAACAGCATATCTTTTCATGAAAAGATGCCTTGTCATTCTTCTTTCTCCAAATCCCATTTGTTAACAGGAGCACAAATGCCAATTACGTGATATGCGTACTGTATGCGTATTTGATTGGTCAGTATGTGGTCAATTCAGACTTTTACAAACTACCTATAAGAACACTTGGTAAAATGGGCTTTGATGCCAATAGATGAAATATGATACAGGTAGAAACGTTATAAAGGAGCTGAACTTATATTAGTATATGTGTGATTTGTAATATCACCAATATGTGTATGCTGTGTGTATCTTATGGTATATTAGAAAAACAGAGACAGTTTTGATAACTAAACTGATAAAATAATTAAAGACTTATGTATCGAACCTATACGTTTTAATTATTCGGACTACCTAATCCCAGATACCGCCTCACTAACCACGGGCCAGAGGCCAGGTGCTTAGACCTGTCTCTCAAAGATTCGTAACTGTACATCTACTTTTGCAAATTTGTTCGTTACCCGTGAACCTGAACGGTCTATTTATGTTTGTTAATGAAAAAGACATTGGAATCCGTTTGATAGTAAGATATATATTTCACAGTTAAGAATCGTGTTTTGTTTACGTCTTAGTTGGCGCTTTTCTGAAGGTACTCGTTTCCTCTTCATATTTACGTTTACGAGAAAATCTATCGTACAGACTCTTATGAGTTAGGCCTCAGGACCACATAATTTGTGCCACCCTTTAGTTTGACGCAGCCCGTAATTATGTACATGTCGGAGCATTAACTGTATCGTACTGTTCATTAACCGGTAACCATATATCAATGTTTTCATTTCCCGACTGATAACTGGCGGGGGATCTGTCGAAGCCGCTTATATCATTGATAAATACATAAATCTGCGTGTATGTCGGTTATTATATCATTGTATATAAACACGAGCGCCGGGTGGGTAACGGTGTAGCGGTCAGAATTAGCATTCCCCGATGCTGTTTTACTGTTTTACCAAGAATACTATATCTCGTTATAGTACCATGATTGAGATACGGCAATTTTGGTTGAACAGTATAGTTTCGCTCATTGTAAACAAATGCTTTCTGGGGAAACGGTATATGTGCGAAAGACGTTCGTATGAATTGAGCTGAGGACCAGTTTCTTAACCAAGGGGCTAGCTAGAAATGTGGTGGTTGTCGCTTTATATGAAAATGTTGAGATTGCAAGTACGAGTTCATGTAACAGTAGTAGTAATCTTTATTTACATCTCATCATTGTATTATCCTAACATGTATGTTAACTTATTTAGAATACTTGTGTTTATTATAAGTTTATGGCTTTCGTTAGGTTAGGCTATTCGATTTTCTCGATGACAACGATGTATTTGGACATGCAGCTTGGTAATGTGTGTATTAGACAATTGGCTCATTGGCTCATTGGCCATTTGACATGGCACTTATGCTTACAATTGTCCGGGCGGATAAAAGTTAGAAGTCTAACGTCCATACTTAACCCTTTAAGGTATAGAGATAAGGCTTATCAATGACACTATAGGTATAAACCATCCGTTTATCGAAGACCATTAACGCATACATAATTAGTCACCCTGGGTACCTATTTGCACAGGATTATATCCGATAATTGTTATTGATTGGGGTACTGTTAATCAACCCCAAATTAATGCATTTTACATTCATCTAATAGATTTTCTCAAAGAATAAAAGACGACGAGAACAAAATTTCCTTTAAGATGATGTTTTTTTTCTTTATTTAGTGATACATTCATATCAGGATTAAGTTGTAGGAAATTAAACAAACAATGAAAATGTATATTACGGCGTGAATTATACAAAATCAAAAGTAATAATATGACCTATGTGTTCTCCCTGAGAGATCCCTAATTTATTTTTCTCTTTTGTCATCAATTGCAGGGAATTTTGTTGCCGAAAAATACCATTCATGACTCGAGATACATACTTTGCCTTTGCATATTTCTCAACAAAGCTGAATCGTTTTACTTCAATTCCCATTCAAACCGTTTCCAAAATGAAGAAAAGAATGTTTTTCAACGCAATATTGCTTTGTAAAGAAGTTAAACCTGGTCCTTCTAATAAATGTAAAACAGTAAAAATCAACTCATTTTGGCAACGAAACATGCTAATATTTCCGTAAAATACGTGTTCATGGGTGATGAATTTACCCAAAGCTCGTAGTTGTAGTCAAAGTCGGAGGAATGATCTAATTTGCTTGTCCGTGAATTGGTAATATTTATCAACATTTCATCATCATCAGGCTTAAAAAAACGATCAAATTACTGCTCTGAATCTACATTGATGTATGACTTGCGATCGGAAACACCAAATTGGCTAAATATTTTAAAAAGGCCGTCTTTATAACGTCAATTATTTGACGGCTCGATTTTCAATCGCCTTTAGACTTTGAACAATAGCTCCGTGTCATAAACATCCTTTACAGGTCGCGTGCCGTATGCTCTCGTTTTAATTGGATATTATTTTTAGAAATGTGTTAAGTTACTAAAGAATTGCATGAAATCCTTATCGAGTCTGTACAAATCGGCAGTGTTTCGATCTTTTATGACCGGAAGACTTCTCATTAATTGGATTGGTAATTTGGATTCCCTTCATCTCAATTTGATAGCGTTATTTCCATAAGCGTGTCGTGAGACCATTATCAAAAGATTGTCTCTAGAGCAAAAGTTTAAACTTTGACCCTATAATTTTATTATCGGAAATGAAAGAAGACATATTTATTAAAGAGGAAAATAAATTTTGGAGAAAATGACGTGTGTGCAAAGATGTGTTATTAAGAGCTAAAGTTGAATCGATTTTTCAGCTGTCAAAATGCGTTCTATGCGGTAATCGATAGAACGTCAAAATAGGTTTTATACGGTAATAGGTATAACGGCGAAAAGGGTTTTATACGGTAATCGATAAGGCGGCGAACGGCGCTATATACCGTAAAGGGTTAAAGTGTATTCAGTGCAACCAAGCGCGAGCATGCACGATTTGTAAAATGTGCACCCGTAAAAGGTTTTGTATTTAGTTGTATAATGGTAAATGATTCACCAAAGAAGGGTCTTTGGTATTCGTTATACTGTTTATCGTCTTAAAGCTGAAAGAAATTTAAATCTTGCATAGCAAGACAGATCTATCTGCTCTATCTTCATTCCCAAACACCAAACGAATAGACGAATACATAACAATAAAGCGTTGTACTTTCTATCTTATATAGCACTCGCCTGCTATCGGACATAAACTTCTGGCAGACGAAATATTTATTAGTCGGATGTCTTCGTTAAAAGCACTGGCATTTCCCCCCGGGAGACTCGCTGCAAGGATATCGACTAATCCTATTTCCACCATATTCATATCAGCTCGCACATAATCCTCGTTTCTGTAGATCGATATATTTAGGAAACATAACATAGTGTATAGTGTGTTATTCCCAATCTGTCCATGTTATAATGATTTAAATCATCTGAGACCGTTATTTCTTTCGATCGTGGAACAATTCGAGCTAGCAATGGTATCGGCTTGGATTAGAATATCAACAATGTCCATGTCGACATGATGAAGTACTAGTGTATGCTACCTAAATATAATAAACATATAATTTCCCTGTCAAATGAAGAAGATATGGCCGTTTAGAGCATTTAATTGGTTAACTACATATGCCGTAACAGACGAGCACTTGCCTATGTTTATCCCCTGTGAATTTTGTTTTTTCAGAACGTCTTTGAAAAGTCGGTGGATAGCTAAATTACACATGACGCTAAAATATAAGGAACTGTGATATAAGAGTTTTGGTTTGAAAATAACATTTCTTTGAACACTGAATATGTCGGCGCGGATCAGCATTTACCAATGAGCATCCATATTGGGCATTCCCCCATACATTTTACGGTTGGGATCTATCGTAAACACACAAACCGTTATCAGGAACTGTACAATGTCAGAGTCAGAGAGCGGAGAAAGAATAATCCGCACCGCCTATCAGCGAATGTATAAAACCCGCCCTTCGCGAGTATTTATCCAATAAGACGTTGAGAGGCGATATTCTTTCTACAGACTAAGCCTTCAGACGAGATACGAATTCTCTCATATATTCTTCGCCGGACTGTATTTCTTCTGCTCCCACTAGAAAATCGACGCTGCGTTTTCTCTTGCTATTGGTGATTTCCGATGCATTTGTTTATCAAGATAAATTCGTTTTGAAAACACACATTCCGAAAACGGCTCAATAATGCACGTTTGTAGTCTAGCCGTTGTTCTGTTTGCAACGTTTTAAGTGTGTTCTTTTTGACGAATTTTCATCGTTTATAGATACGACTGAACTTTCTATATTTGGGTTGTAGATTTTAACGTTTGCTTCTTTAAAGGTGCTTGTTGTTCACGGATGCGAGGATATTTGGAAGTTGAAAATTAATATCTTTAAAACTGACCACAAGATGTGCTGTTATTTGAAACGCACTGAAGAAAAGTCATCTAGAGCAAAGACAAATCATTTTTTAATTCTTAAAAGTGAAGATATGGTGAATTAACATTACATTGTGATTAAATCGAAAAGTGTGACATTGCTTATGAGATCTACGCATAAAAACGGTACATACTTAGATAGATTGACGCTTCCTGGTGGAATTATGCTTTCAATGGCTACTTATTTTGTATATTAAACAATAAGACAAACATGTAATGTTTTATTTTGACTTTCGAATTTTCTCTGCTGTGATTAAGAACCTTTAAAACGTATTCCTAAATGGAGTGGGAATAATTTTGTTTACTGGAGGTTTAATCTGTGTTAAGCTGCCAAATTTGTTTGGACATAATTAGCTATCACTTTCAAATAATGACCTTTCGGATACCATTTATTCCCTATAAATTTCAAAATGCCGCAATTGTCCCCGTTTTAATGAAGCAGATCACTTTTCATTCATCCATATTCTATGTAAGAATTCATATTAAGGGCAGGTCTGTATAATACGAAAGGAGATTGGAATACATTGGTACTTTCTCAAAGAGCGTTGATTCTTGGACTGATAATGTTGCTCAAGAAACGATGGTATGTTCTAGAGCTCAGTTTAAACAAAATGTGAAATAGATATTTTCAACCAAGATCATTGAATCATTATCAAGTCTGCTTCCTGGATAAACTGCCTATACTTGCGCCAAATGTGACGGGATTAGTGGAAGGTTGGAGAGTGTTTAAAAAGAGCGTATCACAGTGTCTGTATGTAGAAGATATTGCACATGTCAAACAAACATACCGTATCCATTTTGACTGAGATGGTGCGGTAGTTTGGTTGAATAGGAACAATTTACTGCTACTCTTTCTTTGACGTTGTTCTATTTTTCCTAATTTGAGTATAAGTTGTGAACGTCTATCGTATGCATCGATGAATTACGGATCTTGTGAATTGAAATGATGCAGCATGAAAAATTTGGTTCGTTGATGTTCTGTTACCCATTTAATGGTTCTGCTGACCTCGGTTCGAACCCCAGTGACAATTCTGTCTTTGTGGGAGTGTCATTTGGTAAGCCACTCCAGAGCCATAGCCCAGCACTGGTTGATATAGAAAAGCTGTAACAAAACTGAACATTGTTGATTCGACGTTAAACACCATACAAACAAATTGACTCAACAAAATTTCGAGTATGTAATCGTTTACAAAGTAAGCAAATATGTCCAAAATCATTTGGAACCCCTGCCAATTTTCTGAGCGATAATGTGTCCTAAAGAATCCGGACTAACTACACGGATACTACTTTTATTTGACTGGTGGTTAAATGACGAACAAAACAGAAATAAATATATTTGAATTTCATGTATTTATTCACAAAAAATAATAAATAAATAATAAATAAATTTGAAATTATCATCAACATTTAAAACGTTTACTGATTCTCGACCCTTAACATTTTTACACAAACGAAGAAGTGGATTACTTGTACTGTAAAATTAAACCTGTTTAACACTGAATTATATGTAGACGATACTTAAATTCAATTTCGTTTGAAAGTAATGCTACTAACCCTTGTAGAGCTGGAACCGACTCCATACTAATGCAAACAGGTTAGATCCAGGCCAGCTGCCAAGTAAATTGGCGGCTGGCCTGTGATCTAACCTGTTTGCTACTCTGAGTATCATTCCTGTACAAAATTGAAGCAGATGTTTCAGGTTTAGGAAAGAAGGCTACATAAAATCATTTTTTTTTTAGAAAATTACCCAGCATTCTTAGGGTAAAAATATACCCTGTTTTTATTGGCTGTCTGTTCTATGATTTAGTGAACGTTTTCTAGTCTAAATCTAAAACATTGTCTTAAAGCACGTATGCATGTCTTTCATGGTTAACAAAATATAGATGTCAAAGTTTAGAATAGTTGTATGCAATCTACAGATCGTTGATTTCATGCAGATATGTTCATTTTGTCCAAATAAATTAAACTCGTGTCTCTTTGCGAAGCAGTATAATATTGGTTTACATGTACGCTGGTCCTCATAATGACACAATCCATTTTTCTCTGAACTGAGGCCTGGATATAATGCATTGGAGCCAGTGAGTGTCTTTTGGCAATACACATAAGAGCCCTAGCGTTGTACTGGGGAATCCGGGAAAGTCGTTATGTAACTGAAAATCCGTTGACATGGCGTTAAATCCTATGTTAACAAACAAAGATCTGAGCCAACACACGAGTTATTACATGCTTGGATTTTGTTTCAATGAACTGCATGCGTTATACACTACGAGTAAGTTTGCCAAAATATGCTTATTCTTGTTCCAACGAAAATAATGAAAACAATGATAAAAACGAAAACAGATTTGTAGATTTTGTATTTTGTTCTTCCATAATACCTAACATAAACCATAGGAATTTACTAGATTCTGCGCGTCAAAAACAAATAAAAGATACTTCAAAGAAAAAACATACTACGGAAAAATAGTCAGTAACAATAGCGAACATGTATTGACAAAAGATATGGTCGAATCGCTTCAGTAGATTTCATACAAACTCAACAAATATTCCCAAGAATATAAATCACAAACAAACTGTCAAACACTTTCGAAAATGCACTTTTATTTTGCTTATGCTTTTCTCTGGTTGGCTATATGCAGCAAAATGAATAATCACTTGTGGAAAAAAGGCTTTTCGGAAAGAAATATGGACTTAAAAACTCATAGAAACGAATATATCTTTATTTTTCCGCCAGATAAATAGTAGGATAATGCAATGGCGAGACAAACTTATACAATTTGATTCTCTTTAGAAGCGATCTTGTACCAAATAATCAATGTCAATTAATCTAAAAATAAATCATTTCTATGAATGACACCCAAATTTGACCACTGGCTTTCCTAACCAAAGGTAAATGGTGATGTCTCACGGGCGATTGTTCTTTGCTTTTGTTAATTTAAAAAAGAGAAAGTTTCTCGCACTGTTTCTTAGGATTGTTGATGTTTTAGAGATTAATATTCTACGCACTGTATGTGTTAGGTTGTTAAAAGAATGTCTAAGCTGTTGAAGCTTAAACATTTTTTAACAACCAAAGCACATTGTCAAGCTGAAATGACGAATCTCCTACATTCAAATATAGGTGTGATATCTAAGCGTGACAGAAACGAATTGCTTAATCTAATGCAAGTATGCTTTATTATTTCTCATGTTGAATTAGTTCGACAAAAACATATACACTTACATGCTCGATTACATGGTCGCTATTTCGTGAAAAATAGCAAACGAGCTTCACAGTACATGAAGATTCGACAAGATTTTTATCAATAACTTTTTTGTTAATAAGAAATTAAAAAACAAAAAACATTCTTTCGTAGTACCACAATTCTTGTGCATGCATTCGTTCCTGAGAAGACGCTCTCGCAAGGGGAAACTCTGCAACCATTTTGTGTTCCATTCCAATTGCCCAGTTTACAACGCTAATATATACACAAATATATATATTTCTATAGTTTCCATTTGAAACGTGTGGATTGTCAATTCCTTTTATAATTAAAATGTAAGACGGCATGCCAACTGTGTGATTGACCATTGTGTATTATTACAATCAAACGGCTTACAGAGATTTTATTTATAAATGTTACCATGGCATTTCAAATCAAGTTGAATAATACACCATGGAATTTAATACAATGTCGATTTTTCCATATTGTGTATGAAGTACATGCGTTACTTAGTTGTCCTTTAACAACGTTAACAATCCATATCGAGGGCTCAATGCACGACTATAATAAGTGCTTCACAATATGAAGCACTTACTATAGTCTTACATTGAACACTCGATATTGTGTTTTAGTCAACTGTCTTGGTTCTTGAGCCATCACGTAACATTCCTACAAGATCCAATATGACGTCACAATTTGTACCACAGTTGTGTTCCCATCCACCAATCAAAACGCAGTTATTTGTGAAGCACAAGCATAGTTAGATGGGCGCCGTCAAGCCTCTCCTCATTGGTCAATTTATCGTTTCACTTCACTAACGTTAAGTTTGTAAGTAACCGCTGTTAGGAGTTAAGCGTAACGAGTGTCATAACACAAATCCCGTCTTAGTATAGGAGTTAGTTAATTCCGTGAATAGAATATACACATTTTTGATTGTTTATTTCTTGTTTAAAATCCGTCACTTTGTGTCAATGATAAGCACATTAGTTTTTTTCCCGCCATACTTCACTGACTCATCGGACTGGACATGTCCGAGGGAGTGTCCCCGTAGTCCGAGTCCACGGAGGGAGGCTGGTGCCCGTATTCGTCGTGCTGGCCCCAGCCGTAATAGCTCGTCTCCATGATAGAGGCGGGCGTGGAACCAGTGTTGTCGTCCGATTCCATGTGGTCAAATGAATTCATCTGGAGAGAGATAAAAAGATAATTTTATTTTTTTGATATATAGCTTTACTTTAAATGAATCTTATTGCCAAGATGTTTACAGTGAATTACAAACACAAACTATGCTAATGATGTCCTGTTGCAACACTGGTGTTTCATTCCATTCATTCATCATTCCGTAACGGACAATGCAAGCGTTGTTGCAATGAGCGAACAAAATATCGTCATAAAATGTTTTTAATTTGTAGTGGTATAGTGTAGTGGTATTACATATTTATTGAATTAAAATCGTTTCTGACTATATATATTTGCAAATCCTTAGTATCAACACAAGTGTTGCAACCAATGAGCATGCAAGACAGTCTTTGCACGTGCTTTTAGTTTGCAGTAGTATCAACACAAGTGTTGCAATGAGGAGACAAAACATCCTTGACAAATGCTTTTAATTCGTAGTCGTAACACACGTTTCGTATTCTGTTATGGGTCCATCTGAGCACAAATCCTTTGTCAGTGACATGTGCCATCAAGGATTAGCATGTGACAACAGGTTGACGCAATAAAGTTGTGATTTCCTAATGATGCTAATGCAACATTACCATTGAAGCACGGTTTTGGAGTGTGCCTAGAGAGAAACACTCCTCGGCAGATGCTGGTGTATACCAAAACCATATTGGCCACATCTTGTAACAATGCTATTTAGTAAATTAATCCTACTTTTCTCATTGATTGATCATTAAAATGAAATGTCCACGGCATGTGGTCGGCAATGGAATGGAGTTTACAAGCAATGTGACCCAAAAGAACAATGGCTCGCAAGTTGTTGGCATTTGGGCATAATGTATTAAAATGAATTAAAATGAGAGAGATTAAATTTGAAAGCCTTTGATCCGAGTACAACCATTGAGGTTTGAATATTTCATCAAGTAAAACGTAAGTAAGAATTGAAAGTCAACTAGTACACACTTCAAAAGGAGATATTGCTGTCTTTTTGAGTTGAAATGATTACATTAATTGATTAATCAGATGACACTATGCTTGATAGTGATTTCATTAAAGGATTTTCTGTTTGGTAAGTTTGCACTAAAAAGTGTAAATTATTTTCATCATTCATAATACGTTTATGAATTAACCTTTAAAGTGTGAAGTAAAAACAACGTACTTCTGAGAAATAATTTTCTTTCAAAGATATATTGGTACATTTAAATTTGATACTTGTTGACAAACAAAAAACTCCATCATCATAACGCACGGGAAAATATTTGAAAGACGCTTCCATACATGGATGCATAATTTTTCTCTTTATATATATCTTTAAGGTTTTATCATTGATAAACAATTCGATTTATGCAAATTACAAGCAAGTAATATGACATTGTAATATCTTGACGCCATACTATAATATTTTGACGTCATATTTTGACGTCTGAATAAAACTATCAATTCTAAACATGCGAATTCATGCACAAAATAAACGAGGTAAAATCAAAATAATAGTAATAATGATAATACAATATATTATAAGATCGAGTGACTAAAACATAAGATTGGTTATAGACATAGTGAAATAAAAACACAAACGAAACCAAAAGCACAGTGAATATGCACAACTGACGGTAAATGATATGTAAGACGCCATTATATGTGAGAATGACGTCCATTATACTTGACCTAGTAATTTCAGACCCCCTGCTTTCAAGTTTCCTGTCATGCGTTTATTTGAAAGAGGGAAATCTAAGTAAGAATATGAATTCCTAAATATGTGTCCACGATTTATTTCATCTGTTAAATGACTTTGAAATTAAAGATACTTTTTCTTTCATTGGGATTTTTTTTAAATTTTGGTTTAAGTTCTTGTTTTTGTAGCAGAATTCTACAGTAAGTTTCTGCATCATTGACCAAAACTATGAGTCAATGATGACTTTTTTGAGTCATTTATGAATATAAGGACATCATAGATTTCATTATTGTGTCATGATGAAAATCAAATAAAACCTATTTCAGGACATGACCAATTACAAAGCATTGTTCTTTTCTGTTGACTCTCTGATTTAGAAATATCCATGAGACATGACCTTTTGCACTTTTGTGTGTGACTTTGATTTAAAAAGCATTAATATATATAATTTAAAGTGATTTCCATTGTGCCGAAAAACAATTTAGATCTTTCCTTATGGCAAAAATAATTGATTAAAACGAAAATCTGAGACAATCAAATTCAATATGTTCCCCAATGACTGTTCCCTTGCTGGTTTTTCAAAACAAATAAAGCATGAACAGGAAATTATAATGTGAAAGCTAGATAAGTGTCTAAATACCGTTCAACTGTGCGGACGAGTCGTTTTGGTTTTTCGTTTGGGTTTTTATCTCGAATCGTCGTAGCAGACGATCATATCGTCATCGTCGTCATCAGGGACGTCGCAAAAAGCGCTCACCAGTTGCTGGAAAGGCGGCTGGTGATCCAGATCGCTCTGCATCGCGAAATCGCTGAGGGCCTTCCACGGGGGCTGGTAGGCTTGGACCTCGACGGGGTTCACGTTCATTGGACTCTCGTGGCGTACTGGACTCGACGCGACCATCGGTACACCCTGCATTGGACCCGTGAGTCGACCTCCGTTCTATAAATAGAAAAATGAGTCATTGTTCTAAAAACAGAAAATAGACATCCGATTTTAAAATGGTAAAAGAGACCTGTATTTCAAATCTGAAATCATCGGATTTATCCGATGATGACAGATCCCGGAGTAGTTACGATTGCAAAAGCTTATGATCGAATAGAACCGTGAATCGACCTTCGTTCTAAAAATAGAACATTTAAACCGCTGTTCTTAAAATGGAAAAAGAGAACCAAAAGCACCAATCTGATCTGAACTCGTCGGTTTTATCCAATGAAATTAGATCACGGAAATATCCGAGTAGTTACCATTGCAAAAGCTTATGATGGAATAGAAGCAAATGTTTCTGCCACCAAGCGTCATGTAGTTAGAAATATTTTACGACTTCGAATGTGTGTTGGCTTGTCATGTTTTTGTGGGGTAGTTTTTTCTGCAGATTTGTTTAAAATGTGGATTCAATTCAAAACCGGATGTGCACAGACTGGTTATGTTAATGTGACATTTGTAAAATTGCATCAAGCATCCGAAGCTGTGTACCATGCTGGGTTGTCGGAATATGCCAATTTCTGTCTTTAATGAAATCCAGTGAGTTTAAACGATGGATAAAATCATATAAAAAAATAACAATTCATATCAAGGTTTATTGATATAGTTTGCAGACGACATTTCAAAATGTAATGAAATTGGAAGATAATCATCCGATAGGGCAGGAAACATTGTGGGAAATAGAGAAATTGCTCGGTACGAGCAATTTCTCCTTTTCCCACACTGCTTTACATGGTCGTCATCAACCAATGTCGTTATTGTTTGGTAATGGGCTAAACCGCACAAACGTACACCGGAAAAGCCATTCCCGTCCTCTCGGCATTCTTCCCCCATGTCTGTAGCGATGGTTATCATTCCAGATTTAAACCAGAAGCCCACAGAACAGCATGCAACTGACGGGCATCCGTCAAGCCATTTGATAAATGTAGCTCTGATCTCAAGCCCCCTCGCCTAATGTCTTTGCGAATTGTTATTACGCTTTATGTGGATGCGATGGTTTACGATTCTATGATTCTATGAGAATAAAAAAAAAGTTCTATGAGGAAATCTAGGCGCACGTCTTAATCCCAAGTGACGTTATTTTACGATCCTATGGACACCTAATTGGCACTGAATACATCCATATGTATTTTGCATTAGCGGTGTTTTTTACTTCTTCATTATTATGCTACATAGAAAATATGTGCAGTGTTGCAAATTATGGGTACAACTTTCTGTTTGAATGGCGAGTGTCAAGTAGAGTCTTCGGAATAAAGGGAGGTTTTAATGGGGTAAGGACTTAACAACATCAATATTACGCGACATGGAATAATGTTATATGCCACTACCCCACCCGTTTTGCGACACATATCGATATTTTCCCAAGCCCCTTAAAAACAACAACATGATTTTCGAAAATGATTATTCGCAGTTTCTAATCTTTATTGCATCATTCCAATTTTAATTGCTTTTACCACCCTAATCTATCATCAAGTGTTGTTATTTTTATTATTTTCGCTATCATCAATACAATCTTCATCATTATCGATATCACTAAAGTTATCGCTGAAGCCTTTTTCATTATCATTATATTTTATTATCAGCATCATTGCCAACCTCAATTCCTTCATCAAACATTTCTTTCTTTCTTCTGCTTTTACACGTTATCATATTTATACGCAAGACCATTAGATTGAATTTTATAATTTTATAAACTTTAATTTAGTAAAAAAGAAGTTTCGACTTGGACATTCCCTTTCCCTATTATTATTCAAAAACCCAAAAACATGCCGTAGTTCATTCATTAACAGTATCGCCCTAACTCTCCAAGATTTATTTATCACTGTAATCAAAATATCTGTTGTAAGACAAACATCATTTTCCTATCATAAAGGAAATCATAAAGTTCAAGACAGATATATCGCAGAAAGAATTTGTCTGGGAAATTTCTATTACATAGGATGGATTGCTCATAGTATAGACGAGTGAAGTAAGTTTGCGATTTTCCGCATGCACACCCGAATATCTTTAAAACGTTGTGGAAAAAAGCTGAAAAAGGGGAAACTGCTCGCCGCGAACAATTCTATATTTTTCGATGATTTATTTAGTTAGATATATGAAACAATGTAGGAAGAAGGGGAAAATCTTCGCGGTGCGCAATTCTTTGTTTTAACGATGTTTTTATTAAGTTAGACATGTGAAGTATGACGATTTTCATTATTTTATTTTCCTTTTATTTCATTTTATGCATGTCTGTTTAGTAGTGAACGGATCGTTAGCTATGTGGGTTAGTAGATCTGTATGTAATGGTAGTCAAGGTCTAACGACATAGTCACATGTATGAAGACCCGGATAGCGTTTTACTAAGCATATTATATCAACAATTTGCGTAAGTTTAATACAATATAAACACAGATAATACTATCAGGAGTTCTGAATAGCATGTATTCATTCTAAAAGTCAGAAATGAATTTACTTTCTTAACATTTCAAGATAAAATGCTGTAATTGGCGAACATAACAACGTGGGACAGACGATTGTCATGTATGATTAATGTGGAATGCCGATATTCTGCCAATTTGAAACCAATTCTTTCGTCGGATCACATCGGTCGTTTTCGGTACACATCAGTCTTGGCCGGAACTATTCGCTGTAATGCGAATAGTTCCGGCCACGACCGATGTCTACCGAAAATGACCGAAGCAAACCGACGAAAGAAAGAATTTTAGATTCACGGATCATGGGTTTTCTACCTAAACAACAAAACAAGAGTTTCAATGCTAACTCAGGTGATCCAAGCTGCAACTGTGTGTTTTCTACATGTATATCTACGTCTGGATCATTCGGACTAATTCAATGCATGGCGCATACCACCCAATATGATTTGTTGGTATTGCATTTTTTCTCCACCACCTCTCATAACACCGATGAATGTGCTTCATACCGAAGCGAAAATGATGGAGCGAATTAATCAACTGATAAGCACTGGTAGGCTTTGTGTGTTTAAGTGTACGATTATTAACACCCCGTTCCCTCGCTCGACGGCGCTCCTATACCGGGCACAGTCGGGGTACTGGGCATGTTTTGATATGCAGGGGAGGCTGGATTCACTTTTATTGACTTTGGAAAATTTAAAAGATAAGATTTTTTTCAAATGCTTGTCGAGTGTGGTGTTTTTCGTCATCGTAAAGGTTTAGGAGCGATCCGATTAACCCATTTCTCCCACGATACGCTCAACTTTGACGCATGTGATACAGAACGACTTTTATTTTGAAACAATTTTAACAAAAATGATAGAATAATCTCTTTATTTCATTCTGTGAGAATGGTTTGACGTAATTTCATATGGTATTTCTTTAGATATCTAATATCAGCTTTTGTTTTCTGTTATTGTTTTAATTTTTATCGGTCACTACTTTTACATTAACTCGGATGAACCAAGCTGTAATTGAAGAATGACTTATCAACGTCTGTGTCATTTGGACTACCTTTACATCAGTTCTCATTCAGATAGAACTTCTTTTGTTCTAAAGGCGAAGATTTGGATTTTGAGTGCGACAGTTGAATAAAGGCTTCTCGAAAGACATTTCTTTTTATCAAACTATTCGTTTCAGTGATAAATCCTGTATTGGAACCGATCACTTACTCAATACCCACGATACAAGTCTGCTTCAAAAAAAAAAAAAAAATCATTTGCCACTCAAATTACTGTGCAAACTCAATCAGGGGGAAATCAGAATCAAATTATCAGTTACACCATCCTCCTGTTATAAAGGTGACAATAGACCCGTTCGGATATGCAAACAAAGAATCACATGATGCATTTCCAATTTCCTTCATTTTCCCCGTTCCCTTATACCATGTGTCATGTATGCGTTTCGTTGTTTGGTAGACGTGAGGTTGTCACAAGAGGATATAGGTCAAAATTGTCAAATCTGTCTGTTTAGAAGCCATAATCTTATTTTCTTTACAATTTCTTAGTCAACGTTGGAAAACATATCGACAACAGAAGAGATCGCTGGTGACCAAAGATGTCGTCTTTTGTCAAAATGTTTGATACACATAAATGAATTAAGTACTATTTTCATGTGATAATGAACGAAAGAGATCATTTCATATTAAGTTCAAACCGACTGTTCTTTTACTTATGATATATAGTCTTTTTTATTATAACGTATCAACGGTTCAATGCAAGACTAAAGCACGTTTTACATATGTGAAGAACTTGCCTTTGTCTTGCATTGGATCTTCGATATAGTGTAGATGAGTGCATAATGATGAATGAATGGAGTTGCTCCGATCACTTCATACTTCTATTTTATATCGTTAACATCTGATAGTAGTCTAATAGTCGGGTGCTATTAACGGTCTATAATATTTTGGTAATGTCGTCTACTGAAAATTTCTTTAAATGAGAAAAATGCATAACATTGTGGAAATCAAATACACACGTTGATATACGTTCATTCCTTTATTGTTTGCCGTACCAAATCAAGAGGAGGGTCGCTCATTTATTCCAGTCAATTAACATGGGGAGAAAAAAAAATGTCGTATTATTGCTTGCCGCTAGAATCAAATTTGTTTGGCCTCGAATTTCTCAATTTCACGCAGGACTGGATTCGCAGAATCCCGGATATCATATGACACGATTTTTTCCTTTTTTTCATTTATCAAATCATAACGCGAAAAATGATACATTAAAAAGGGGGAAAAAGACTGCGTTGCGAAAACAGGTGGCACAGTGTTTTGTATCCTCCTGTGAAGGGTGGCGGCTTTGAATCCATATTTGAAATGCGTACACGTTAGAAGAAGCCAGTCAAAATCATTATGATTGTCATTCTGACCACATGCTGAATTTGTCGCACTGATGGCAGTTACACTTATAGATTCTTTAACGTATGTTTTTGGTATTTCAAATGTTCTGTAATCATGGTGTTCGGTAGTCGAATATTCATTTCTATTCATAACTGAATGAAAAAAAAAGAGAGCGATGTCAAATTTTGCCTAAAAGGAGTAATGTTTATACGCCTAACCCTTTACCAAACGCCAACTTTTCGACTGTCCCAAAGTGACTGTCAAAATGTGATGAAATTGAAAAGTATTCTTCTGATAGGGCAATAGACATTGTGGGAAAAGGAGAAATTGCTCGTTAAGAGCAATTTCTCCTTTTCCTACAATGTTTTCCAGAGTCGTCTGCAACAAACTGGTCAAATGCCGTTATCGTTTGGTAATAGGTTAATTAAAAGGAGCAATGGCGATGCGCCTAAAAAGGGCAATGTTTTAGTTCCTAAAAGGAGTACCGTTCATGCGTCTAAAAGGAACAGAGTTATAGTGCCTAAAGAGAGCAAAATGTATGCGCCTTAAAAGAGTCGTGTTTATGCGCGCCTAAAAGGAAATGTTATGCCCAAAAAGAGCAATGGCAATGTGTCTAAAAGGAGCAATGGTGATGCGCCTTAAAAGAGTAACGTTATAGTTCCTAAAAGGAGCAATGTTAATACTTTCCTAAAAAGAGCAAACTTATGCACCTTTAAAGAGCAATGTTAATGCGTCTAAAATGAAGCAATGCTAATTTATATATGTTAACGTGTTTACCTTAAGAAATACATGTGTCCCTGTGGAGTCGTATTCGATCTCGGTCTCGGATAAATCTTGATCACCCCCACCCCTTGTCACCCACATGGTGTTGAGGCGAAACGACTGAAATGGTCGGAAAAGAGCAGTGAGGAAATGGTTACATTAGGAAAAAAATCCCTTAATGGTATCCTTATTAAAGTTTATTAGTGGACATCACATGCGTTTAAGGTTTTTTTTAACATGTGTTAAAGTTATGTCCAGCATTATGCCTTTGGAGTCTATTAGTGAATTTATCCCTTAGAATGCTGGGTAATTTTTTATCTCAAAGATAGATTTTTGTGTCGTTTGCTTTCCCAAACCTTAAATATCTGCTTAATTTTGATGAGGAAAAATACTCAGAGGACATTGTAGCAAACAGGTTAGATTACAGGTCAGCTACCAATTTACTTGGCGGCTGGCCTGGATCAAACCTGTTTGCATAAGCATGAAGTCGGTTCCAGCATTAAAAGGGTTATTGTTAGATGTGTTAGTTGGTTAGAATGCTTGATTGATAAAAAAAGATATTTGACAAAATGGAGATTCGTAATGAAAAGCGGATACAACGGCTTCGCGTGTTGAAGCTATTGTTTTCTTACATATCTCAACTGCTCTTTTCACCTTTTCAGTCATTAAAGAAAAGAACACAACGAACGAATATGACGATGTCGTACATAACAAAAGATCAACATCACTGCAATATGAATATAGTATAAAAAGTGGGAGCTACGATAGTATTGCATTTTGTCACACACTTCAACAAGCATTTAGTTCGAGGCTAGTAAAGAGGAAGACGGAATTCGCCACGCTAGAATTAACGTAGAAATACGATAGTATTGCAACATTGAAGCATTTAAGCACACATTTTGTAAGGCATTCAGTGCAATACTAATTAAGATGTATACGATATTTGCCACGATAGAATTAAAGTAGAATTACGATAGTATTGCAACATTGAAGCATTTAATCACACATTTGAAAAGCATTCAGTTCAATACTAATTAAGATGTATACGATATTTGCCACGACCGAATTAACGTAGAATTACGATAGTTTTGCAACATTGAAGCATTTTGTCACACATTTCGACAAGCATTTCGTTCGAGGCTAGTAAAGAGGTAAACAGACGTGGTAGCTACGATAATATTGCAATATAAGAGAAGGATTCAATTTTTGTCACACATTTCGACAATTATTTCGTTCAGGGTTAGTAAAGAGGTAAACGGAATTCGCCACGATAGACTACGGGTGAAATCGAGATGTTCATTACCCTCTACGCCCTTAACCCTGAGAATGCTGGGTAATTTTCTACAAGTATATTTTTTGTGTCGTCTGCTTTCCAAAACATCATATTTCTGTTCGATTTTGACGAGGAAAGATACTGAGAGTAGCAAACAGGTTAGATCACAGGCCAGCCGCCGATTTACTTGGCGGCTGGCCTGGATCCAACCTGTTTCCATGAGCATGAAGTCGGTTCCAGCACTATGAGGGTTAAGGGGTCATTTGAGAATAAATTAGAACGAACAAATCGATTTGACAAACCAACTGCAAGTCGCAGGTGTTTGTAAATAAACGAACAATTCATTTGGTGTTTGGTTAAAAATGGGGCGTAATATTCCCTTCCGCAAAAGAACAAAAAATCATGCATTTAGATATTGGCGTTGGCAGATTAAATCGTTAGAGGGATTAGGACATAGAATCCGATTTTTTTTTTTTATTTTTTGTTTTGAGTCTTCCCCTAACTAAAGTGTCATCCAAGGTACATCGTAAATTGGTTACAAAGTGTTAAGTCACTGCGTCAAGGTTATGCATAAGCTATGATTTACGATTACTACAGGTATGGGACTTATGTGCATGGACGATTGTGTCCCCCCATCATTCATTTAATTCCGAAAGCTGTCACAAGTAGCAAGCAATCAGTGATTTCAATCAGTTTTTGTGCATAAGTCATTTGAGATCGGTCCATATAGCCCTAGCAAACCCCCTCCGCAACGAAACGTTTGTCTTCTACTGATATCCGGTGTTGACCCAAACTTAAGTAATAAAATCATGCAATGGTAAACCCTTATAGTGCTGGAACCGACTTCATTCTTATGCAAACAGGTTAGATCCAGGCCAGCCGCCAATTGAATTGGAGGCTGACCTGTGTTCTAAAATTGTTGCCACTCTGGGGTATCTTTCCTTAACAAAATGAAGCAAATATTTATTGGTTTGGAAAGAAGACAACACAAATATCTATTTTTAGAAAATTGCCCGGCACTCTAAAGTTTAAAGAGTGGTCTCAGATCAGACTTCACAACTTGCTGATCATTCTGATAATGGGCAATAATGTAAGGAATAATAACAGTAGGTGCATTCTGAAATAACGCAGTCCCATTTTTCACCTCGAGAGCAGCGACGCAGAAAATTTGCAATGGATGAAATCGCACCCGTGAAACCTTAAAGCCCATAACAAAGATGCTGACTTATGAAGCTGTAAAAATAACATGAATTAGCTTAGTACTGGCTTGATTGGCTTGATCTAAGATTCATAGATTCATAGCTTTTCCTTGTAAAACTAATCTTTGTATGGAAGATGAGTATTATTTCAAAAGTAGGAAGCTATTTTTTTAAGTGAAATTTGATTGATAGATGTGTATTATTTCAGCAGTAGGAAGTGTACGCTGAGCAGTTCCCATTTTCGACATAATTTCATTACAAGCGTTGCATCAATGATAACGTCAATAATAGACGTATTTCAAGATAATCTAACATACATTTCAAAGCAACGTTAGCATACAACAGACAGTGGTGTTTTGTTCAATGGTTCATAGAGAATAATATTGTTTGAACAGCTTCGACTTTACACCCCCTACATGCTGTCCTGAATCAACCTGCTAAATCCTATTAACCCTTTACCAATCGCCAAATTTTCGACTGTCCCAAATTTAAAGGGTTTGCAGACGACATTTCAAAATGTGATGAAATTGGAAAACAATCTTCTGATAGGGCAGAAAACATTGTGGGAAAAGGAGCAATTTCTCCTTTTCCCACAATGTTTTCCAGAGTCGTCTGCAATAAAGTGGTAAACTGTCGTTATTGTTTGGAAGAGGATTAAACCATGGACAGAGTCTTCGATTTCTAATGACTTTTCACAGTCTCGAATCGATGAGCATATCCCGGAAAATGAGCAAAGCGTATCTTGATTGGGGGATCAGGTTTCGATCTCTCTGTAAACAATATCAAACAGCATCAGGTTTGCATGGGTTTGGGAAAAAAATAATCCAATGCTTAGTAGCCAGTTTTCCTCTTTCGCCATAAAACATTACTTTGCCACATCTGACATTAAAAACCAATGTGACAAAAGGGTTTATTGCACCAGATGAGCTACGCATCCTTTTAGTACAGTGTTTTCTATCCGTTTTCACAAAACAAAACGTATGTTCTTATTGCTATTCATGTTGTCGTCTTTGACTCTTGACTTGGACAACTCGCAAACAGGCAAAGTTTCATAGTGGCGACACTTTTTGCTATTAGGTTGTCTAACACCAAATGCTTTGATAAAAGTATGCTTTGTTACGGATTGTTTTGGAACTGCGTTTAACATTCGCTGCCTAATTTGCATTTTCAAAACAAACAAATAGTAGACTTTTTCATCTAAACCATTTTCTAGATATCTAACTTGCCAGAACCCTAGCATATCACACGTGGTGGGTACACAGGAAAGAGTACGAGATAATTACACTGATATGAAAAAAAAAGAAAAGAAAAAAAAAGAAATGCATGTGGAAATGCATTGGAACATGAGTCCTGCATATCGTACCTAAATGATGCAGAGCGCAGCAAACCTTATCAACACGCTCATATTTCGTACTAAAATCGATGTAGTTTAATATTTCACTTTTGATGCATCACCATGGCTGGGCATAAAGAATGATCAGTTGATGTTGATGACATAAAATAAAGCGAACATGTAATGGGGTTATTATTACGGTAAGCGCAATAAAAACGTAGAATCTATGTAGAATGTCCATGACATTTTAGACATATAATAGTTCACGAAATGTGAATAAGTGTCCGAGTGTATAACATTCGGACACCTTTTCTCTCTTCGAGAACGATTGTACGTTCAAAATACTGAGGAACCATGCCACGGGAACAACTTTCACAAATAGATGTGCATTAAAGTGAATCATCCATTACTACATTGGACAACAGTTAACAAGCATACATCCGGGAAGGATAAGGGATCTCAACAAAAGATGGTCAAGAGACCATGAAACAATAGAAGAAAAATACTATCAAGGAGAAATTTCTTCCTTTCTAGCGTGAGTTTCTATGTAAAAAACGTTTATTTGACTGCTACTTGCCTTAACGACCTTTGAACTCCGGAAAAACTCGTCCTTTGGTTTAGATAATCGATTAATGTTTCCATAGGACATACACTATTTTGAAAGTAAAATGCATTGAGAAGTGGCAACATGGACAGAAAAACGGTGTATAGATTTGCAAATGAACGTTGAATTTGCGACTATAAGGGATATGTATACTTGAATGACTGTACATAATTTGTTTACAAAGTCGATCTGGTACAGAAGTTTCTCTACTTTCGTTTCGCACTGTCCATTATACAGATTTAAAAGTGGTAATCGGGCATTCTATGGTTGTTTAGAGTATATACCATTGGTTCGCGCCATACAAATAGGGGCGTTCGTATATTTCCGTCATGGAATTGCGTTCTTAATCAGCCTGCGACTGCCAAAATTGTAAATACATGTACATGTACGTAACTACTCATTGATGAATCTTTATTCACACATAAAAAATCTTAGTTGCAGACTAAAATGGCGCTGACAAATTGGGCGCATGTTTCGTCGTATAATATGCAATGGAAAATAGCCATTGAAAGAAAAGTTCGTTCCAGAGATTTCAATACATCTTAGTATGTACAGCCTGTAAACTGTGGATCTCAAAACTGTTGTAATGCGTTTGGAGTTAGATACAAATAAATTAAATGCAAACGATCTCTGACTATTTATATACCAGCAAACTTCATTTCTAGTGGCTGTTCTCTGGTACAATAGGATGCTGCTACACAGTTTTAATGAAATATCTCTTTTTATTTCAAAATCAAAATTTCGTAAAATCTGTGAACAAGCAGCTTGAAAAGCCTTAACTGTATCAAATTGTCTTCTCGAACATAACATACCCCAAACGAAAAGCGTCGTCGAAGATCGGACTGTGCATGATGCACAGTCCGATCTGCGACAACACTTTTCGTTCATACACAAGGGACCCCTTAAAGTGTGCGGTCCCTCATCGTACTGTTAAAATAGGCTCATCAAAGGGACATAGCAGTGTTGCTAGGCAGTGCAGGACGGCGCAGTGTTGACTGTCGTAAGACGGAATCGGACCCGTCCACTTTGTTTGTGATGCTGGATGACATACAGTGCTGTGGCTCATGGTAGACTCATGGGTAAAAGTTTTCAGGATTATTCCTGAATTTCAGGTTTTTGAGGCTTTTTGTCCCCATATAATGCTACAGCAAACATGCCCTTTCAGGATAATGAACTACGTATTTCAGGTTTTTGAAATTGAACGTTCATCCATGACCGATGTTATATGTCTTCGATCCTGCTCCGAAATCGGAGTATGTGCGTTGTATCTAATGTTATGACTTGTTAAGATTTAAAGCATCGATGGTGAAGCATATATATAAAATTTTACTTGTGGCAATGATTTAGAAAATCTTTGAACTGAACAGTTTTTTTAACGGACGAATACAAAGTACATGTTAACATGTAAGGTTGATAACTTGATATACAGACACGTGCATGAAAATATAATAAATAAGAATTACAGGAAAATTGAATGAATTAATGATCTTTATATGTTTTACTAGGAGTTTCGATAAGATTGAAACTTAAACTAAAAGCCCTTTAGACGAAAAATAGTATGCACGTACGTACGGTTTAAGGTGATGGGTGGATAGAAACTATCAATGAATGCTTCATTAGCCAAATATCTAAACAATGCTAATTTACCTAGAACGAAGGTAAAACAATGTAATATTATGGAGTAAGGGTAAATGTTTAACGAATCCTCTACCAAGAAAATAGGCCTCAATCGAAACTTTGAATGTTGCATTCCTTGGTTGTAGTACTGTAAGGCCAAACCGGGAGGGGCCTGGAAGATAACTAATTGTTCTGAACGTGTGCTGGACGTAAGGTGACGGGCTTTAGTATGAACCCCGTAATACTAGTCCGTTTACCTCGTTTGTTCTAACGGTTGGTTGACCTTTGATGCCTTGGCTAAAGCACAACGGCTAAATGCACATATTTGACATCAGTGACACAAAGCGAATTACGTGTATCAATTCATTTGAGAAACTAAATCAACTCCTGTATCATTCAGACAAGTCTGTATACAACATTTTGGGTTACCATATAGAAATAATAAACAGCTGGTAAAAATCATGTGGTGAACCTGGTTTAATGTTGTCACTGTCATCTTTATCGTTAGTCTTTTTATTTTCCAAAAAAGAAAAAACTAATTGATTAATTCTTTGCCTTGACTTAGAATGTATGATACCATATTTCAAACACTTTCAATTTCTGAACTGTGCCACAACATTGCCAAACAATGTGATCGTTCTATTTGTTTGAGTTAAGATACATCTGTTGTCGTTTAGACAGTCGAATCATCAATATCGAATAGCGTGTATAGTTTAACAATTGATTAAGGTTCAGCAAATCGAGGTTTAAGTGCAAGATTCTAGTTAGTAAGTAATTCACAAACAGCGAGGGACTTACGATAGCCTTGCATTGAACTCTATAAGTGAATTCACAAGAAATTTTGTTTTAAAAAAAAAGTCGTTTGCATGGGATAAAGAGTTGAAAACGACAATAAAGAAAAGATAAGGGATATATTCAGTACGATGAATTGCTGAATTTTTCGTGACCTTGCCTGATAATTTCGTTTGGACGAATCAATTATTATTTTTTACAATATAAAATCATCTTTATGTTTTATTATGAAAATAAATCAAGATTTTACGATACATTAACTCGCTGATGACAGACCAATATTTGTACCATGTCCAAATTATTGCAAGTTTTGTTATTTTTTAAAATCTTATTATTGAGTTATTAACTGTCGGTATTTCGAAATCTCAAAGCGTGTCGGATATGAAATAAAAATGAGATATATAGCAAACAACATGTATGAATATGTAAATCTTTGAGAACACAAACACTATAAAATAGTTTTTTATATTATAAATCGGTATCTAAATAATTTTCGTCCAGTATTACTTGAGTCCAAAAAGTCTACAAAAGTCGGTTGCCATTAACTGAATGAAGTATCTTTTTAATAGACGTTACTGGATGTGCTCTTATTTCTATGATTTTTTCTATGTTTTTCTTTTTGGAGAACGCATATTCCAACTTCGTTTCAATAAACGTTAGTCAACTTATTAGTTCATATGAAAGTAATGTGCAAGTTATCATTTTATCACAATAGTTTCAAATATCCATAAAGCAAATGATGATTTTTGCTTGATGTTAATCTGTTGGTGCTGCTTTCAATTTGGCTTGCGAAAAATTCCTAGAGTGTTGAAATCGGTGAAGATTGATTGTGCGAAAGTACTTTCGCCGTCATAAAAGGCACAACAATCTATATTCATTCGCATCGTATAATGCGGATGGCACGGATTATAAAGTTTCCGAAAAATGTGTTTTATTACGAAAATGATATGATTTTCATAACACACGCCACGTTTTATGGCCACCGTATTGGTTTTTGGTTGACATTAAGATGGGGTACTTGCCACGATTTTTTATTCCATTCGTACATTTAATTGTCCTTTGTTGCACTGTCATTTTGATGCGGGTAATGAAATCAGAGATATTCGTGTGATTCAATGGGCAATTAAGTTTTCAATAGATCCATCAAACGACTAATGTTCAAAAAAGTGAGAAATATATATAAATATACAACGTACGTTAGGGGGCCTTCCGAATTTGATAAGGAAATTGTGTTGAAATCTTATATTTTATTCGAAATATTTAGATCAATACACTTTCGCAGAAGAAAAAAACCTAAAAAACAAGTAGCAACGAAATGTTGTATTAAACCATTACCATATAATAACGACATTTTACCACTTTGTAGCAGACGACTTTTGAAAACATTATGGGAAAAGGAGGAATTGCTCGTGACGAGCAATTTCTCATTTTCCCACAATATTTTCTACCCTATCAGAAGATTACTTTTCAATTCCATCACATTTTGAAATGTCGTCTGCAAACTCTTTCAATTTGGGACAGTCGAAAACTTGGCGTTTGGTAAAGGGTTAATGTACACATACACTAAAGCAATGAAACCAAACGTCTCGATAACGCGCATGGATAATCTTTATGCGGTACACCGAAGTGTATAATGCAATGTATATTAAAGGATTTAATCAGTATTTAAG
This sequence comes from Cerastoderma edule, assembly GCA_947846245.1. Classification (NCBI taxonomy): domain Eukaryota; kingdom Metazoa; phylum Mollusca; class Bivalvia; order Cardiida; family Cardiidae; genus Cerastoderma; species Cerastoderma edule. The sequence continues at coordinate 30,103,923 of OX401412.1, forward strand.
TATTTTAAAAGGTAATTTGTAATTAGCAGTTTGTCATCCTCTACCTACTTTTAAAACGTGTTAACACTGTTTTATTTATCAGCCCTTCATTTGAATATCTATATTTAAACGTTTCCCCTTGCTAAAATGACATTTTGGATTTGAAAGAATTTGTAGTTGAATAAAATAATAGTCGAAATAAACGCGTCAACATCACAGTTTCAAACAGTTAATTGACATATAAACTAAACATAGTTTGTTGTCAATCATATGCACAACAAACAAATGCAGAAAATGCATAGACATTGCAAATCAACAACGCTCCGATATAATGCAATAGTTTCCAATCGTCATCTGGTATTGCAAAAACGAAAGAAAAAACACTTAATTTGTCTGCTTTTTGAACCACATTCCCCCTTGTCAGTGGTAGAAATATTAACACCAGTCAAACTGATCAAATTCGCTTCGGAGTTCAGCAAGGTACGGAGAAATAACGAAACATTACCAACAAGGCATAGAGAAAAAAATGAAACATCACCAACAAGGCATAGTAGAAATAATCATGAAACATTACTGACAAGGCAATGACACTACCAATTTTTGTTCCCCATCTTCAAAGGTTACATTGTAGCGTGCCCAATCATTTGTTACGGTATTTGAAGGTGGATTCTACGACGTATTCAAACGTTTGCTCCGACTTATTGCGAGAAGTCGGACACAGACAACTTCAAGGTCTGCTTTTGCGTGGCTATCACTGATTAGCACGATACCTCACAGTTTTATCGACGCAACACCAACACCGGGCCGCTCGAAAACAGCCTAGAATGTTCACCAATCATGCGTTACAGATTGGATTTGATCTTTGGTGTAATTCTGCTTTGACTGGAAAGCCTTTTTCTGAATAACGAGGCTTATGCACGTTTCAAGTTCTAACTATTTCTACTTTCAAATAAAAGGCAAATATGTCCGTCAATTTCAAATATGCAGCAAAATGCACAATATGAAAAATGCATACAAGTTTTCATGTATTGTGTAAGGTAGGCATATTGAAACAAAAGCGAAAAGAAACGAGATAGGGGAATATATTGCTTATATATTTATGCAAGAATCAAGAACATTGGCATTTAACGTACTTAAAACAAGAAACTGTTAAATTGGACTCTTGAAGAACAAGTTTTCTTGTACAAGTATGTACTCGAACGGAAATATACGACAGAAAAGATGGGTCATTATGACATTGATGATATACCTTTCGTTTACAGTTGATAACCAGGATGATCCGCATCCAGAGTTTAATATTCGGGTGATTAAACCAGCCCTTTACGTGCGCTATTTCAGTAGCTATAAGAAAAACACCTTATTAAGTGCATACGATATTTCCACAAGACCCATTATATAGAGTGTTAGGAACAAAAGACGAAGCAAACAAAAGGAATACACCCAAAAAATCGTCAGTTTTCGCGTATGTCACGTGGGGTCCTTTTCGCATGCGCAGTCGCGTATCGAGTCTAATTCAGTCGGTTCATTACGGACGATGCGAGGCCGATGGTTTCGTGTCCGTCCGCCATATTGGGGACTATTCCAAGCGTTCGCTGCCTCTGACTTTTCCCTAATTATTCGGAATCTCTCTTGACATATCGCAGACGCCTTTGGGCCTTGATTAACGGTACCCGCTGTTAATTACTTTAAGTGATTAGTAAGCCCAGCCTCTGTGTATTGGGGCCGTGAGTTGCAGCACTAACTACCAGAGATATACGTTATATGTTGTACAAGGGAGAGTCAGCAATACCGGTGTTGTTATGGCTACAGTTCTTGAAGGAATCGTCTATTTAAACAAGGAATGAACAAAAGACTGTGTCTAAAATCGTAAAAGATATTTTCTGCAATGCGAACCTGTCCACATGGTTATCACGCGTGGAAAGTGTCGCAATGGACAAGCATTTGAAAAACGAATAGGTTAATTCACGTATACGTCTCCCGCTTATGTATGGAACATATTTATTTCGTATTTCTTTCTATCTCTTTCTTAAGGTAATTTACTTAGGATTGACATAAAGTTTGCTGTCGATAATTAATTTTGGCATTGAAATACATATGATTTATTTAATGAATAAAATGACAAGGTGTGAGTGAGGCGAATTGATTTTAAACACACACACACACATACTTTTTGTTGCGATTTTCAACCCGTTTCCAATTGAATGCTTTATCTATAGAAGTGATGCTTTCTGAAATACGATGCTTTAATTAAACATGTGGCATGTCAAATGACAGCCATGTCACCAGCACGAGTCTAAATCAAGGCACCTATAGACCACGGTGTAAAAGTAAAACCCTCTTTTTTGCCCATTTCCCTATATTGAAATGGGTTTATTCTTTCAAATTAAAAGTAATATCAGAAGAAATAAGATATCACGAGAACAGACACGTTCTCTTTATAATGCTTTTAAGGAATCACTGTGGCAAAAAGGATGAATTGCTCGATAGCATTTTTTCACAGTGGTCCCTTAATGCTTCTTTAGAAGATTTACCAAAGTGGGTGGGGTGTTATAGAGAGAAGGGGTAATGCATGAGTTTATTCGTATGTATAGTCCCCATGCTCGTTATAATTCAATAAGTTGATTAACCTCAAGCAAATGTTCACATTTGCTGCCGGAAGAAATAACTTTTATGTGGAATTCGGGGTGGGCAAGTCTAGGTGGCGCTATTGCCTTTTAGCTAGTCCGTAATTGATAATTATCAAATTCAATCGAATTATTATATCTGGGTAGATTTGCGGACATTTTAATGAGCTATTTTGTGTGTTTTCGCCGTGAGGGCTGTTTTGGTGTTTTGTCAATACGTTACGGAATACAATATAGAGTCGGTAGATTTTTACTTGGGGTGGGTGGCATGTTTATTGCCTTTTTAACTTGAAAATATCTTCCTGATGTAATCACTTAACAAAGTTAATACTGAATTAAGAAATGACACTTTTTTCGTTTGTAAACATCTTTATTTTTCATATAAGGTTCGTGTGTTTGATTATCGTAAAAAATATAGTCTATCTTGAGAAATTTTATTTGTAAGTCAACATTCGGTGGGAGAACTAGTTACGTATCCAGGAAACAGAATCGAATGCGGTTACTATAGGTTGTAAGAGCTTGTTTCAGAATCGAGGTAAAATGAAGTTATTTGTCGATCTCCTAAAAAGGATATTTAAGAAATACGAAGAGGACTAAACTGTACATTGCAAATATCCAGCAATATAAATTTATAAAAATGCATTGCTGCCTCATAGATATTCCAGAACAACGATCTGCTTGCAAGGTGGTCCTATAAAACTGTTCGCTATGGTTCTTTAAAGTCGTTTCTCCTTCATTTCAGTGAAGGATTATAAAAACTTTAAAGAACCATAGCTACATGTACAACTTCTTATTGACATGTCTCAAATGTCGTAAAAATCATTTAACGTTGTGACAGGTGAAATGTCAAAATGGGCGGGATACGTCAGGATCTGGTCAGTCGGCCTGTCTGTCGCAGTAATTAGACGATGATTAGGCATTCTGTGCCAAAGTACATGGGCGGTAATGACATGTTTATACGTTTAAAAAGTCAAGTTTCGTATCGCATAGAACCAAGTCTTCGTAGGTGGGTTTTTACATTGTGAGTCGAAAGCGCACTAATCAAAATAAAAAGACGCCCATTTACTTTCTTTCAATCAGAGTGTTGAAAAAATTATTTTTGTTGTAAGCAGGTGATGTTTGAAATAGAAGAGAAAGGTTTTTATTGATATATGTTTTAATGGTGTCCCATTAGTTCAGCGGTCATGCAATTGTTAGGTTTTGATTAGCAGACAACTGGACAACACGGGGAAAAGTTTTAAGATAAACATTTTTTAAAAGTATTCTAGTACGTTTGTGGATAACTATAATTATACTCACCGATTCTATTCAGAGAAATATTTGAAATCATATTTCATTATATTTCAATTGCCTTTTAAAAGAATCGCTGTATCTTAACAAATAGCATACCTAAACAGCATACAATATTTCAATTACCTTTTTACGAATTGTGTTGTGTCTTTACGAATAGAATACCTACACTTGACTCATTACCTGGAATGCTTTACCGATTCTATTTTTCGTTATTGATGTAGAAATAATGTAAAAACAAAATAAACATTCTTTGATGATAAATCAATGCCACATATTTATGAAACGCTTTCTAACTTACACGAGTAGCCAAAGTTCGCATATAAACTCGTTTGAATGTGCCTTCAACAGAATAACTTACAAAACTACTATTTCGACTATAATCAGACAACGGACAATTTTATATTTTGCCACAGTAGTTTCTAACCAATAGCACATGGACAGCGAATTCCCTGCATTTTTTCATAAAAATGTAGGGAGTGAGCGTTCCTTGTGCTATTTATTTAAACAATTTATCTTTCTTTTTATCCTTTTTTGTTATTCCTAATTTGTCGCAATGTCTGATATGAAGAAAGGAGGCCAGAGATGTTCAATATCCAAAGAGCGTTTATTCGAACAATTTCGATTGCTCCCTGTATAACTGAAGTAGTTTGTTTCCCTCGGATACCAGCCCCCCTGTATAGAGAGAAGGTACGGGCAAGACACAGACGGACGTTCTCACTAACAATGGAGACAGATGCCCGATAACTAATAAAGCCACTTAGACCCACAGGCCGGGCCCCAATCCCGCTGGTCCGGGAGCCCCGGGGGATTGCGGGCTGACACGCATGACCTTGGGTGTGTATAAAACGCCGACATGTTGGGTAATAGGAACAGAACAGAACAAAAGTTTATTTCGTGACTTGAACACTTAAGGTCCATCGTCATAGGGATGTCAAAGGAATGAGTTGTGTGGGTTATTTCTTCAATAAAATGTTTTTGGAGGTAAAAAATATTGAACAGAAGAAACTAAATGTCACGAAAATACGAAAGCGTCCGGTAGATATCCTGCTTTGAAAGTAAAGCAACACACACACACGTTTTTTTTTTAATTTTACAATATTCAAGCGGTCATTCTGCTTAAACGAAGTCAATGTTTACCAATGTTGCACAAAAGTCCAAAACAACTTATTCTAAACGATTGTTAGATATATCAGACATCAAAATCTGTTTTTCTTTTCAAACAGGATGCAAATCGTGAGTGACCAGGTTCCGAGTTCAATTTGCCGCTCTAAATTCTGTAAATACCTACAATTTAACCCGCTATAAACCATGAAAATAAAACCGCTTCAGTTTAGAACAAGTTGAAACCACAATATCATACGGAAGGAAACAAAGACTAGGGCGGAAAAGGATTGACTCGCGGATTGTAAGCGTCCACGAAAGGCCTTTTCAGGCTGCTTCTATTAATTTCCGGTACGACCAGCACAGGAATCCAGCTTGTGTTAGCGTACCGTCGTAGGGAGGAAAAATCGACAATCGCAACGGCATTGCCACAATCGGCACTACTCGGGCATTTCCGTGGGCTGAGAAATACACCTCGGATATAAATGTAGGGTTACAGTATTTCGGGTAAATGGTTCCAGGGCTATAACGCATTTCCTCTTTGCGCCCACGTTTAGTAGTTCAATGTATATGGAAGTATTGGACATCCTTTTAAATTATTATTTTTCATCGGTAACTCATACAAAATAGTATCCGTATTATCTCAGATGCGTTTTCATTGGATGAAGTTGATGTGTTCAGATTGGCATTCCTTTAGAGTAATCTCGCTGAACTCTCGTGTAACTCTCGTGTCCACGAGATGTGACATTAGGCTGGCGCCGCGCAATCGCGCTACCCCCTCCCGCTCCATTAACAAAGGTTATTATTAAATGCTAATAAAGGGACGCGTGCTGGATTAATTCGTGTGCGGCTTTTTGGCTGGGAGTCGGCCTGGGGGGTGGGGGGACATTTGTTGAATTGAGCAGTGAGGTTTTCAGCTTACCCTTTCAGCTTTACCAAACGCCAAACTATCGCCTGTCCCAAATTGAAAGTGTTTGCAGACGACATTTTAAAATGTGGGGAAAAAGTAAAATGATCTTCTGATAGGAGAGGAAATATTTTGGGAAAAGGAGAAATTGCTCGTTATGAAGTTCTATACAGAGGCGATGGTTGTCTGTACACAAGAATGCAAAGTTAAGATTAACCCCTTAAATGAACCATTTTAACGTAATTGTAAATCTTGAATATTTGCACTTTCTTGCCTTGTTAAATATTAAATAGTGTAAGGTATTTCGCCTTTCATTACACCTAGCTATTTTTTATTAAAAAAAAAAAAGAAAAAAAAAAAGATTTGAAAAATATTTCTGTAACCATTAGCCTAAACCTTTTTATTGAATAGAACGTATACATTTATTTCTCCACTGTGGATAACGCAAAACGCAACTTCGCGGTGAAAAGGATGGCTATTTATTCATCTGCGGCATTTTATCCGAGAAAGACAGCTTGAGAAATTATGTTGAATTATTACAATTATCTTGGATGAAAATGGGGGACCATCACTGAGAGATAGTTGCGGTTTAATTGGATATTAATTCCCCTCCCGAAACGTTGTCTAATTCCATTAATAACATGGAATTAGGAAGGTATCTAATGTGTATATGTACCGCATCTAGACAGTTGTTGTTGCTTAGAGGTATATGCGCTGCTTTAGAAGTTTTTTTAAACTCTTCCAATTTTGCTTAATTTGCTTAATTTATATCCGGCATGCGTAATTTTCTCTCCCTATGATCACCATTGAAGTCTGTGGGCATGATAACGTGAGTATGGTTAGTATGGAAAACAGTGGAAACGGAACGGCCCTAATGAATTAATAAGATGAAGTAGTCTTCCACAAACATTCATATCTTTAATAAATAAGTATTACAGACTATGCATCCCTTTAAAACAGTGTCTGCTTATAGTAAATATCATATATCAGATCGTTTTGAAAGGAGAACTTGGGACATTTTTTTTTTTTTTTCGATTCTCCTTTTTTCAAATGAAAGTATTGGCCCAACTTGAGGAGAACTTCATTTTCATCTGATCTTCCGTCAAAAAAACTTGTTCAACAAAGGTTGAAACGATAAAAATCCGTTCTCTACTTCGTGATTACTAATGAGTAAGAATATGAGACTAAAATTAAATTAAGAATTTTTAAATGATCCCTCACAAAACGCCAAATGTACACGAATATATACTCCCTTTATGCCAGCTAGATTTTTTCTAACCGTTTTCTTCGTGTCGATCAAAAGAAACGGCGGATTAAGAAAGGCTAACAAAGCGCGAAAAAATAAACACGTCCGTCACAGAGACTAACAAAAGATGGCCGCCTTCGGCACCTCCCTGATATTAACTGTACATTTCCTTTTGTCAACGCTCTTTCAATATGACCCCATTCAACAAATAAATATTATTATGTATCGATGGGCTGTGTAAATTTAATTATGTCAGCCGCAAATTGGATTGCGGGATCGAGAAGCCTTTAAAGGCGACCGAAAATGTAGCTTCAGGTAATATTCGTCGTCTGTTGCAATATTCTCTAGCCCCGCCGCGGTTTGCTGGTACCGGGTTTTATGGGAACCTTTCGAGAGGTTATAGTATCATACGGGTACTTTTACCAGCATTAATCTATTCAGTACGCTTGTTTAAAGGAGGTTATAATGAAATTATCAAAATGTGTTTTTTCTTTGTATGATAATGTTCCTTTGTACATGTTTTGGCTTTAAGACCACATTCTCATTTCATTCAATGGTGTTGATACATATTTTTCCTTATCATGTTTTTTTTTTAAAGTATTTAAAATTGAAGTATTTTATTTTTCGACAATCGTTTGCAGACTTCTTGACATCCTTGAAATTAGTTCATTCAGCGATTTGATCCTAAGAGACAATTCCCTACTGTTTCCTTATTCATAAATACCAAACAAAATGTCACCAAAATTTCAACCGGAACCGGAAGTTGATGCCGCTTCCGGGTAGGCCAGCACTGTATGACGCATGCGTGTCGTTACACGCCTTATTTATAGCTGTAATTGTACAAATTATTGCGCGTACGATGAACTTGTTTGTGCTCTGATCTCGGCGGCGCCCGTCACGCAACCGCGTTCAAAGTGCCGTAATTGGCGAAACAAAGCTCGCGTTTTCGGTTTTTCATCTTCGGGTGATTTCTAACGATCGAACTAATCCAATGCTGTTTGCCATATGACATGGAAGCGGATTTCTAATTTAACCCTTACAGTGCTAGAACCAACTTCATGCTTATGCAAACAGGTTAGATCCAGGCCAGTCGCCAATTTAAATTAAAGTAAATTGGCGACTGGCCTGTGATCTTACCTGTTTGCCACTCTGTGTATCTTTCCTCGTCAAAATTAAGCAGATATTCGAGATTTTGGAAAACAGACAATACAGAGATCTATTTTGAGAAAATTACCCAGCATTCTAAGGGTTAAACCGGAGTGTCCCAATAGAAGCGGTCGTAAAAAACACCTGCAAACACGTGATCTAAAACATCAGTCTCCTGGGTGTCTTTGTGATCCAACTGTTGGTCATATCATCCTGTGAAAACATTTTATAATTAAACTAAGGTTTCTCTTTTGTTGATATTGGACCAAACAGAATCGAGTACCAGTTTGTTTTGAATTTAGATGCGTTATAAACTGTTCTAATGATGGTACTTTTCGTCATAATTACAATGTTTTAAAGACAATTGTTTATCTAAGTACCATTACTGTTTTCATCTTATATTCAATTCATATACCCAGAGCCTTATATAGTACATGTATTATATACATCATAAAGAATAGACATGGTTGCAATTATATTGAACAGAACTGATGACTTTGATTATCGAACACTATGCTGGTAAACCCTTCGAGTTCCCGGTATTTTACAGAGATATGTTGACGCGAGATATTGAGTCATTGTGCATTATTGGAACAGAAATTAATTACAATGTTATATCACACGAAAACGTGTGCAAACAACTTCTGGAAGTCTACATTTGTACTATTTTGGAATGTATCCGATTAAGCTAGGTTTATGACGAAAACTCCGAGGATAATGCTTCTTGTACTATTGTTCGAGGCCGCATGGAACTTCAAACATTAACTCAATCGAATTTGAAAAGTGCATTCCAAAAACAGTCAATGCAAACTGTGTACTCTTACCCGAATACGAAAATGCATACTAGCTCATTTCTGCTCAACACGATTTCTATGAATAATTAACGCGTATTAATCTATCTGACGAATGTCGAGTGCATCCAATCAGCGATTTCATGAATTTTGTATTACCATCAAAACGTTAGATGACCGTGTAATGTCACGGCATGGAAATCAAGAAGCGTAACTTCTGGAAACGAACGGTAGCGTTTTTCTTAACGACTAAAGGAAGCTAGTTGCCTAAGTAAAAATTAACATGCACGGATAGTATCTCAAATAATATTGCAACATTGTTAAATGACAATTGCGTCTGTTTTCTTAGAAATTTATTGTTTGAATTAAAGACATTTTTTACAAAATTATTCAACCGTTGTGACACGCAAATAGTGTCTGTTTTTGAGTTTAAGTATGAGATTAAGTATGAACAGATTTAGGTAAAATCGAAGTTGCCGTTGGCTTATCAATCAACTCTATCAAACTAAAATGCTCCTATATCTTGACCAAGACACAGCGGTTCTATGTTTTAAAAACATCAGTGATAGATAAAAGAAATAACAATACAACAGTGGTATCCATTACGATCAGTACTTCCCGTGCTTTGATTCTCGTCAATTGAGGGACAAGCCAATAAAAACTCGGGAGTCAATTTCATTAGCCTCGATGTGGTTGTGATTAGCGAGTTTCTCTTGCTCTATATCTGCGAGTCACGCAACTCTCTGTCACATGCGAGCGAATGAGCTCCCTCAAAGACCGTACTTAGAAAGAACGAAACATAAACCTGTCGAAAATGAGCCCTGAATGCTCGATACTGATTCATTATGTGTCCTTCTTTGGTTTGCGCGTTTTTATGTTTACAAACACATGTTGTATGGCTTCTTCGCGAGTATTGTTCCTTAGAATGCAGGGTAACTTTCTCAAATTAATGTTTGTGTCGTCTGCTTTCAAAAACCTTAGAAATCTGCTTTGTTTTGATGAGGAAAGATACTCAGAGTAGCAAACAGGTTAGATCAAAGGCCAGCCGCCAATTCACTTGGCGGCTGGCCTGGATCTAACCTGTTTGCATAAGTATGAGTTCGGATCCAGTACTACAAGGGTCTTACTGTTTAAGGAAAGTATTTGTAATATAAAGCTAATCAAAAAAGGATAATTTGCTTGATATGTCCCAACACTATAAGGGTTAAGTCTTATGGTTTAAGGAAAGTATTTGTCACATAAACTGTGCACATCTATTAGTCATTAATATTATTTGCTCAAAATGTTAAAAAAAAATTCAATGCATCCATGTAATGATATGATTGACACACGTTTTTAGAGATTCATCAACAACTGTAGTATTGACAAACATTTTCATAAGTTCATCTTCCTGTGTGGAGTTGTCAACCTTTCCCAGTTTCATTCAATCCCAATTTTTAATACAGATCTACAGCTAGGGATGATAGCCGTCTTATTAGCCATAGTTAGTAACATAACCCCCGCCGGTTAGAGATAATATGTCACTTCTAGGCGCAGTGAAACCGGAAACAGCTTCGCGGAATTATGGGTAATTCGGAAAATTATTAATTATTTTAATCGCTCTGCCTTTCAGCTTAATTAACGTTATTATATCTTGGAGCTGTTATTTTTCTCACATTCACTTGTACATTATTTCTGTGAGGTTCGTCAAAATCCGAGTTTTTCGATTCTTCATATGTCTTGGATAAAATGTGTTCACTGCATTGGTCTTGGATAGTATAGCTATCAAAATGACATTTGTAAGACCAATGTGGAATTAAATCTACTGCGAGTGCACCTTTTGCGATGCAAGCGTCAGTACAAATAAAGTATGTTTTATGTAATAAGGTTATTTAAAAAGTGCAAAAATTTGAAAAAAGATTTATGTTGGTGCGGCGTTATTAATAAAAGTGTATGATATCGCTAGAATTATCATAAATCATATGTGAACCAAATCTGATCTAGACATTTAGAACTCATCGAATCGTGGGCCATATATGTGCATTTTTGCTCTGGTTAAGGTCCATAAAGTTTAACAGTTTTCTAAGATTGGGTATGCATACAGTTTTGAGATCCCAATATGTCTTTAAATTTGATTACGTAACGACCCGAGAAACGGCGTTTTAATTGCATTTTACCCATAAGTCATCCAGGATAGAAATATGTCGTTCACATAAACTGGTATAGAGTCGACCAACGAAGTTTATGAGATGTTGAATCTGGTTGACCAAGATATAATTGCAAGACTTTTTAAAAAGTAAATCTTGCCGAAAATGTGAAGCATTTTACTATTGTCTTGTGTTGAATCCTTTATAGGTATATTGTACCATCTCAAGAAATGTAACATTGTAGACAGCAGTGATGTTCTTTTGAATGTATAACGGTCATTTTAATGTGGTATTTTAAACCTTCTGTAGTAACTTTATTAAGTTTTAACAACGAATAGGACAACCACTATAGTTTACTTATCAACCTACAATGGTAATTCTAATGTGTACCAACACGAAAATTATGAGGATGATATAATTTCAGAACTGTACATAGGAGTCTTTAATTGAATCTGTTATGATAAGCACCTTGTTCATTTTAGTTCATATCGCAAGAAATAAATGAACATTTAAAGTTAAGATATCACTGCATTGTGCAATACATATACATGTATATGTGTCTTGTATTATTAATTCAATCATGCGCATATTTTCAAATCGCACAAGCAAATCTCTTTGGACTTTTGTCAAATTATACGTTTTAAAATTGTAAAACCCAAATAAAAATGAAATAGCATTTGCCCAAAAGCTGCGTTGCTTCATGGTTTACAACTCCAAATCGACTCATGAAATCTTAAAACGAGAAAATGCTTTCAAAGCAAAGCTTACATTCACCTATCCCACAAGCCATTACCAAACAATAACGACCTTTGGTCAGTTTGTTGCAGACGACTCTGGAAAACAACATCTTGAAATATCGTCTGCAAACTCTTTCAATTTGGGACAGTCGAAAACTTGGCGTTTTGGTAAAGGGTTAAAAAAAAAGAGGAAATGAGGCGAAGGATAAGGAAAAACGAGGCTTACGTTTACCAAGCCGAACGCGCCCTCGGAAGTTTGTGTTTTTTATCAAAATATTTTTTCAAACACCATCTCTATCTGATGCATACCAGGGTCGGTGATAACAAACTACGCGGAATGGAACCGACTTTCTGGGGGATGCCAACGTACCGCAAGGGCTGTGCATTTCTACGATTATTATATATGTTTTAATTTCATTTTAATGAACGTAAACTGGATGTTTACGACGTTTTCTCTCCCCCAGAGTTATTTAAGGCCGCATAGTAGCTGTCAAAATCGACTAATCTGGTTTCCGTCATAATTTTATTGCCGGTCCCCCGTAGCTCTACAGGTTAAATTAAAAAAGGATTCCACAACGTTGGGATATTTTTTTTTCTCCGGCGGAAAAAATATATATTTTTGAAGTAGTCTACACATCTGGCTTGAATACAATTGAAATATTTATCATACGCCTGTCAGAAGTGAGTTTAACAAGATATTGGGGCCGGGTTAAGACAGCAAGTACCCTTACAACCTAACGTAAAGCATTGCTCTGGATTGGCAGGCGCGAAACGCGCCGGCTAATCCATGGCAATGCTTTACGTTTGCTTAATATTGTCATTGCGTCACATCATGTTTATCATGTCTTTGTAGATGCAAAAGCTAACGTTAGAGATTAAGGCCAACGTAAGTTGGGTCGGAAATGTCGTTTTGGACCAACGTCATAACGCTCGCTTTTGCTAAACGTAGCGTGATACGTCAACGCGTTGTGATTTTAGCGAATTTTCTTGATATCTATATATAAACAGAACCGGGAACCCCCGTCGATGTTTTATAATAATATGTGGCAGGGCTCCCTCTACCACCCTCTCTCTAGCGACGTTGGGGGTACGGGCGAAATGATTTCCAACTTTTGCGGCAAGAGAATATGGCGCCCTTCGAAAGGCTACGACAAGAAATACTTTGATCGCTATATAAAACGTTTAGAAGACCTTTCGAAAGGTTCCAATGGAAAAAAGTCTTTCGTTGCAGGAGAACAATATTAGGTACATTTATTTCGAAAGGCAATAGCGGAAAATGCTTTTGCGACAAGGTCGTAGGGCGTTTCGTAAATCAACAACGTAGAATGACAATGTGGCAGGATAAACATGGGACTTCTCGAAATGCAACAAATAAAAATAAAATGTGTAGGCAAAACAAAGGCTTTTCCAACTACAACTGCGCTAAATGAATTTACAACTGAGTTTTTTTACACTTACATATCGGCTAGCTCGGGAAACGTATTGTTCCGACCAACGACGTGTCCTTTGTCGAATTAAAAAACGTAAAGAAACCAGCTTCTCGTATGGTTACAACAAGAAAGCGCATTTATAATCGAAACATATCTCAATACCCTGTGTTAAATGAATGAACTAATTCATCACATCACTTCAGCTTTTTGGCAAAGAACATAGACTGTGGTTTCTCGTAAAGTTAAAAACCACCATCACAATTTAAAGCAGTCATAGTACTTTTGGAACAAAATGCAGTCACTTGCATATGTGAAAACGAGCCTTTTTGCCCAACCCGTTCCCCCAAGAATATTTTTTCTGGAATAGTTTGATGGATGGCGTCAAGACTAGACATACAGAAGTATGCTCGTATTTTTGAGATGTTTTACCGAGCGACCCCCGGGTTGCAGGCTAATTGTGCCCAACGGGGCTTGTCCGATTCTTGACTGGTACCCTTCAACAATGCTTGGGTTGTTCTCTACAGGGGACCAGATCATATAGACTTGAACCTTGTTTCTCTACAGGGTACAAGATGATATGGACTTGAACAGCGTAGGGTGTTGGATTTTTTCCGTCAAAACTATGTTTAAACCCTTGTTTCATGCTACCTCACCTTAGCGCATATGCTACAGGAGATTTTAGAATCACTGTGATGAAAGGATAGATTGCTCCAAACAAGCGAATTTCACAATTCCCTCGACGGGGAATCAGATAAGATAGTCTAGAACATTTAAACAATAGAATAAATAAATAAATTGACGAATAAGAAATTGTAAGTTGTAAACGTAATCTTCGTTTATTGAATTGCGTTAAGCATCGAAATGCTTTTGTTAATTATAACACGATACAATAATAAATTAAATATGAGATATGTAGGTGATACATATCGGATACGAGCGTGACCAAGTATAAAAATGTGAACATATTTTTCAACTCTTTTACAAATAGAAACATTGGATTCAACTGTCTATTACAAAACAAATCGGAATAATTGTACTCCTATAAAAAGGAGACGATGCTCAAACGGGCAACATTTTTTTTTCAAAAACGATTCTTGCATCCGTATAACAAGTTCTGTATGGATACCAAATGACATCTTTTTTTCCAATTTTTTCGACCATGGAACAATTATATGAGTGTATTTCATTTGCTGGAGTGTTTAGCCACAACAAAGAGGTAATCCTTCGATGTAAATGTGGGTGGTTTAAAAACCCTTGCAATATAGTACTACACCAATATTGTTCAGGAGATGTTTCGTCAATAGTAAAATGAACAGATGTCTAGAAAGGCAAACAGCCTTGAAATTATCATGACACATTGATCAGTGTTATAAATAGGTTTTTATTTAATCACAACGTTTTCGATTGTCAGAAAGGAAATACAGTCTTTTCACTCAAGAACCTTCACATCTGGTAATTCATATATATCTTAAAGGCAACGAACTTCAAATATTGTCTTTTATCAGGTTTTTAAAGCCAACCGCTAACCTGTAGCGCGGAAAAAATTACTGGGATTTCCGAATGATATACACAAAAATATCACAAATCTACACACATACACAAACACACACAATTACGTCACATGGGCTATGAATAGCAACGGATATCCCAGCTTACCTTTTCCTGTTGTTGTTGTTGCATCTGCTTCATGAGGATGCTTCGCTTCTTGTCCTTGCAGCGCTTGTTCTGGAACCAGACTCGGATCACCCTCGGCGACAGGTTCGTCATTTCCGTGAGTTGCTCCTTCATGAGGGCGTCCGGTCGGGGGTTGGCGTTGTAGCATGTACGAAGCGTGTGGAGTTGCTTCTCATTGAGTACCGTCCGGATCCGGGTGGGTTTGTGTTCGGATTTACCCAGAGATCCTTTCTTACCGGAAATGACGTCAGATCGACCTGGAAAGTAGAATAACAAAATAGCGGATTTGAGATTGAGAGGTGCATGTTTAAGAATGTACATGGAATTATTTGAAAAGGGTGATATTTAATGGATTTGTTTAATTCTTTTTATCGATGTAACGATGTATTTTGGTGACCTTTGGTGAATAAATTGAAAGCTTTATTTACTAGGTAATACTGGGGTGAATTGGAAAATTAAAACAATGCTATTTATCTGAAAGAGTAAAAGAAAAATTCAATTAACCGTTAAACAACAGTCATTTTGGATTAACACTCTTTAAAATAAGTAAATTCGTTTTGTATTGGTAAATAGGTGGTCTGAAAGGATCCTGTAACGATTAGTAACCAGTTGCAAAAATCACAATGTGAAGGTCAAACTCTCGGTTTCGTTTCCTTGCTAGCACTCTCGCGAGTACTCGCGAGATTACTCGCGAGATTGCAAGCAAGGGTACCAGAAACCGAGATCTCGCGAGATTGTGAGCCAGAGAACCGGAAACCGAGAGCGCGCATGCGTTATGCCTCTTGAAGGCGTCGCTGTCCTTGCTCACACGGTAGAGGGTGTAGTTTACAGACGGTGTTTGAACGATTACTCAACCCGGCGGTCGATCCGAACCGCAAATATTGACTCTGCTGAAAAAGAAACCTAATTTCGTTTTGTCTAGGGTTGAGTAAGGCCCATGTCGGGATGGGAGAGTAAACACGGCGGACAAAAACTTATCGAACCGTAACATGGGAGAATCTGCTTTGGGCAAATACGCGTACAAATACGCTGTCTTCCTCGTATGGTTTCGGTTTGTTTTGTGTGTATATGCATGTATAAGCTATGCCAAGATAACTTTTTTGTGTCTTGGTGCTGAATAATCTCTGTCATGATGGTGGAGACTTCGACAACAATAGACCTATCTATCCTGGTAAAGTTTCATCTCATTGCTGCCTAAATTATACCTAAGTGTTTTTATTAATGGACGAATACAATATTTAAATGTTGAATGTTATCACGATATTGATTGCTAAAAATCATTTTGAAACAAAAAACACTAAGATATGTGCTGACTTTTGTAAAGATATTTGGAGAGTTAAAGAGATGAACATTAAGATGCTTAATTTTGTTTCACTCTTCTATGGGTTGTTCTACTTAGTGTAGGGCTTGTATGCTGTATTTGCTGTTGACGAAACTCAAATATACCCGAGGTTGTTTAGTCTAAGCAACGACACAGTTATTGAACGTGTAATTCGATTCCGTCACTAAGCTTTGCTGTAAGATTATCCATGGCCAACACTTTCTACCATTTTCCGGGTATTTCATTTAAGAAATGCTTCTTAAGACAATTCATAAGCGTTAAGCTGATAAATTATTTGATGTGGATGTGAGCATTGTGTATCAAGATTGATTAAGAAATCTGGTATTGGTATGATAAGTTATAATTCGTTACGATTCGATTTAGAATTGGCTTGCATGTTCAATAGAAAGGGCTAATTGTACAACTGTAAGCATGTCGCTCTACAAACCCATACAACTACATAATACAACTTTTAGTTTTTATATAAAGTAAAGACAATCCGATAAGTGAAATAAAATAAATCGTTTGGGCACCAAACCATTGTGACTAAAAAGATAAAAATTGCTTATCATGAGCAATTTTTTTTTAACCACAGTGCGATCTAAAGACTTCTACAACAGATGTATTATGGAGTAAAGGCATAAAAGAATACCATTGTATTCTAGCTGAACAACACGTCTCTCTCTCTTGCGCATGCTAGGACCACTATCCGGCATTCATAAAATATGTGCCCGTGTCTTTATTACGCGGTTGAATAACTAACAGAATTTAAAATGTTTAAATGGTGCTATTTATCGTGTCCATGGTACTTAATTAGAAGCTGGGGTCGTTAACTGTACAGTTTAAATCAGTTTGAATCAGCGACGATACTAAAATATGTATGATAGACGTGTGTCACCCGGCCTAAATGTTCCGCTTAGCGTTTATGCCGTTCCCGCCATGGTATCGAAAAGTTGCGATTGGTCTAAGTTTAAAGCATTATTACATGATAGAAAATAGTAGAAAGAAACCACATTTTTGAGATGGTATTTGGTAGAAACCGTTGTTATAAAAGGATATAATGCTCTTAGAGAGCAATTTATCCTTTTGTAACATTGTTTTTTTATGTTTTATGCAGATGTTGCCGGCAAATGAGGAACTACGTCGAGAGTTTTTTTTAACCAGTCTTCCTTGTTCTGATTTGATGACGGCAAAAGGATTAAGCGCGAAATGGTAAAAGTGTAAAAAAAAGCTATCTGCAAAACACTTCACAATTGATCGATAAACACTGGAATCTTTTTTGACGAAGGGATACCTTGCTCATACTATGAAATTTCTCATGTTTTAATCTTTCTTTCAGTTATTCTGTCTTCAATTCAATTAGACCCGTTTGTCACCGATATAATTCATTCCCTTAAAAAAAGGGAAAATAGAATGATTCCGAGGCTAAGCATTGATTTGTGTTGCATTTATTTACCTGATGGATGATGTTATAGATCGGATGCTTAGCC
Organism: Cerastoderma edule; assembly: GCA_947846245.1. Lineage (NCBI taxonomy): Eukaryota > Metazoa > Mollusca > Bivalvia > Cardiida > Cardiidae > Cerastoderma > Cerastoderma edule. Next base: position 30,121,788 of record OX401412.1, read on the forward strand.
TTTGATACAAACATATACGAATGGAATCCCATTCCGGATCATATAGAAGAGACCGTGTGTTATTTTCATTATGCATATGTACAGTGTATATCTTTGTTCAGAATGTTAGCTCTGAATGAATATGAAAACGGTGTGTGGCCTTTCCATAGAAATTGATCGATTATTAATGCACACACACTATATGAAAAGTGTTATTCAATGTTTTCATCCGATATATAATACAGTATGAACCCTCGTTGTCGCTTTATTTTACCCGAGGCATTACCCAATAAAGACCATCAAAGCAATGATATGAAAAACTGCATAGGCATATTACAATATTAAGGGTTCAATGCAATAATATAGTAAGTGTTTCACGTTTGTGTTGTATCTTCGATATGCCTTAAAACCAAAAGGTAACCAAACGGTTGAGTCATTATAAAGTTGCTTTACCTTTGAAATTTTTCTTTTTGTTATAATATTTTTAACATTGCTAACGATTGAAAATGCTTCTACTGGCACTTGTGTTTGGTACACACCTAAAGAAGTACATGCATGCAAATGAATCTGCAACATTCATTTTGGATGTTTCGTCGCGTACAAAGTTTGCAGCGGAATCGGAAAACAGTTCTGACTTTTCTGCAATGTTTATTACGCGATTAACCCTTATAATGCTGGAATCAACTTCGTGATAATGCAAACAGGTTAGACCACAGGCCTACCGCCAAGTTAATTTGCGGCTAGCCTGTGATCTAACCCGTTTGCTTATCTGTGTACCTCTCCTCATCAAAAATAAGCAAATATGTAAAGTCTTTGGAAGCAGACGACACTAAAATCTATTTTTAGAAAATTACTCAGCATTTTAAGTGTTAAACGTCCGAAACTTTTCAAACACTAATATAAAGTACCAACAACACGGGCGAAAATGAGCCTGCCTGTGTCTCAAATTCGTGACCGGGGGGCGTCTAAAATTCGTGACCGACCATACGCCTCACGCCATATTGTATTCCCCTGCGTGACTCTAGCGAGACTCCTTCGGGGTTCCCTTTGTTTACGCGTATTTATTTCGATTAACTTCTGTAAATAATTGATAAATGACCTTAAACACCGATCGTTTAAGTACCCGCGTGGCGTCATCAATATTTAACTAGATGTTGTTATCAGTTTTGTTTGAAATACAACTTTACGAGCGATTCACACTCTGTATGGATGTCTGTTGCTTTATTTTCTCTGTGTTTTATTTTTAATACAGATAAAATTAAAAAAAATAAATAAAAAGAAATATGTTTATATAAAGACGAAGTAAAAAGCGCCACACAAAGAATTTGAATGATCATAAATAGCATAAGTCATTTCATGTCGATAGTTCTGGGTCTCGATTATTTTAATAAATTAGAAATCTGGTTCGAATCATTGGGGAATTCTCAACTAGTCTGAGATTAGAAACATTAAAAACATGAATTTATAATTATCATAGGAATCTAAAGTTAAAAGAATTAAGCCATCCGGATAATGGGGACAAAGTGTGCCCTTGTTGCTTATCCATTATTTATTTTCCTATTCTAAACAACCTGACGATTTGCCTTTGTGCATCATATTTTACAAATACAGCAGAAATGGATAAAGCTTAACAATATTGAAATAGTTTCTCTTTCAAGAATAACTTGTTACTTATAATAACAATAACCGGACCCGCATTTATTGGAAGTTGAATCCATATTAAATAGTTTTCATATAAAGATTGTTAAAATCAGAAGATGTGAAAAAAATATTCCGTGCTTAATGCACTTGTCCTTGAGTTTTACGGAAGTGTTTGATTTTCGCATTGAATTGTTTCGAACCAATTTCGAGGAGTTTGGTAAGGAGGTAAATGTCCGAAATGCAGAACCATTACTCATATACTCTGGTTTAACCCTTTACCAGATTTTGGACTGTCCCAAATTAAAAGAGTTTGCAAACGTCATTTAAAATTGTGATGAAATTGAAAGAAAATCTTCTGCTAGGATAGAAAACATTGCGGGGAAGGAGAAATTGCTCGTCACGAGCAATTTCTACCTTTCCCACAATGTTTTCCTGAGTCATCTGCAACAAACTGGTCGAATGTTGTTATTTTTTTGTAATGGTATAAGATGCATTTTAATATTATCGGTATCAAACCAAGAACGTCTTATTTTCATCATTACAATGTAGTAGAGACGACGTTTTGGGTCGAAAAGCGGTGATTTGGTGTTTGTCTGCAGACGATTGTATCACTGCGCGGTATTTGACACGTGGTGTTATATATAGGAAAACATGTTGTGTTACATGACACGCATGTCGTTATGCATGTAATAACAGATATGTCGTAAATAGATGTCGTAAAGATGTGGTTGTCGTAATTGTTTGAATTTCGTAATATCAGTCATAACGATTGTCTTAGAAAATGGTAGGTTTCTCATTGTCCTTGAAAGAAAAACAACAAGTTGTAAATAACTCAAATCGAATCCAACTATTTATCCAAACAACATGTTACACATCTGCTGGAAAAGACTTAAAAAGAATTCAAGGAAAGGAAGAAAACTGTTGGTGTGTTTAATGTTCCTTTTCTAGATTAATGCTATAAAGGCTTTTTTTATCTCAATATGGGAAAAACGAAAAATCAAAATAAAAGGCGGTTTACTATCTGTATACATATTGGGCTATGTTGTTTTCGAAGCAGTTAGATTCTCAGAGGTTTATCTTATCACTTTTTTGACGCTTTCATTTATGAACAGTTTAGAGCTATAGAAATATTCTTTTTGTGGTATATAGATACTTTTGTCTATTAACAAAACGATAACCTTTCAATCATACCGTTTTGAAATAGTTAACAACTGGCAACTCAAACCGAAACTGAACTACATTGAATTGATTTCCTTAGATTAGATAGAAATTATTATTCATCATATTTAAGATAAAATAGCAGGTGGATATTTATTCTTATTTCTTAGTATCGTACAAACGTCTACATGTTGTAGGTCTATACAAAACATGCGGTAGTAGAAGTATGCAACAAAACTCGTGTGTATAATGCGCTTCAAAAACACATAATAATGTAAAGAGGATAGTGTATAAGTAAACAAATTACATGCTTATTGTATACTTAGAATAAAAAGATATAATAGGGATAGATGGGATATCGTACTCTGGAAAACACTGTGGGAAAAAGAGAAATTGCTCATAATGTGCAATTTCTCCTTTTCCCACAATGTTTTCTGTCATATCAGAATATTATTTTCCAATTTCATCACGTTTTGAAATGTCGTCTGCAAACTCTTTGAATTTGGGACAGTCGCGGAAAATTTGGCGTTTGGTAACGGGATACCGGATGGGTAAATAAATTCCATGAGTATTATGTACTTAGAAAGAAAACATTAGAAAGGTATATATGGTATCATCTGGGTTGACCGACGGCTTGGCTGCTGTCAGTCCCAATTACTTATTGCGGTCCGACGGACTATTACGTCTGGTAAACGGTATCTGACAGACGAACAACGCGGCAACATGATGCGAGCGCCAAACTGTCACGCTCCGTATGTTTTCATCAGACGACATTCATCAACTTGACTAGTGATGGAGCTACGGTCGCGCAGCAACATCAATCATATTATAAACGTTTTGTATTTTTTTTTCGTATCTTTTTGGTATATTGCCGTTTTTCTTAGACCTATTTTCTTCTATATAATATAGTTCTTTATTTCAGTCTTATCATGGTTACAAACATAAACATCATATTATATTTTGTATTTTTTTGTTGTATTAATTTGGTATTTTTGCCGGTTTTCTTAGACCTAATTTCTTCTATATATTATAAATGTCTTGATTTTAGTCTCATCATGGTTACAAACATTAACATCTTATCATACATCAATATAATAAACCATGCCATTCAAATTTGAATTATAAAAGACTCTTCTGCACAAATATGTATAAAGTATATATTTATTATATGAATGTTTTAGTTTATTACTGATGGACTCTAATGAAAACTAGAATTTGATCTCATACGCTTAGGTTAGGAATGGCGGATATATAAAGATATCGAATGATAAAGATACAAAGAACAGCGATTCATCGATTTGATAATGAATGTGAATGTGCCTAGCTCTGTGACTATTTTCTTTTAAGAATACACTTCTCAAATTATCAGCTTTCAAGGAGATTGAAGCCAGTTTTTTCTGAACGGATAATGAGAGCAAAGAATTCCATGTTACTTTATGAGCAATATTATATTTGGAACAACAAGAAGTGGCAATGGAATGATAAAATACATTGGTTTCCACTAGAAAAAAAGAGAGATTGAGAAAAAATGAAATATCTATGTTTTTTCTTTGTAGCTTCGATGTCATTAAGGAATGTTTGTATACTAATCAAGGATATTCGGAAAAGCTTTTGAAAAACTTTATTCAAAAGATTCTGATTTGCCCTCATTGGACTATTTTCTCAACAGTTTCTATAGTTACAGTTTCCACATTGCCAACATTGGCTTGACCTCTGCTTTTATGGGATTTTTCCCTATCATAACAAGAAACGTACGAACAAAAAAATAGAAATATATTAGGAGAAAAAAAAGATTTATGTTTTTTCTTCGCCACCTCCTTGTCATAACGTAATTTACAACGCCGGAGAAGCTCGAGATTATCTCCGTTTACCGATAGCGTGTAATCACGTGCAATTAAGACCTGATAGTAGCCTCGTTTTAACGATTTTGTAATCATGTCGCACTTGATCTGTTGTAGCGGCCATATCTAGAGATCGGGTTCTTCCGCCACGGACCTATCGCCCTATCATATTTTATACTGACAGGTAGCACTTTTACACTTCTCGTTTTCTTTTCCTCGCTCGCGTCAACGGACGGGATTTCTCGAGAGTTTCTCAAGAATCCGAGAGTTTATATTGTATGGTTTTACGTCCTTGCAAGCGTTGGACCATAAACCAGTATTTTCGAAAGTCAGAAAAATATGTCTTATTATGGTTTACGTATAACGGTTCTCGGTACTTCAGATTTACAACCATGATTGAAAGTCTTAATAAAGATGAAAAGTTGAGGGGGAAAAATCGCGTCGAAATGCCCACATCGCTAAAGAAATTGCGATATGTGTTGCTTGTTTGGTTCTGAACTCTACGTTATCGCGCATTCGCAATGTTTTGAAGAACACCATGTGAAATCTTCAAACACAGACCTAGATATAATTTCTTTAGCAAGACAATTTTCGTAGAATCTTTATTATTTTGAAGATTACTTTAACGTTGTATCAGCTGACTTAAATCCATGCTTAAAAGACTGGATGGATGAACATAGCAGTAACTGGTTTCCTTATTTACTTTTTTATTTGCTAGATTTTAATCCAGCATACCAGTGACCAAGCGCATGCGCATACACCTTGTCTTGGACGTGACCCTGTTTTACGTGCATGTAGACGACTCTGTAAATCCATAATGGTCGACTCCTTGAGATTAAAGCCACTATCACTGTTTAACCAACGCTGAACATAGAACGATTGTTATGGCATGTTGCTATGTGCAAACACGGGGATTTGTGATTAAGATAGCCTAATCGAATTTAAATGGACAATCCAGAGTCAAAGCCCCGGTGAAAATATGACCACTTCGGAATGTCGCTCGATGGATGATGTTACTGTGTTTGTAGGGAAACCTTCAAAATGGGTAATTTTCGGTTTACTAAGTTAAGAAGTATTTTTGAAGAACCATAACGCATATATGTAGATTATATAAAAGAAGAAATTAATGTTGCTTCATTATATCAAATATAAATTATTTTTGTCAATGAGCATGAGACTGATGCATGATATTTTCTGTCTTTTAACTCAATTAACATTTAACTCATGACGATGAATGCATTGTTTCAACATGAACATTTAAAAAAAACACCACATATATACGTCAGTGATATGTAGCAAAATGTAAATATCAAAATGAAAGAACAGCTCGGTCAATCGTCATATACGTGTTGTAATCCATTTATAAACACGAAATCTCGCGTTCATACGCCATTTGTCGCAAGGTCCCGTTAAATAAACTTTGATGACGTCATTTCCGATATATCTCGTGATGAATCGGACATCATCGGTCTATGCCGAATTCTTTAACTAACCCGTTGTCTTATTCATTTTAACAAGAGCGTATCGTAGCCATTAGTACGTATGTTGATGAAAGAGCAACTGACACAGGACTTAAAACAAAACATGTTCTCTACTGTATGTGAATTAAAGACATTAATGCATTGCATTATTTAATGTCTATGGTGGTCTAAAACCAAGCAGAATTCTGTCATTTTACCTTGCAAATCGTACAAACGAACAGTTATGCTTATTTGAAGGTGATTTAATGTTATTCCTTATTTTAAAAAAAATGTAACAGAACAAGTTCCCGTTTTGTCACTGTATTGTTTTTCAACTTTGATCAAACAATTACGCGTCTCAAGTGCGAATATCCACTTACGATCGACAAGACATTTTGTACACGTAAGAGTCCCGTAAAGTTCCCTTCAACCGAGTGTTTCAGCGTTTTTGTTTTGTTTAAGTTTCGGATTTGCAGTGGTCAAATATTTGCACAAACATTCCACTCGCAGTGTTTCGCCCATGGTGGCTTGTCTGTACGCTTAGCCAGTATGCAAACACAGTTGTCACTAGGTCATGATGTACATGTGGTATGTGTACATTGTGAGAAATAATTAGTTTCGAAAAATGCGTTCCTTTAAATATAATTCTAGATTTTAAATCATATTCGTGTACAAACCAATTTGGCTGTTTTGCTGGCTAGTCTTAGCATTACTCAAAATACGCTGCTTAATTGTATTTTGTTTCAATGTGTTTACCCCTGTCGATAGAGTAACTATGTTACGACAGTGTTTTAAGGTGCTATGTATAATCTGTTTGCAATATCTAATGATCCATGAACATTGTGAAGGTATCTGAAAAGTTTTCAGACACGTTTGTAAATTCCTTGTACAATGAACTTGCCACCTATTTATCATCCAATTCCGCCATGTACGTGAAATGATTAAATGCTGGTCTGTAACAATTTTTCTTCTGTCAAAATTCACCTTAGACTGTGTTCTGTAGAACACGTATCAAGTAAAGTGTTAAAAGTATGATGGATGACTCACATGGAGAGACTTTTGCTCGATTGATGCTGATGGTTGTAGAGAAGGAGGGGGAGTTTGGTCACGTGTGTAAAAAACTAAGCCGCTATTGGTCCATATGCATAAATCGCTTATGTGATTAACAAAACAAAAATATAAAAAGCCAAATACATACCGTCTTGAGTCCCTTTCTCCTTTTTGATATTACTGCCATTAAGCATTTTGTTTGATGTCTTTTCAATGTTGTTGTTATTGTTATTGCTGTTTATATTATTGTTGTTGTTGATTAGACAATTGTTGTTGTTTTTATTACTACTCGGCGGACTACTTCTACTTTCACTGTCACTATCGTCTTTCACGGACGAAGCACGCTCCACGACGTCGTGGTCCGCCTTACAAAATAGTCCGTCCTCACGGAGCGCGAATTCGTCGCCCGGAATCAACTGTCTACTGCAGGCCACACACCGAAAACACTCTATGTGGTATGCGTTGTCCTTCGCCCGCATGACGAAATCGTTTTTCGCGAAGCTCTGCTCACATTTGGAACACTTCTGTCCGAATAATCTGAAACAAGAAACAGAAATAATATATTATTATGTCCTATATTCTTTTTAGATGGTGAGACGAAATAAGTATGTGCCCTGTTTTTAAATGGTACTCATAACTAAGACGTTTCGATGTGTCTTTGCCTATCCGTAGCTTTCTTGAATTATAGCGCAGTGTAGATTTTATACGTTTTGTATTGTGTTTCGTTGGTTACAAAGAGGCCAAGTGAATTCATGTTGATGTGTTCGTCCTTTTTATTTTTATTTTATAAAAGAAATATGTGCTGCGTTTCATTGGTTGTAAACAAAATCTCAGGATTACTTTGGCACAAGTGTACAGCTTTGTTTAATTCAAAGACAGATAGTCGTTGATTTGGATGAAACTTTTGTGGATGCCTACTTCGAATGGCGAATATATTTCCTGAATGAAGAACGCATATACATGTACTGAATGATATGTTGCGTTTTGGAATAACAAGGATGTAACGTGTCCTACACATGATTAGTCCTTTGCAACACATTCATTGCCCCTACATTAAAGCGATATATTTATTCCTTTTAGAAAACTCGTATATTTAGAGCATTACTAGTACTTAAGAAATAACAACGTTTATTACTGTTGTGTGCCTGGATTTTGATTCACACCGTGGTTCAGCGTGGCGACGCACACATGTATATAAAGCTAAACCATCATCAGACAGACTTGTCTGGTCTTTGTTTATACGATATGATCGTTAAAATGAACGAGCAGCTGTTTGCATAATTAGCCTATATATAGTTTAACCCTTTCCAAAACACCAAAGTTTGGACTGTCCCAAATTGAAAGAGTTTGCAGGCGTCATTTCAAATTGTGATGAAATTGGGAAATAATCTTCTGACAGGGCAGAAAACATTTTGGGAAAAGGAGAAATTGCTCGTTACGAGCGATTTCTCCTTTTCCCACAATGTTTTCTAAAGTCGTCTGCAACAAAGTAGTCAAATGTCGTTGTCGTTTTGGAAAGGGTTAAGCTAGCAAAAACGACTAAGAGATTATATCTGTCGTCAATATACATGTATGTTGTTTTGAAATAATATCCAAGTTTTCGAAGGATATATTTCTTATTTAATATACATATTTGAACACATGCAATGATGCTTTATAATGACAAGTTTGCCTAGCAGAATATGGAAGCATAAGGGATGAGTCTGTAATAATTGAGCAATCTAATCCGGAACTACTTTATGCGGATTCATTAAAGTAAATTTGATAATGAAACGTTTGTCTAGCACTATATGGAAGCATGAGGGCTGAGTCCGTAATAACTTAACAGTTTTACCCGGAACTACTTTATGTGGATTCATTAAAGCACATTTTCCCTTTGACATGTGTCGTTTATAAGCAGGTGTTGCGATACAGGTGTATACGTTAAGCCATTTTTCCTTCTTTACGGATGTTGTTCGTGGTGTAAATTGAAAGCAGCAGCAGACGACAACTCATAAACATTAGGATACACAAATGTATCTACCTTTGGGGAGAAATCGCTGTGACAAAAGGAGAAATTGCTCGTCACGAGCACCTTTTGTTACAGCGGTTTCTCAGGACAGTCGTTTCCTTTTTGTTTTAAACAAGTGATACGTTTTATTATGAAGTTTTGGGTAGAGACAGTTCAAGGTAGGGTGAACCAATTTCTCAACAAAATTAATCCCTCGAATTCCCGTAATTTATCTCACTGGATTCATTGTTGCTGTCAAGCGTTTTGATCTCAGACATGGCTTTTTCGGGCGAGGGAAAAATGAGTAATTTCCGAGCGAGAACAGTTTAAACAAGTACGTGTTACTTATACCAATGTTGATTTCGGTCGTCGTAAAATTCATTGGCTATGATATATTTGTCGCCTGTCCATCGTCAAGATGGTGATTCTATCGTATCATGTTGCTTTTCTTGAACACGTTTGATGTTTCATTTTGTGTCTGTTTATTTTTTTCGCATTGTTTTTTTTCTGCCTTTCTAGTAAAATGTCTTTCTCTTGCTTTTTGTTTACTGTGAAAACATAAACAAAAAATATATTGTAGGTGGGTGGGTGATACATGCCTAAAATGCCAATGGGTTCGATTATATGAGTGAACGTGTGAATATATAAAAGGAAACAGAACAATGCACTGACTCCTGTAAATTATTTAACATGCTTTAGAGATGAATAAGGTGAGAATATATTAGTTACAAACTTTTTTTCTGGATGACATTAATCGAGAACATGTTACAGGCAAGCATAAAGTATATAACAAAGATTAGCATATTTTCTGGACTTTTATTTATATTGTTTCAAAAATTTCCATTTGACCTTAATTTCCATTGACCATGAGGATCATGTCGCTTAGATGGAACTTGACTGTTCATTCTAGTAGACTGCTCTTATGCGGTTGTTGATAATTGGCAATTAAGTATGCGCAAAAACCACCCACCAAAAGTGTGCCTGAATATGATTGAAAGATATGATTTATAATAGTGTGTGTTCGTCCGAAAACAAAAAACAACAAAGAGATTCGCAGATTTTATTTTCCAGAAAATATGAACGTTAAATGGCACGGCGGAATATTAAAATCGGCGATTAGTTTTAGTTTCGGAAAACTGTGTCAAACAAAAAAGGGCGACAGCATTGTCGAATAGCTGGTTTGCGGTTGGTGAAATCAATTACGCATGTAAATAGTTTAGAAATTAGACTGGACCTTCCTAAATGTGAATAAAATAAAATAATAAGTGCACATTAGTATATAACTCGCAATGGATTACCATGTATATCCGATATTATTTAAGTTGATCTGAGTCTACATTTTACGCAGATACCAATAGATATCCATATTTTGCTTGTCACGGACGGACCATACTATCTGTTTGGCTTTGATCAAAAGATGGGATCCCCTTTGAAGTGGTGATATTTATCGCACTCTAGAAAATGACTTATGCGTAATCCAATTAAAAACTGGCGATGGTGTTTGCCTTGACACCGTGACGGGACTATTTTCGCACGGGCGGTTTATCACAATAGGCATCGATCACGTGCCTGGTTGTTAGATTCATGCGCCAGACAGGAATGGGGGACATGCTGAAACATCGTCGGTTGTGGAGTACCGGGAAACGGTCCGGGATGGGTGTCCGATCGGTTGTGTTGGTGTGTTGATGTTTTAGCGATCGGAACGATGCTAGTGCACTGCTTTGTATTTGTTTTAAACCATTTACCAAACGATAACGACATTTATCCAGTTTGTTGCAGACGACTCTAGAAAGCATTATGGGAAAAGGAGAAATTGCTCATGACGAACGTTTGGCGTTTAGTAAAGGGTTTAAACGACGTGCGAACTTTATGTCTTAACGATCCAGATATGATATAAAGCAAAGGATATTAGTCAATTTATTTGACAGAAAAAAACACTACCTTTTCTGTTGCCTATTTGGTAACCAATAGATAGCCATTTACATTTTCAAATGAATTTCAACTTAATAAGAATATGTTATATTTTGGTCAATTTAAAACTGAGTCATCTGATGCATTAAACTTGTACAATTTGAGAGAGAGAGAGAAAGAAACCATCATATTTTGGCTGTGTCATATTTATGTATAAGTGACTGGTTTTGTAGACTTTCTCAATCAAGCGTTCATTACCGTTTTTGGTAATAAAACCGCTTAGTCGCATTATAAAGACATTTAGAAATTTATTTTGTGCGTTGTGCAATAAATCGTAACGCATCATAACTTAATAAGTAAGGAGGCTGGTTTCACATTAACCCTGTACCGAACGTATTGCTTCGTCGTCACTGTTTTAACCCTTTCCCAAACAATAACGACATTTGACCACTTTGTTGCAGACGACTTTAGAAAAAACATTGTGGGAAAAGGAGAAATTGCTCGAAACGAGCAATTTTTCTTTTTCCCACAATGTTTTCCGCCATATCAGAAGATTATTTTCCAATTTCATCACATTTTGAAATGCCGTCTACAAACTCTTTCAATTTGGGACAGTCGAACATGTGTTGTTTGGGAAAGGGTTAAAGGATTTGTAGACGATTATCAAAATTGATATATAATTGTTTTGTTAATGTTTTCTAGTATGAGCATAAGTGTGTTTTGGACGAAAATGTGTTTGTTCATGCTGATGATAGCAATATTAAGAATAGTTTTTAAAAAATCATTTGTAGCATACCGGGAATGACGTTTAACTAAACAACTTACGCCAAGAATTTTTTTAAGTTCAATGCATCATTTCCATTTATTTCAATAATGGAAGGGCAATATTGCATCGAAACTCATCATTGGTAATAGTATAGTTCATATGAAAAAGAAAACAAAATTTCCATGTCCAAAGTCAAAATACCCTCACCAAGAGAGAAATTCCTTTCAGTCTCAATGTTTTGTCTTAAATGTTGATTTGGAAAAGCTGTAATTTCGTGCATGCCGATGTAAAATTATGATAGAATAATCATTCCAAAACAGTGAGAATTAACAAAATCCAAACGACACTGCGTCTATAATGTATCAACTCTGGAAGAATTAATACTATATACGTTCGCACTCTATTGGCACCGAGGACTTTGTCATTCATTTACAAATTGTTGCGTGCGAATTAATGTGTTTGCCTCGTTTATCTGAAGTGTTCAAAAGTTAAATGAAACGCAAGGAAAACACGCGAGGGTCATTACTACCCGCAATGAGTGAAATGTAACCTCAAGACAATTCTACTCAATTATTTACGTTGTTTCCTCGAATCCTCGCTCAGAAATCAGTGTGTACTGTACATGGTAATGTCAATGCTTCAATGTCATGTTCTTACCCTTAGAATGCCGGGTATTTTTCTAAAATTAGATTTTTGTGTCGCCTGCTTTCCAAAACCTTAGATATCTGCTAACTTTCTTCGGGCGTCTTTGCAAATCATTTTGGCGATTCAACGTTCGAAACACAGAGGAAAGCTAATTCGGACACCTTTGCATTCTTCCTCTGTGATAATGCATCCGAAAAGCGTATTTTTTCCTTTTTTGTTAAAAGACTTGACCGATAATATTCCATGTTAAAACATATCTGCTTCCTTGACACAGGGCACGAATGTGTCTTTGTTTTGTCTTCGAACGGTTTGCTTTGTAATATTGTTATTTAGAATTAAACGTTTCGCAACGAATGACTTCTCGAGAGGTAGGAAATATGTCGAGTGGTCAAACAGAAAACAAAGTGCTCTTTGTCCCCAATGTTAAGGTGGACGGCTCAGATTTATTTTGTATTTTGTTTTCCAGCGTGGGTATAGAGACACGGTGGAAATCTGTTATGAAAATATACGGTTTTAAGCCGGTCGTTGTAAACAACGACACTATAAAATACTCTGATAAAAAGAGGAAAAAAGCCTTCTTGTAACGGAAAAAACATTTCGACACGAAGAATAGCTTTCATCTCGAATAATTCCGTTTGCATTAGGTCATTAGCAATTTGGTCGCATTCTTTTTTAAAGATTATAAGAGAAGAAAGCATCTAGTTTTTAAATGTGTATTTGCATGATATGAACGGCAATCGTTTCAGTTTCAGAGTATTGACCTAAGCATGAAGTCATACTTATCCGTCAAACCTTGAAAAATCCCGTTTGCAGCAGCTCATTAGCAACTTTCTCTAACATTATCAAAGGTTTAAAGACCAGAACATTTTAATTATTGCATGTGTATATATGCGTGGTACGGGCAACACACGACAAAAGATTCAAAGTAGACCAAAACGACGTTTTCGTTTTAGAAAACTTCTCATTTAAAGTAATCCCATCTTTTCATCAAAGACTATTAGTCAATTTAGACCAATAGAAATTCCAGTTCTTGCATGTTTGATATGGATAATATGATAAGCCAACAATTTCAGTTTCAAGCCATGAGTAGCCTTTTTACCTTGAGTAATCCCGTTTACAGTAGGTTTTCCCCTCCCGCACGAAACACGTACACGTCTCGTCTAGATACTGATTACAGTCGGCACATTTAAGGCAGGAGGCGTGCCACTCGAGGTCCGGCGCCACCCGCAGTATAAACTGGTCGTGGATCTGAGACCCGCAGCCCACACACATTGGCATGCGCCGCCGCTCTGAAACGAGAAAAACAATAAGTTTAAATACATGTATTTATAACTGACGAATGGAAGAGAAACCATAAGGACGATTACCCGTTCTGAATAAGAAGAAAAGAAAAATGAAATTTTATTAATGATTTCTTTAATGAAAGTTAATGAATTGAAGTGAAATTCATATGTAGAATACCCATAGTCCTCACTTTTGAACGGTTAGGTCTTTCCGATTAAATATGAAGAGTTCCGGTCCTGACAGATATATACCGAGACTAATCCGACTAAAGAATGAGTTTCAAAATGGCGAGCTATGGGTATTGTACTTAAAGAATTGGTTTGCTGATCTGCCAACCATTTCTTGGTTTATTGGTTTGTTGTGTTTTTGATGATTTTAGTTTGGAGTGAATACGGCATATTTTCACATCATTTCGAACAAGTTGACAAACACAGCAAGTGGCTCTACGTCCGCAATACTGTGGATATCATCATAGACACGTTTTACCTTGAAATAACAGAAATGAATGTGTTTTTTGTTTTCTTTTCGTATTTACTTCTTGTGACTATCAGTATATATTTGTCACGTTGACATCAAGTTGTACTTTACATATGTTGTAGATGATGAAGTTAGTACAAGTCTAAATAAAAGTCTGTTTTGTTCTGTTCTTGAGAGACACCGACTCGTTGGCATTTCCCATCGCCCCCTGGTGGTGACACACGCTCAATGGCGTACTCGAGTCGCCGATAATTTCTGCACAATTAAAATCGGTATCTCCGCCATCATATTGATTCTGGGAGGCAATTAAAACAAGAGGGAAAAATCGAACATGATCTCAATGAGCGGACTGTCTGTTATTTAACACGGAATCAACGAGCTGCAGAACCCTTGATGTAACTGTAACACTTTACTTGGTATGGTTGGTGTTGTTTGTGTACATTTGCAAGTACATATAAGTACATGTACCAAGTAGTGATGGTAGTTTGAGCGTTTTTGTTGGAATGGATGGTCGCTCCTTAACCCTTAAAATGTGAAGTAATATTCACAAAAAAGATGTTTGTGTCGTCCACTTTCCAAATCTTAAATATCGGCTTCATTTTGATGAAGGAGATACTCAGATTAGCAAACAGGTTAAATCACAGGCCAGTCGCCAATTTTCTTAGCGGCTGGTCTGGATTCAACCTGTTTGCATATGCATAAAGTCGGTTCCCACACTATAAGGTTTAATGCAAACTCTTGTGTTCCAGTAATTGGTCGTGATTTATTCAATCTTCGATTTATTGAGTTGGTATATCACGTATTTACTCGAGATTTATCTTGGATGGTTCCTAAACATACATTTTATTCTGATAGATAACATGAATAACGTTGAAGTTGTATTTTACTCTGACTGAAAGTATTGCTTAAGATTCAGATCCAATTAAAGACTTCCGACTACGAAGGATTCCCAATACGATGGCTTTTTATTGTAACCGATATCAATCTAAATGACTTTTACAAATACATGTATATGAAGGTAAACACGCATCCATTAATTAGTCTGGATGGACATATCTGTTTACTATACAGAACACATGAGGGAAATATGTTTGGCCCAACTCATGGACATCTGCATGTTTAACCCATCGCGTTTCATAATCATATTCTACGGCAAACACATATGCAAAAGAATGTCTTAAACCCGCTGTGGAAAAAGTATAAATTGCTTGTGACAAGTAATTTCTACTTTTGTTAAAGCAGTTTTTACGAAGCTTCTAGGAAGAATATCATCATTTGTAATTTCTAATCCAATCGTCGTAAGCCGATGCTTTTAACTTGGAAGACGCATGGAATCCTGTTAACTTCGAATTTCTGAAAGAAGGAATAGATTACAATGTTTCTTGGTGCACTAATGAGATGGTCGATACTGAGTTCTTGATTGGCTTATTTGAAGTGCAGAACTATTCCCGTCTTTGCATGTAACTGGATTGCGTGGTGTTTTTTCTTCTTTATTTGTTTGTGTGTTGTTGTTTTTTGTCCTCTCTTGTTTCTTAACGTGTCACAGAATTGTAAATGTAGAGAACACACGGGGGGTTCTAAAGAATGTGACAAATGATACCTAGCAAGCTACAAAATAAGGAATCATTCTTTTTATCTAAATATAGATTGAATAAAATCTTGTATTGGTGAATCCGTGAAATCCGTAACATGACACCGCGTTAACCCTTTATATAGAAACAAACAAAATTACTGAAACTATGAGAACTTTGCATGAAACGGTGGATACGTAGAAATTTAAGAAGACAATTACAATAATGATGAAATTGTTATACTTATACTGATGATACTGATGTAGATGAAGATAATGATGATGATAGTGATGAAATTAAAAAAAATAGATATATCTCAAGAAAATAATAATAAATTAAAAGATATAGAAACGGAATAATGTTCATGATAATTATAATAAAAAATAACAACATCCAACAACGGCGAGAACTTTTTTTTTTCAAATATTAATAAATATTGATCAAAGTAATAATAAAAATGATAATAACAATAATAAAAATGATTATTGAAATGATGATAATATCGCTATTCATTATCTTATCAAAATGATAATAATATCAATGAAAATGATATTAATAATGAAAATTATACAGATGATAATAATATAAAAAGTACCAAAGTATTATGTTGTTCAAATCACAGTTAAAGTGGAACTAAGTAAATAGATAAATATTACTTATAGTACTACTCATGATGATGAAAATACTAGTATTCATATTATTATTATAATTATAATGATGGTGATGATGATAATACATGTTGATGATTTTCGATGATTATGATGATGATGATTGCCATGGTTACTTGAATATTAGAGTTAATGATGCAGATCATATATTCAGCCTTGTTAAGCTATTTGAATGTCTCGAATTTTGTTACGCGTGAAGTTATAAAATTATTACCATAAAAGTGGCAATGAAATCGCTTAGTTGGATGGAAAATGAACACATAAAAGTGTAGATGCATTTTACCCTTTCGGAAAATGTGCAACCGTCTAACCTTGACGATGTTACATGTTGAATGTGTGTCATCTGCCTGCCTAATAAGTGAATAAAAAACATGTATACTGTTTATCGGTCACTTGCAGATTTTATTTTAAAGTTAACTGCAATCGAAACTATTTCTTTAGAACAAATCCTCTAGATTCTACTCAAACGATGACGATGAAGTTTTTTTAGATATATATTCATAAGGATAACTTGATACCGAGTTTATAATAATCATTATTTTCGGATTGATCTGTATTATTATTCTTGCATGTGTACGCATATCTGTATTTTAATCTTTAACCATTTCAACAGAAATGCGTTGACGCGACGAAAGCTGTCTTTCACAATAATCCGTCGTGTATAAAAACAAACTAATTAACGAAAGTAAATGTCAGATGCCCCTTTCACACTTATAGTGTACGTTAATCCTTTTATTGTCATACATAAATGATCAAGCATAACAATCAAAATAACAACTGGTGTTTTCTCTGCAGAATTTCGACAGGCACGACTCAACTGTTGCGAGTTCTTTATGATCACATATTGGCGGCAATTTTGATTGATTATTCCTTGTTAACGAAATATTCTGTCTCTGTTTCTTCACTGTCGAATAAAAAGATATTTTTGGTTTGCAGTGACAATACGCTAGGAAGATTGTACATGTGTAATCGTTTCGGCCATTTCGGACATGAATCGCACTCGCGATGTGTGTGGAAATGTCTAAATGATTATTCGTACAAATTGTTAAGCCATCATTTCACGGTTGCTAACCTCATTTAACCCTACCCGTATATGAAGATTTCATGAATAACGCCAAAGACATAGTTTTCTATGTCTGTGATAAAAGAAATCAAGTGCGAAGGTTTGTAACGACACAATTCCTTTTGTTCGCTGTTTTGGAGGATTTGATGTAAAAGAACACATACTCCTTGTAAAAACCTTCGTGATGGAATTTCCTAAGGTTGTGTATTTGGCCAAAAAATGAAAAATTCACCACATAGATTTTCGAAAGAATGTTCAGAGGAATAGTATTGTCGTAACATAGCGCATATATTCAACAAGTATATTAAAGATAAAGTTTCGTGACGCTATATAATATGAGCAATAGTATGAATGTGCATATATTGAAGCCAGTTGATTTGGCACACACATTGAATAGTCTGAATCCGACTTGTGTGCTCTTTATTTTGCGTAGCATGTTTACGAACGAACGAAAATGAAAAATGCTAAAATACGCCAATTTCGTCAAATAACGAAGCGTGTAATTATTCACAAGTGGGGCGCCCCGATTTTTTCTGTTAAATTGCCTATCATTGGCTGGGTTTTTATTGTTTATTAGTGCACAAGGGGTGTCGCCCTTGTTATGAGACGAGGTGCCCTTTTTGATTGTTCGATGCAACTTAAACCCTTAGAATGCTGGGTAAAATTCTAAAATCATAGATTGTTCTGTCGTCTGCTCTCCCAAACCTTGGATATCTGTTTAATTTTGTTGAAGAAAGATACCTAGAGTAGCAAACTGACGCTAGAGCAAATAGTGTTCTGTCATTTCTTACACACCATGTAGTTTATAGACTGCATTTATTGCTGTACACATGCATGAGTGAGATATGTAAGTAGTAAGCGAACCGATTTGCATCATACTTGCATAAATTGCATCGAAAAGGCGAGAAACGTTCAGAGTGATGTACTTTAGGTTTTGAGAAAAGTTTCATGCGTAATTTCAGTGTGACGTAAAATGAATCTTATGAAACAATTGGGTAAACGGTCAGACGAAACTCTGTATAAATCAGTAGCACTGTTGATTTATATTTACCAGCCCTTGTTGCTCTTGTTTGTTACCTTTTGGTGACATTTTTTAAAACCCATGGGTTATCAATCAGAGCGTCTGATTCGAACCTGCAAGGGTCTTCACTGCTGATCTGAATCAACAAATATGCAATGCGAATCATGTCGCTTTAAAACCAAAAAGTCGAATTTCCTTCGACGAAGGAAATGCGGCTTTTCGGTTGAAAAGCGACAAATAACAACATCTGTTGCAAGCGCATGAAATGAAATCAACAACAACCATTCAACACGTTATGTAAGACTGAATCATAAAACGAATATTAAAACGCAAAACGCAAACAAAACGCATTATGATTTCTGTGAATATACGGTAGCGAATTGTAAAGAAAATTGCAGCTTTATCGTAATAAAATGCACGTAAAATGCATGTGCAAAAAAGACAAGATGTAAAGGAGATCTCTGATAACGAACAACTCATTACCAAGAAACATTGTACGGCTAAATTAAGAGAGCTTAAGAATAAGATGAAAAATAAACAAAATGGATTATGATTATATAACACTATGTGAACAAGGTTTGCACAGAAAATTATCCAGATGCTGACATTACTGAATTAACGAATACTGATAACGAAGTATATACGATTAATTCAAGAATATCAATTGATTAAACGCAACGAAATGGCATGAAGCCCTATCACTTTGGAGCATATGAAAATCGCCATGGAAGTAAGAAAACAGACGATTACAAATTTAAGAATAATAACAAAAGAAAAGTATTGATATAAGCTTACGTCAACATTTTTAAGTTTTGCATTGCAAAGAAACAACGTACATCACTTTCAGGATGAAAACATCGAATGACGATGATTATTAATCGCAATCAACATAGTATGTACGCTTCAGACAAGAATTCCAAGTTCTGAATGCAAAGAAACAGTACTTTAATGAAGGTAAACAAACATTTTATACACAAAAAATGAGCAACTTGAAAATAAAACGAAACATGAATGTAGAAGACAACAAACGAATCAAAGCAGTGATCATCGATGATACAACTAATGACGTTTATAAAAAAATGATTATAAAAAAGACGTCGCAGAGGAGGAAACAGATTGCGGTGTTGGGTTGCACGTGCGCTGGGCGACAAACATCTACACTCGACGAACAATACGCGTTCATAACGGGGTGAACAGAGATAGGGGCGGATGTTTTTATGGGAGAATCAATAAGTTGCATGTTAAACGTCCATTGATCTGATAAGGTGTGGGTCTTTTTTTTTGTACCCGTCACTCCACACGGAAACGCGTTCGTTTTTCTTTACCCCTAACTCTGGGGAGAATTGCCTCAATATGACTAGTCCGAGTGCTCCAGTCGTAGATATTTTAATTTTATGTACTATCCTAGTTATTTCATTCCATTGTACTATCCTATTTACAATATGATGGGTTTCATTTCATCTAGAGCATATCGTTAAGCCAAATACTCAAGTGCTCATTATGAGCAAGTTATCTTTTTTTTTTTTTAGCATTGGGCTTCTGAAGATATTCTGCTATAGATGGACTCTTCGGAATAGATGAAATTTTTAGAAAAAAATGTAACCCTTTGGACTGAATGAACGTTTTTCAAAGATAGATGACTCATCTGGTCATATTGAGGAAGTCGCTTTTCATTGGTCAGAGTTGCTACGTCATTTTTTACTTTTTTTTACTGTTATTCACCATTTTATGTGAAAAAGTGTTATGTATTTTATCATGTACTTGTGGTATGTTGAGCAAGTTGGCTTTTTCCTGGACTACACTACACATGATAATGTTGTCATAACTTGTAGTACAATCCTTTTGTATCTAACATTACAGCATAGCTTGCTTAATACCGTCTATCTTTACATGTGCATGTTTGAATGCCTTGTAGAGTGCTAGTTTATATTTTGAAAGTGTTCATTGGATGCAATAAACTGTTGTTAAACTAAAGTGAAAAATAGGCAGCTTTAACGCCCATTTAAAGCTAGGCTGCCCCTGATAAACAGTCAAGTTTGGATTATTCCTCCATCGTTATGAGGTGGATGTCGCAACGTAACTCAAACAATGTTGACGCGATTTAAGACCATTACAACCAAAACCAATAAAGCTTGTTTCCACATCATTGCTCGTACGTCCATCATGGAAGGAACAACATCGGGATTGATACCTAATTATAGTCGCTGAAATTATGAACAACGAATGTTACATCGTATATCCCGGTACCTGGTGTACGAATGGTTTTACCCCAACCAGCAACATGTGCAATGCATATGATTAGTCCATGCGCCGATGCTCATCAGCCTTTTTGTACCTATTTCTGTTTAACCCATTACAAAACAATGAGGAATTTTACCAATTTGTTGCAGATGACTCTGGAAAACATTGTTGGAAAAGAAGAAATTGCTCGAAACGAGCAATTTCTTCTTTTCCCACAATGTGTTTTACCCTATCGGAAGATAATTTTCCGATTTCATCACATTTTGAAATGTCGTCTGCAAACTCTTTCATTTTGGGACAGTCGAAAATATGGCGTTTGGTAAAGGGTTAAAACCCAACCAATGTTACGCATAGAAGCACACGCTTGTCTGCAGCTCTTCACTGTAAAGTCAAAAAAGTCATATCTCCCTTTATCAAAACGAAAGGGATATGTCTCATTTGGCTCTACAGCAACGTACTGCACAGCGTTTGAATAGTATCATTAAAACAGCCTCTTTTTTGTATTTCATGGAGAAAAAAATATGGAAAGATATAATCGATGGCTGGGATGATTTGAATGATTAATATGTGAATTTACTGTCGGGGTATTGCGGTGATAGTCGACGAAATACACGGGCCTGCTACGGAAGACATGTGGCGCCCCCTCTGCCGCAGAAGGCAGTTGGGAAACATCGTGAAAAATTGTGACGAAGGGAGTTTTGGGGTATGGATTTGTCATCCATGGTGCATATGTATGTATACATGTGTATACGTTTACGACCAAAATATGATTAACTGCTCGACAATGAATTTTGTATAGACGCTGATGTACTTGGTGCAATATTATTAAGTATTGTAGCAATAGTTAAAATTAAACCATTTGACATTTGTTTACAAATGCATTTACCGACAAAGTGATAAACAGAGAATCGAAAGTGAAATCGATATTGATGAGGAAATACTTTTATACTTTGATTTATACTGTAGAAATGCAAAAATTGAAATGAATTGAATTGTTGCGATAGGTTAAATACCTAGGACATATACATGTAGATTACAATAAGATAAGAAATCTCTCTCTAATTCATATAGCAAGCTCTTATAGTACCGACGTGTTTTCGCAATGGGTCCTGTTTGTCATATTATGATATTGGTGAAGGGAAAAACAACTATTTGATTTCTATTGATTTATAAAAAGGAGCCACCATTTATTTTCGATTGTAAGCGGTTTTATTTTCCTCAACACCCTTCTACATCCCAGACTTTTCGATAATCTTGTAAAGCATTACTTATGACATCTTCACTTTCTTTGAAAGTGTAACATGTACACTAACGTTTCATCAAACTATCTGCTTTGTCACACATTCGCTAAAGTCGTCTGCTACAGTTTCGATCTTATCTCGACATAATTATAGAAGTGGTTACCATAGATAAATTATTTGTTTGAAATATAAAGAAAGATAGTCGAAAAAAGCAATGTGAACATAGCTAAAACGTAAATGGTAGATTTAAGATACACATGTACGTACACGATTTATACAAACATAATACATTTATATGTATTTCAATCGGTTTTAAAATGCACGTAGATGTCTATTAGAAGGTTGGTATCTATATCAGGTTCCATTCAATGGAAATAGTAGGAATGTGTATACATTTCTTATATGAAAACACCTTCGTTTGCTAGTTGGAATCATTTCGTATCTGTAAACGATCGATTCAAACAAACAAACAAACAAACGTCAAGCGAAATGGAACGAATTGTTGCTTTCGATTGAGTCTAGACTAGACCTTTGCAAACATTGGACGCTTGTTCCATGATAGTTTAAAGAAGATGTCAATACGCCATTAACTGTTTTCAGAAGTGTCATGTTGCTTTGTATGTCCGCTTAAAGTGCAAACTCAGATGACCAGTTCTGGTAGAACAAGCTCATCTACATCGGCACTTATTATTATTAAGCTGGTTTATCGTTCAAATCTGCATGTTTAATATGAGGACAAATGTGAACGAAAGAAACTATCGCCTAAGATCAGATGAACTTTTGAACTGCGACGGCGTATGGGGGGGTGGGCATTTCATTCTATCTGGATAGTTTTCAAGTTAAAAGATTTCAAGAACCTCCCAACTTAACAGTAAAAGAAAGATACCCCCGTTAGAAATGCTTGGCATCCCCTTTAGAAATACTTGGAGTTTTAAACGATAATAACCAATTTCATGATACTGTACTTAAGTTATTATAAATGCTCGTCTTAGAATAACAGAACATTGACCGACATCTTGTATTTACTTTATTTAAAATTAAACCACTTGTCTGTAGCGGACACGCTCAATGTATATCAAACGCAATGTTGTTGGTTTCTTTCTTGTCATAGTGAGTTCAAACGATTATTATGAAGTATTCAACACTTTTCAAATAAAGATTATTATATATAATTTTGAAAAAGGTTAATTCATTGTATAATTTTAACAATAATCATTGCATTCTATCGTAAGGGTAAAAAGGAGTGAGACCAGTTTCGCTCGAACTTCTCAATTCTATTGAGCAACCACCGAGTTTGAACTGTCAAGTATATTGGCAACATTGATTGACCTCATTTTACCCAATACCCTATTACAACTTCATGTTAAGTATCCGTTGTCGATATACTCGAGAAATCAATGTGACAAATGAAGAAATTGCTCGTATCGAGCAATTTTTTCATTTGTCACATTGATTTCTGTTTATATTCTTTTTTATCTATATGAGTTCTGAGTGAAGCTTTCAATGTTTATTAAATATAAATATATAAATAATGTTTGCCGATTTATTTTGCCATTATTTTGCGTTATATGTATTAGACAATAGCATTGCACGGTGTGGGTGAAATGCATGTGCAGTTTACATAAACTGTCTTTGTATTGATTGCATAACGATTTTTGTTTCAATGAATGCACCTTCGATGAATGAGGAACTGCGACGAAAGTAAACTTTGAATAACGATTATACCTTAATTAACAATTGAAGACGGGGAGCAAGTCATTATATATCTTTTTTAATGCTTTAATTAACAATTGACGGGTGAGAAGCTTATGATGTATCTATTCCAACAATGAATTGATGTTGTAATTATTGTGTGCATATTTCCTTTTAAGGCGATAAGCGCTTGCTAAATGACGGCAAAAATAATGTTTTAACTATATTATCGTTCTAAAAAAGTTGTCGTAGCAGAAAACAAGGCGGTAAAATCAGAAATGTTGATGAATGTCAACTGTTAAATACGTTGAAACAGGGTAGATATTGAGCGATAATATATGGGGTTTTGTTAGGGGTTGTCAAATTTTACATTAGTGGTATCCACCGTGCATTTTATATATTAGTAGATTATCATTTCTTTTTCTGAAATATATTTACAAAGTTCGGCGTCTTTATATTACAATACATACAGTGCTTTAGTATAAACTAGATAACTAGCGTGAGCGTGTAACAGTTATGTAACTGAATAATTAATGAGTCAATAGAATATTATTTAAACATATGACAAAATGAAACACTCCCAAACTTTAATGCGGCATAAGTCTTGTTTCGATAAACTACATGTTTGTATCCAATATGCAAATGATCAAAAGGTAAGGGTAAAAAATCGAAAAACTTTGAAATACATGTTACAAACTTCACTCAATTTGGGGTACGATTATGATAATTTCGAATGATAATTAATAATAATAAAATCACAAAACTTACTCGAAGGCGAAATCTTTGACGGTTTTTGTCCGTCTGCCGTCATCTCGTCTGAAATCGGTGGAGCAATCGTGAATTCGTAAAGTCACCACAAAGTAGAACAAGAAAACTCGAGGATAGAGAGAACGATGGGAGAAACACTGGAGAAACTAATATTCATTCAATAAAGGTATATTCCGTGTGCTGAACACTACTGTTAATAATCTACAACTGCCAAACGCACAAATGTATAATAAAACCCCGTTACAACCCATATGATAGTCCTCCGCGCATTCGCTGGCCGCTGATTGGACGAGGCTATCGTTAATTTATGCACGACTTGCTGAGGTGGGCGGAGCGATGATTAGGAGCGAGTAGTAGTAGAGTAGTTATCGAAAACGGTCGAGCTGTCTCGATGGTAAAAAGCGTATCGGCAGACGTTGTGGATTTTAGAGGGGCGGTTTGTACAAGGAAAATAGATGGAGAAGAAACGGCGTATTGTCCACGCCTTTTCTCCAGATTTTCCGTGTAAAACAAAGCAAACGAACGAATGTTACTTCGTATTTGTTCGGAATTAAAGGCTTAATTGGAAATAGATGTATAAACGAATATATATGGCGAGCTGTAATCTAGTGACTTTTTTGAAATAACTTTTATTCCTGTATATTAGGTATATTTTTTGCATTTGACGAGATTTTAGTTAGAACTTTGAAATCAAAAATAAATATTGATCTTATGGAAGATTGTCAGTTTAAATTGTCAAATGAGTTTCCTCGTTAAATAAAGTCTTTATTATTATATTAAAATGATTCGTCCCTTTAGTATGTATTTAAGTGTACAATGTCCAGGTTAAATGCATTTATAGGCGATCAAGTCAATTGGCCTTACTCATTCTGGTTAGATCAGTATTTCAAATCAAATACATGCATTTATTTCAATATGGTATTTCATCTTTACCATCTGTCAATTGTTTTGATATGGTCACACCGAAATATTCATACGGATAATCATATTGTCATTATGTGGACACGTTCAATCTTCCTAATTAGTATCGTTATCATTTCAAACATTATTTGATACTAAACCTTGTAAGTTTAAGTTGGTGCTATGGCTGAGGAAAAAAAACCCACAGCATTTTTAACTATTCAAACTCATGATGAGGTATGGTTATGTTGTAGAAGATAAATTTGTACCATATATTTTCGTCATATGCTTAATTGGATAAGGGTGTTTACCATTAGCAGTAGCACTGATGTGCAAACGTCTTAATTATGCGGATAGGTCACATGCTTGTAGAAGATTGTTGGAAACAAAATATATTGTTGCATAAACATAAAATTCGCGAAATATAGACATTTTTCTGTGCAACAATGAAGCAAGTCATTGACTATTATGAAGGATGTACTAAAGTGCCGTCCTTAGGCATTCAAATGATTTTTCCATATCAAAATTTGAAAAAGAATTCTACAACAAACGGCAGACCAGATTGTTAAAAACAGCTTCGAATTGGTTATGTTTTTGTTGGGTAGGGTTAGTTCTAGGGGTTCTGACCGAATCGAGAAAGTCAATAGTCTATTTAAACCATATCAATTACATTACTTGGTCATGGAAATAAACAAAAATCATACTTATTGACTCATCGATTATTGTAAACGATAGAGATTTTTTTTTCTTCGAAATTTTCAAAACGCTGTTTGCATATGCAGCACTACATTTGTTCTCTTTATACTAATAGGGGCCGAATAGGGTTTCGTTTTTAACCTATGTCATAAAAACTGTTGATTTCGTATGTTTTGATTCGAACACGAAAAGTTATTTTCACGTTTCACCGGCACACAACATTCAATAGGGGATACATTAAAGCATCGCAAACAAACCTTTGCATTTGTGTTCGTATCTCAAGACTCAATCCCTGACTATCAGAAAGTAAATGTAAAATAAACGAACTATGGTTGTCTTTTGTGTTACTGCAAAAGGATGCTCAACCACTTCCATACACTTTCTTAAATTCCTCTCTTTTATAACCACAGAAAATATCATGACAAAAGGCAAGGAAATGTGCTTCATTTATCTTTCATGAACCTTTTCCCCTATATAGGAATATGTAATAGTTCCGAATTAAAAGCCATATAATTTGATAGAAAAAAGGGTAACTTGAAAACGTACCAATCTTAATGTCTTTATATCCTTGGTAGAACCCATTGTAAAAAAAAAAAGATGAAATGCTCATCCGGAGCAGTTCATCCTTCATTATATAGAAGAGTATCAACGCTCAAATTATAAGGTATGACACAATGCATTTGACTTTGGAATTCTGAAAGAAATCTCTGTCACAGATGGTCATATTGCTCCTATTCTTTATCAATATTTTATTGGGCAATTTAACCTTTTGACACAATGTTTCTATAGAGGAGTATTCATTACATACGTCAAAAAGAAGTTTCGTAAAGGGTTTTAATACCCAAATTGTTACGCAAACACATTTCCGAAATGGATACATGCACCTATTCTACAACACTGACCACACGTTACAGGCGTCTATCTCGTAATTCGATCTCTTCCCATTTCTCCCGTTCGTTTACATTGGGGTGTTATCTGGATGTTGTTAGGAGATTAGCTGTAAAAATAAAGCGATGTCAGTGGAGAGTTCGGGATTCCCACGTGTAACTGTCAACGCTCTATTGTTCAATATCTTTAGTAAGTTCTCATCAGGGTTAACAAACATAAAATGCAATGTACATATACATGTACTGTATATATATTTGTGTAGAAGAGTATCTTATAATTCAAGTATGAACGGCATGGTTGATTATACTGATGTATGTTTTCTGAATGATTGGCGTCCGTAATAAGTCGTTATTTGCCATATCAAATTTGTGTCCTGTATTAAGATAGCATCAGAATTAAATCCGTTCACGTACTATTTAAGAGTGGTCGCTTAAAACAAGATTGACTGGCTGTATGGGCACTCATTGATACAATCACTTAAGTGTCTGCTTTCTATTTTCCTTTATTATTGAGTTAAGAGAATGTTTGAAACCATTGGATTGGATCGACATTAGAAGGAATCGAATACTACAATAAAAAGTAACGTCTTTGTCTATGACGTATTTTTACCATTCATAAGCACTGGCTTCGAATCCTGGTGGGTTTGTATTGGAAAATTGACTAATCAGAAATCGAAATTATCGAGAATATTTTCAAGTTTTACACCAGTACTTGCTTACAATGGTATAGTTTACGACATGAACAGAGTAGAATTTTATTGACTTACAATTGTTGTACAGATTTATTGGCTCATACGTACAAACATATCTCATCACGCAATCTCATACGAATTCTTTATAAGAATACATACATTTCGGCACGATTGTAACGAAATTAAATATAAAAAAATATATATACATTGCTTGCTACAGTATATCCCCAATATATCGAATATGAGATGTATGAATCACTTATGTTACGGAGGGTAACACTCATAGTTGGGAGACGGGTGCGAAATATTGCGTTTGTGCGATATATCGAATTTCAAAGGGTCGTTACGTCTGTGTTGAATGTACCATCAAAACGAATAGAAGCAGTCTGTATTAGCCGTTAATTAACTGGCTTATAACGTCTCTGAGTAATACGAAAATTGACGTCTTGGCTACCTGTCCCTTTCTTTATTATTCCGCACTTTGAGGAGATCATGGCAGAATATTTCAGAAACCATTTTGACGAAAAGGATAAATTACTCTTACGAGCAATTGATATATCGTATAAGATCAGTCTTACATATTATGTAAACATTTTAATGATCCACTTTGTCATTATTTTAACATCTTAGACATTTTCGTCGTTTTGGAACGTTGCTTAACATCTATACTTTTCATTATGTTTACATGTAGATACAGTGATATTGGAATAACTGTCTCTAATATTTCTGTAAAGAATGGCATACGTATCGTAACTTATGTATCGTATCTTATTGTTTCTAAAGTAAACATGAAATGTTGTGTGTATGATGAGACATAAATAATACACTTGACTTTTCTATATATATATATTAGCAAAAATAATTTGTCAGAAACAATGTTCGGGAAAACGAGCCACTGGACGTTGGAAGTCTCAATATAAGACTTTTGGTTGGCAATTTGTACACTCATAACACAGTTAAATTGTAGTCTGATAAGATAATATGTTAGCAAAAGAACCGTTTTGGTACAGAAAACTTTCCGTTTCATCAGAAAGCAGCTGAAATAAATGCTACATCTTCAGACAGTTGTCAGAAATCATAAATCAAACGAAACACCGAAAACGCAGCGGAGCTATAAAACGCACGGACCGATGACAGATAGCATCTCGGAACATTGATAAATACTTATAAATACTTCGTCGAACAATAGAAAAAATTTGTAACTCTCTTTGTGGGACAGATTTCCAAATCTCGTTTAAATCTCGTAAAACGCATTGTAAAAACGGGACTTCAAACGGTGCAGAGGCGAAAGGCATGTCCACTGACGGGCTGATTGATTTCGATAAAAATCAGTAAAAGTATTCACCGAGCGATCTCTGGGTATTTTCCCAGTGTCTTGGTTGTTGTATATGTTATAAAACAAGCTGCCAGCCCTCGGGGTCCCCCGTGAAATATAACTATATGGACAAACTGGTGATAGTGTTGATAGCTATATCTTCAAACATTTTCTCTCGTCTATATTAACTGTTTTAACCCTTAGAATGCTGAATAATTTTCTATGAATATATTTTTGTGTTGTCTGCTTTTCAAAAGTTTAAATAGCTGCTTAAGTTTTAAAGTAAGACAATCCGAGTTGTAAACAGGTTAGATCACAGGCCAGGCGCCAATTTACTTGGCGGGTGGTCTAGATCTAACCTGTTTGCTTAAGTATGAAGTCGGTTCCAGCACTATAAGGGTTAATATTCATTCATTTTTTTGTGTGTGAATAGATTAACTTGTTCTTTTCCCCCCTGAGTCTATGATGGCTATCAAACATTGATATCATTCACCCCTTCCTAACTAGACACTTTCGTTTCTGTCGTGAAGTTGAACATTTGATGAAGACCGACCGAATTTTCGAACCCATGCCATTTTCGGTCGGTCTATGGGCTGTCTTGAGTAGGTGTTGTCAATAGGTCGAGATTTAGAATGGCCAAAATTCTCTCAGAAATTGAACAGATTTAATGATACACGATTGATACACCTCGTCATATATCAGTTTATCAATTTGGCTTCGTGTTGGAAAGCAGTTAACTGCTTGGAAAGACTATGATGCAGATCTGTTAAGGACTGCATAGATCTGCCTTATAAAGGTGAAATCCTAACTCAGATGGTCAAAATTGTAACTGTTGAATGAAATATATAGGTCTGGATTATTTGGATGAGTGAAATCCCGAAAAGCCTTAAAATAAGTGAAATACGGTTGACGCGAAGTTAGACCTCATTTAAACAAATACATGTACAATTCTTGGAAGCCTGGGAATGCGCACTAATTAAGCGATATGAGTGAAATATTGTTAATGACGGACACTGGGCCACGCTGACTTAAGACTTGGGGGTTACCAGGTTCGAGCCCTACCGACACCTCTGGTCTCGTTGGATCGACCTATGGCAAGTCACTTCAGAGCCCTAGCCTAGTACTGGTGGATCCAGGAAAGCCGTTACACATCTTACTCAGATGATCCAAGCTGTAACAGTATAGAATGAAATACATGTATCTACGTCTGGATCATTCGGACTATTACACAACTGAAAAAATTGTAGTTGATACGGCGTTAAACACCATACAAACAAAATGACGGACAAGGGTCTAATGAAGACGTCTCCCTTCTTCAACCCGAACAATTGTTGAAACGGCGTTAAACAACATACAAACAAAATGATGAACACGGTTCGAAAAGTATAATGAAGTCTTCCCCCTTCACCTGCCCGAGGGGGCGTGGCATATCGGGGATCTAACAAGGCAGTGATATGTATATTAGAAAGTGGTTGACAGGAATGCGCGATAACGCTCATAAATCTATTTTTGTGTATCCCGGTAAATTCATTAGTTTTCGCGAACAGAGACCAGGGGGAGGGGGGTTATGGGTAATAAGATGTACGCGATTTGCGGTTGACACAGACACTGAAGGATACAGAAGGCCCCGAGGCAGTCGAAATTGAAAATAATGGTGGGCCCATTCCTCCATGTAAAATTTTGAGATGGGACTGTATTGAGAGAAACAGCGGGCAACGAAAAATAAAAGCATTAACAATACATAATACAGTTATTATTCTTATACCAGACAAACGCCTTAGATAATAAGTAAGCAATCGATTCATTTTGAAAAAAATAGAAAGAAATATTGTATCATAAGAATCGACGAATAACGGTGGGAAAAAATGGAGTAATGGTATGAAACTATTGAACGTTGGATATATAGTTTGGAATAGGTTGCATGCTTAGATTTCATATTAGATAAACTAACACAAATGGACTTTGTCACTAAGCTTTTGTATAAAATAATGTGTCTTTACTTACGACAGGGACACAGTCGGCATATGATCGAAAAACAGTGATGTGTATTCTGTAAGATGCTACCCATCAATTTTATGTAGATTTTTTACTGTCGTATACAAATTAGTTCAATTACTGAGACACAAAACTGGGTAAATAGACATTTTTCTCAGGACTGTAAACCACTTTCCATTTGTTACAGAGTTCAGTGAACTGTTAATTGCAAACACGCTTTATGTTTTGTTTTGTCTTTCAGCGTGTCCATTAGCGAGTTCACGATGTAAAATTGATGTTGACGATAATGATAATACTAAAACGGAATATGAAATACGTCTAAATTCATTATGCCATATAAAGGAGCCATGGTTTTATTGAGTTTAACACCGGAAGGTCATAGACCCATGTGGCATCATATGCAAGCAGCAACAATATAGCTTTTAGATAAATAATACAATAGACCATTCAGGTTCAGTATTAAAATCACGTTTGTTGTTACTTTGGAAAAATGTTGCATTGAAATCAAATCGAACCGGTACAAAAAGAGACTGTTTATTTGATGTGCGCCAATCGAAAAGTGGCATCTTTCGACATTAACATTTTCAAAACCGCCATCGATCTGGTATGTTATGTGTCATCCCTGATCAGCATCGGATAACCCTTTCTGCTTATCAAGGATAACGCATTCGGATTTCAGAAGACTTTAAATCATTTGACTAGATGAAACACGTTGACGAGTCAGCTCAATAAAGCATGGTCTGATTTCGATATTCAGTCAGATCTCGATAACTCAAACACCAGTTATCCTTAGACCATTTCTCTCTGTCGAAGTGACTTTCAAAGGATGCCTCTTTGGTTTTAAGACGACTTTAATTTTGTTGAATAGAGAAAAAACTTTTACGAGTCGGCTTAATAAAGCAAAGCGTGATCTGATTTTGATATACAGTCAGATCTCGATAATTCAAACACTAGTTATCTGTAGACAATGTCTCTTTCGAAGGTGAACACTTTCAAAGTCAATTTTACTGGGATTCATTTGCTTCAAAGACTAAGCTAATCATTACCGACTATGGTTTATTAATAAGGCGTAACAAGCCTTAATGCGTATAAATTACCATTCATTATCTATTCAGAGATAAGAATAAGCTTTATTTCAAAGCACCATTGAATCGAAACAGTGATAAATAAACAACGTATTTACGCTCTATGGAATAAAGATATGTCGAATACAACATCAGTATGCGCAACCCTTTAATCCATTTTAAGTTTGTCATCTCACAATTCAACAAACATGTATTGCGGTATTCTCCAAAAAGGAGTCTAAACCCAAATGCTTCCTCCAATACCTAATTCAGAATTTAGAGACTGATGTCAGGCTTTTTACGTCTTAACATCACCTGTCGACACTTACTGTGACAGTAAGTGTCGCCAGGTGATGCTAAGACGTTTAAAACCTGATTTGGGTCTCTAAATTCTTAAATACATATTGGAAGAAGCATTTGGGTTTAGGCTCCTTTTTGTAGAAGAGCGAAAGCTCTTAGGGAATTCATTATTTCAAAGTCTATTTAACGGTTCTATGCTTAAAGGTGCAGTGATAGCAAAGGTGTTAATAAATCATCACCGTTAAAAAGGATAATCTTTGATACAAAGCTTTTAAAGGACTCAGATTGACTGCTTTTCAGATCTGAATTATTGATACGACTGCCAGACTGCTTAGATCTAAATGGCTTCCAGTGCAGAAATGCCGTCAAGGTTGTACCCGTGAAATGGTTATTTGGACTTTCAATCGGACATCTCTTCAATATACGTTAGTGATTATACGTCAGAAACTTTGCGGAGATATTATGCAGAGCAGAAACAACTGTTTTACTCTTTGTTTATATTACCATATACAATCATTGTCAGTTTTGAGTCAGTATCCCAAAAAACAGTTGTCTTCGGGCCCATGCATTTATTGATGCTTCGTATAACCAGTTACATGTATTAAAATACAAAAAGTTAAATAAGTACATTTAAACATCTGTATGGTGGTCTTAACGGAATAACCCTAATCATCCATTCGAAAGAACAGCTGATCTAGGTTAAAAAATCGTTTGAGAGAAATACAGTTCAGTAAAAGTTAATCACCGAGATTTGCCTCTCACTTATTCCCTTTTCGTGTAAAAATGTCGAAAATGGAAAACATGTAAATAGAGCAATATATTCGTGTGAATTATGCTCGAACACACTTGATCAATATAAACGGTTTTGTCACAATGGTTTTAGAGGGTGGTCGGCTTAATATTTAAACAACTTGCAGAAACGTCGCCGTCTGATAGAGTCGTCTGTCACGACAAAAGCGCGGGAAACCCTTCAAGGAACATTCCCACAATGCATTATTCAAGTTCCGTTATCAAATGCGTGCATACTATATCCGAAACGCATTATTCTAAACGTTACGATTCATTGGTATTTCATTGGTTTCTATCATCGCCTGTTTTACCATGGGAAAGTATTGCCAAATGTCATGCTTAGGGTATTACGAAAATGGCGTTATGTAATCTACTTCATTCCTCATTTACGTCATTAACCTAATGACAGATTGTTTTCTGTCGTAAGTTTGGAAAGGTTTCCAACGATCGTCTGAGAGTTGTTGCCCAGTGGTTAAGATGGCGGTCTTAGAACCGCTTTAATGGGTTCGATCATTACTGAAAACTCTGGTTTTGTGGAAGTGTTCTTTGGCAAGACACTTCAGAGCCATAGCCATGTATCAATTGATCTAGGAAAGCCTAAACATAGTTAAACTACTTGATACAGAGTTAAATGCCATAGAAAACGGAGAGTCGAAATGGTAAAAACTTACTTCTTACACAGACCTACAAGATAAACCTGGGTACCGTTTTACTAAACACTTTATGCTAAAGATTTGCGTAATTTCAGAACCAACATTCCTCTTAATTCAATATTGGGCTAAGCAATATTGCAAAGTAACACATCATTGGAAACGTCTCTCCGGGACGCTTCCAAAGACGTGTAACATTGCAATATTGTGCTTTAATTCACGATTCTTTTCATGTTTACCAGTTTTGACTTACGCAAATATTTTCTTATACATGTAGTTGTTTAGTAAAACGGTAGGAACCATTGACTGTAGGCGAAAGAAAATCGAGTTAAAAACGGCATCGTAAGTGACTCGTCGCTGATATTCCACAACAACGAGCTTCCTAAGATATTGGCTTATACTATTTATAGCTAAGACTGTTAAAAACCGTTTAAACGCATTGAACATTTTGTGGTACATGTATTTCATTCATAACTAAGAATTGAGTTAAATTAATGTTTAGCATGTTAAGCTTTAGTCAGAACTCAACGTTTCTGACTTATAATTAGTTAATAAGGGATTTGGACACTATTCGAAATGCTTGACCTATCTGTGTTCTAATTTGTTGAGATCTGACTTTGCTTGGTAGAACATAGAAACGCCTTGTTCTGTGTCTTTTTGTTCGTGCTTATGTTTTCTATTTAAGAGTGTTTTATACCTGACAAAGGCGTTGTCTTATTAAATGTGACATCATGGGAAGGTGTGTCCCATTGGGTTTGATTTTAGACATACACTTTATTACTAACACAACTTGATGGTAATTGGTATACAGTCATCGGTCATAAAGGAAATGCATGTGTGTGCTATTTCATTTATTCACGTTTTCCCACATTGTTTTCAACATAATCGTAGATTTGAAGGACAATTTGAATACCATACTTTAAAACACAACGTGAGAAACAGCTTTGAATTTGGATCAGGTCCATTATCAACGCATGGCGGCACAAAGGTACTTAACCCTTTACCAAACGCTTAATATTCACTGTCCCAAACTGAAAGAGTTTGCAGACGACATTTCAAAATGTGATGAAATGGGAACATAAACGTCTGATAGGGTAGAAAACATTTTGGGGAAAGGAGAAATTGCTCGTTACGACTAATTTCTCCTTTCCCCAACAATGTTTTCCAGTGTTGTCTGCAACAAAGTGGTTAAATGTCGTTTTTTGTTTGGTAATGGGTTAAATTGCAAGTGAACGCAAGGCTTCAAAAACAAGCGTGACGTAAAAGCATCTTGCAGTGTGATAGATAAATCTAAACGCCGGCGTTTAAAGACTTGACTACACTAACGATGTGTGCTTAAAGATCTGAACAAATGCAATGGAAGGTGTGCACAAATAAAATGCATCCGTGAATGATTTAATGAGCGTTAAGTGGTTACAGACGACGAACCCCGGCGGCGCGGCAAGCCAGAAGGGGATTCTGGGTGTAGCCTTTTACCAAATGCCCTATTTTCGACTGTCCCAAATTGAAAGAGTTTGCAGACGACATTTCAAAATGTGATGGAATTTAAAAATAATTTTCTGATAGGTAAGAAAACATTGTGGGAAAAGGAGAAATTGCAATTTCTCCTTTTTCCCACAGTGTTTTCCAGAGACGTCTGCAACAAACTGGTCAAATGTCGATATTGATTGGTAATGGGTTAAAACCGTGTCAACAATATTTCAATTCTTTTACGACTTTGATCGATTTTATTAGAATAAGGCAGGGCTTTACAGTGCCTTGTCAAAGGACACTCTCGAGAAAATCCCAGTGCCGGTGACGAGGATTGAATTCCTAAGCTACTGGCCCACGCATAAACATAATAGAGCTTGTGTATCTTGCACATGTTTGATGGGTCAATTCATTGGTTTATCAGCACTTTTAACATTATTTCTGTCATACGGGACTAGGTGACTGGTCCAAATTGTGAGCAACCGAAGACGATAGAATGAATATAAACGTAATGTCACTCTTAAAATTGGTAGAAACCATTCTAACTAAAAGGATAATGTGTCTTAGAGCAACGTCGGACGAACAAAGTGTAATAGAACCAAACCCAGTGTATTTATTGTATTTTGTAGAAAGCAATCCGACAAAAAGATACATTTATTTAGCTAAATAACAGACCATCTTAGACTTAATTGATCATAGATATGGTCATCTTTGTATTTGGTAAAAAACCGATGTGGCAAAAGGAGTTTCTTCAAGAGTAATTTGTTCCTTTGCCACACAGTGTTTTTCAAATACTATTTCTACATATGCATCAAAGTGATGTGTTTATGGAGTAAAACGTTAACATGACACGATTTGTTTTCAACTTACAAAGAGAGATTAACCAATGTAGGCTTGGGTACTGTTTGTTAGTAGGATACATGAACAATAGGCCTACAACAGTTGACGAACAGGACATTTACTCAAAATCGGCTTTCAATGGGGCATTCGTCTATATGTATCATTAATACATTCCTAACAATATGATCGTTTGTGACATGTTCCAAGTTAAAAGCATTAGTAGATGACTACGATTAAAGCTTGTTTTAGGCGACCAAAGTAAAGATTTCATCACCGGGGTGTATAGATAATATGTGGTTTAATACGGACACCAGTCATTTAGAAAGCTCAGTTGGAGCTTTCTAAATGATTTGTGTTCTGTATTAAGTTCACCTCAGACGAAAAAAAAACTTTCTTGCAATTATTAAGAGTGCTTTACACAACACAAACTATGTTATGTGTTGGGGGTGGATTGTGTTGAAACCGACGTTACGTTATGTGAAATTGCTCCTTATTAGATTGCTGGTAATGCTTTATCAATGTTCGTTCATTTGATGTTAAAGTGTATACCATTTAGCAATATGATATCTTTAAAGTTCAGTACTGTTTTCAATGAATGTATCAATCCAAACCTCTGAAATGGGGCAATGAACAAAGCGTCCCTAAATTTCTTAACTGGGTTGTTGGATTACATATATGACCTGATAACGCTAAATGCAACACATACATCCTACTGCCAAATACAATAATTCAACCACAAATCCCTTCATGTGCCTATTAATCAGGGTTAAGCAAGGAAATCACCTCGTTCCTTTCAGGAAAAAAGTCACCAACTAATACTCTTCATTGTACTAAAGAATAATAAAGCGGTAGAATGGTCCGGAAAGAAAAGATTTATGTATCACAAACAGATATTATGTTAGAATAGCGGACTCCGCAATGTTTATGTAAGTAATAAAGACAGGGGATTAGTTCGCGGCCCAGATAATCGTACAACCACCCTTCCTTGTGAAAATGGGACCCGTTCTTTCCAGGCATTTATGGAATGGTATATGTCTCCTGTTTTTAATGAGGACGGTATACATTAGATATTATTGGTCTTTGAGAATTAAAGTTTTTCGTCAGGAGGAAGTAGTATGGACGACTTGCGGAGAGTCGCTTCCTTTATTCAAAATGCAAGGAAGTGGATGTCTAGCCGGATTGAACGCAGAACGGACTGTGTTTGGGCGGGGGAGACGTAATGAAGATATACGAACCCCTTGTCCACAATCCACATACAATAAAAAGAATGGGGGAAAGAGAATCACGTATTTCATGTTTTGATAGAAGGATTTTCGAATGCTCTACGCAATGGTGATTTCAATGAAATGGTTTGGTCAATATTCACTAAAGTAATATGAATAAAAGCAATATCCTTGCACTTATACAATTTACCCTCGAAACGGCCAAAAAAAAAAAAAACAGGATTAAAAAGAAAGAAACAAAGAGACAATCATAATCATGCATTTCATGTTTTGATAGAACAATTTCCGAATGCTCTTCGCAATGAGGATTTCAATGATGAATTAAAGCGATAGTCTTACGCTGATACAATTAACCCATGAAAAAGTCAAACAAACAAAACAAACAAAAACATCATAACAAATGCATGATTCTCAGCAAAAGGAGTAGTGATCGGAAATGAATGATTGTCGATGATAAAACGATTGTCGAAGAAATCAATCAGAAGAAATAACCGGATTAAAATGTCGACGGTGGTTAAACGGAAGGGCAGGATTAAGAAAAGAATAGCAGTCCTCCTGTGTTTGGTGATTGTATATCCGTAATATATAAATAAAACATGGTTGCTTTGTTTGATTAATCCGTCCTGTAAAAATACGGCTCTTTCTTACACCCACGTAACGGAATCGGCGATTGTTGAAAAGGGCAACTGTCGCAATTTTGATTTGTTAACAATACAACCTTACTACAGCATTGATCTGAATTAATTGAGGGTTACAGCAAGGAAGTCTGACTGAGAGTAATAAGAAATATTAGTAACACAATTCATGATAGCAAGTCTGTTTGGTGATTGCATATCCGTAATACATGTATACAAATCTAACATGGTCGTCTTGTTTGATTAATCCGTCCTGTAAAAATACGACTCTTTCTAACACCAACGTAACGGAATCGGCGATTGTTGAATAGAGGTGGTTATCATCGTTTTGATTGGTCAATAATAAAGTCGCACTGTAGCACTGCTCTGAATGAATTAACCCTTTACCAAACAGCAAATTGAAAGAGTTTGCAGATGACATGATGTGATGAAACTGGAAATTACTCTTCTCATAGAGCAGAAAACATTGTGTGAAAAGAAGAAGTTGCTCGTTACGAGCAATTTCTCCTTTTCCCACAGTGTTTCCCAGAGTCGTCTGCAACAAAGTCGTCAAATGTCGTTATTGTTTGGTAATGGTTTTAAGGGTTAAACCAAGGAAGTCTGACTTAAAGTAAAGATCGTTAATAACTCAACCAATGATTAACAAATCTGTTTGGTGATTCCATATCCGTAATACATGTATATAGATATAACATGGCCGCTTTGTTTGATTAATCCGTCCTGTAAGAATACGACTCTTTCTCTCACCCACGTAACGGAATCTGTGATTGTTGAAAAGAGGAACTGTCGCAGTTTTGATTGGTCAATAATGAAGTAGCACAGTAGCATTGCTCTAAATAAATAAAGGGTGAAATCAAAGAAGTCCGAATTAGATTAAAGACTTTTGAAAATTTGCAAGTTTTGACTGTGACTGTTTACTTCGAGACAACAATTTATTGTATTTGTATCTTGCATACATGATGGAAATCGAGAATTGTTTGAGATTAATGATCACAACATAATATGGCATAATTTATGATAAATATTAAGCAGTTCTTCTTGTTCGTATATCTTTAATTGAGAATGATCAAAATATTTTGATACCGTGGATTTAATTCCTGTTGCATGTATATCTTTATTTTAACGAAACAACGCCCCCAGGTAATTAAAAAAGTTACCATGCTTCCAGGACGCTCAATCAATTAGTACTAACATGTAAGCTTCCTCTACCGAATAAAAGTTTCAATATGATTGACTTCCATTGGCAAAAAGCTAAAGCACGATAGAAAAAAGGCGATGATTAATCATTCTCTATCATATATTTTAAAGCTAAAACGCATTGTTTTGATTTCATTTTTTGTGAGTTATTGAGACGTTTTAGTGGGGGTTTATGTGACTTTTGATCGGAATTTCTGTGAGTTATGTATGGGCTTTCTGCGACTTTTGATTGGATTTTCGATGAGTTTTCTGTTTTTTTTTTTAATCTTTTGGGCCGTCTGTGAGTTTGTTCAGGTTTTCCTTGAGTTTTGATAACTCATACTTATCAATGAGTTGCAACGAGTAGCGAGGTGTCAAAGTCGTGGTCAATTTATGACCCGCACACCGGATTTTGTTATCACGTCGGTTTAAAATGTATCATTTTGGTTGTTAATTTGAGTCTTTGTTGATGACAAAATTATGTTCTACAGCTTAATTCCACTAGATCAATGGGGTAAATTCAAGTATAAGCCTGACATATATGCGTGTTCAACGAAGATCCAACGATTTTTGTGGTTTTCAGAAGACGGTATTTTAACTGTTTCGATTGTTTGAAAACTAAACGGTGTTTCGATATCCATATCTACCGAAGCTATCAATCAAACACCATAAATAGAACTGTCATGTCGATTTCCTACTCCTATTTGATTTGCATAATTATTTATGTATGTACAGATTACCTCTCCAAATGACAGCCATGTTCTATGAGTAAAACCGCCAAACGACAAAATGAGTAGATCAAAAACGTAGGATAAATAGAATCGAATCAACTAATGAAAGCACCTCTTATTATATTAATCTTACTGTACTGGACTAAACTACCAAATCGGCTTTCAGTTCGGCGTCCCTTTACAAGGTCATAAATAAAAACACAGTTTATAGTGTCAGATCAGCATGGGCGAAATTAACAACAGAAACAACTGCGTTCATCCAACGCCGCCTCACCATGTACAAGTAGTAAGTTAATATAGTATAATAGGGGTGCAAATCCAACGACCGCAGTTGGCATTTGACGACGTATAATACCGAAACGCGATTTGTTTTCGCATTACGCTCGAGAAGTTATTGCGGAGAGTTCATCAAATTCCGATCGCAACCCCCGGTAACCGTCGTTCTTGAGTTTGCCGCGTGGTCCCAGCTCTTCATGATAAGGGTCTCCCTTTTTTCTATACTTGTCTTCGGCTATACGTGCACTATAATATGGATTATGGTATGCCTAGACCAAAATGAACACTAAATACAGTTGTACAGTGAAAGTATTTATTGATGTGAGATGTTTGTCATGTTTGAAAATCTTGGTAAAATCTTATTTTAGAAGCATTTACTGCTGACGATCTTTATACGACATTTCCTTTGACATGACGTTTTTTTATATCATTTTGCATTTAAAGATTTCGATGGTTTTGTTGTAGTCATATCGAAATATCGAGTATAGCTTTATAATGCATGTATAGCTTTAAACTTATTCATTTTACATCGCCTGTGACGGAAGCTCGAAGCTTATCAAATTCAATCTCAGATGACAGCTTCCTGGATACTACACCAGTACTCGCACCGATTTGAGGGCTAGTCCCAACTCACCTCGAACGGGGATTCGGACCCATGAACCCTCGGTACAAGAGACCGACGCTCTACCACTGCGCCACTGTCGCCCGTACAGCCTTTACCAAGTATGGAAACAAGGGAGACACTCCGACGACAAAACGGCGACTCCAGTCGTCGGGACTGCGTCTGGGGATCGCGCCATATCATTTATTTACGGGCCACATTCCCGTGTGCGCCGCAACCGCGCCGGTCACGTGGTATGCGCAGGTTCAGTGCGCGGCTCTGTCGGGATTACGCGGGACTCTCGCTTCGCCGGCCCAACCTCATCAAAACGGAATTATGTCAAAATAGATGACGAATTGGCAAGATAAAGTGAGATTGGGTAGCCGTGTTTGTACCCGAGTTCCTTTTTCACCCTTAACCGCCTCCTCTCTCTGACGTTAATTAGCTCGCTTCGTTTTTAAGACTATGGGGCTATGTGGTGCGCGTCCTGCGAAAATGGGCGGGGTGTCTAGAAATGTGTTGGATTGGGATTAGATGCTGTTTGATTGTTCTATTGCGGCCTGACGCCACATAGAATATTTTCCCGTTGTATTACAGCGTCCCCATTTTCCAAACAAATACTTTGTATTGTGACATGAACGTGGCTGTCCTGGTACAGTTTTTTTCGATTTAAACGACCATAGTTAAAGGAGATAGAAACGTGCCGTAAAAGACAACTAACTGTAAAATACAGAC
Organism: Cerastoderma edule; assembly: GCA_947846245.1. Lineage (NCBI taxonomy): Eukaryota > Metazoa > Mollusca > Bivalvia > Cardiida > Cardiidae > Cerastoderma > Cerastoderma edule. The sequence goes on from OX401412.1 coordinate 30,163,230, forward strand.
GCAAGTCATTCAGAAAGCTTCAGTAGGAGCTTTCTGAGTGATTTGTGTTCTGTGATATAATAGCCTCAGACTACATAACTTTGCATGTACGTTTTAAGTGTGATTGCCTAAGACAAGATAACATACACTGTGATAACTGTAATTTGCTTACCCATTGCTTATGAAATCATGCCCATATAACCTTGGATGGACGCATTTAATATTTTTAGATTTGTCTTTGATTAAGCCCAAATGTGGTCCTGTGTGACCCAGTGATTATTGTGACATGCTTGTTACTATGGAACTCTAGGTTCGAACCTTACCAGAATTGTTGGGATCGTTTCAGTTTTCTTTAGTTAGAAAACACAGTACCGAATGCCTAGACAGACTAATCCCATGAATGCCCTAATTATTACTTGATAACTGTTGATGCCTTTGACCTTAAGCATTAAACGAAATATTGCCATCGAGGCATACCACAATTGCCTTAAGTTTATTCCTAGGTTTGTCCTGGCGCGGATATCGAAACTGCATCCTTCTACTCGCGACGCTGACCTTAATAAACATAAGGTGTCGCTGCGTTGAGCGAGACCAATGTTGTTCAGTTCTTGACAAAGACATGTTCTGTTATATTTGAGTTTTAAATGGTCGAAGACTTGGTTTCACGAATATGATTTAAGAATGCAGAAAGTACTAACACGAATGGGCTTAATCGAATTGTTAAAGCTGATCTTGGAAGCCTCTTTATGAGATTCAATGTCAGAAGATCTGGCTCGATAGTTTATGTCGTTTGAGAAAAAGTCAGTTTCATTAACATATTTATAATACGAAAAAGATAAAGAAAGAACAAATATCATCCTTTGGCAACTCCGTACATATATGGAACGTTCTATATGGATTTTAAGCCTTCTCGAAAAGAGATCGATATCTTATTACTTATTCCGCTGATTGCTATCTGTACGTGTCAAAAATTGACAACGAAAACTTTACGTCATTATTACATAACACCGGGAAAACACGATCATGACAAAACAATGGGACTCGAACATTGAACAATGGACGGAGGGGTGCTTTAATCGCAATTTGGACCGATGACGTACAGCCCCGTTCCGATAATACGAGCGGACTTATCGCGGGGCTCCGGCAAAACATGGAACTTAGAAAGTGACAAAATCTCGTCCACCACGAGAACAAGAACGAGATAAGATATACTCGAAACGAGGCGTTTCAGAGCGAGGCTCGTTTTTGTGCGCGGAAAATTGTCGTTCAGGATCAGACTGTGCGTTCCGCACATTCTGATCCTGAACGACATATTTCCGATTGAGGGTTTTTTTGTCTTTAGATTGTTCAATCATGGCTAGAAAGGTTAACGAATATGTTGATTTTCCATAGGAAAGGCTTATTAAAGCTCAGGGTTAACGAAAATGTTGATTTTCTTTATGAAAGGCGCGCCTTTGATGATCTTGATCATTTTACTTTTTTGTCAGACACTTTCCATTAATTGCATAAGTTTACGTTTTAAGATAGTTTTATAATTAACAATAAAATTCAGGGAGTAGAAGAAAAAAAATCAGGAAGAAAATAAAAAAATCAGGACGTAAAAAAAAATCATGGAGCAAAAGAACAACAAAATTAGGGAGCAAAAGAAAAAAGTCATTTTCTAGAATAACCTAAAGCTGTAACTTTCAATACAATACAATACAGAAATTTTATTTACAAGGTTACACAAAGTAGTTTGCATAATAATTGCACAAAATAACAGAATTGATTTAAAATAGTAGTTATTGCAATTTCATGGTCTAATCTGGACCTGCACTTCACGTATAATACTTTATAAGCTATCTCTGACAACAGACCACTATATCTGTCCCGTTCTATTTGCAAAGCCCGGAGTTTGTTTCTGTTAACCCGTGTTTGGTCGGGGATTACGCGGATGAGACTGGCTTTATCCTTTCACTGCGTCGTCTCTCCAACTTCACGCGTTGGAAGTCGGGCATCGCAAAGTACATGTAGTTGAAAATTATTGAAATGATACAAAAAACAAATAGAAGAGGAATCAAAACTCTCCCTTCTCAATCATAAGTGGTATATATAAATTTCCCTGCAATATTTTTCTGTGAATCAAATGTTGCATTTGATGGGGTTTTCTGTGAATTTTGGTTGATCTTTCTGCTAGTAATGAGTGGGTTTTCTGTTATCAATAATGAGCTCTTTATGGCCGTTGATGGGGTCTTCTGTGAGCTTTGTGTAGGTTGTTTGTTGCCTTTGAGTTTGTATTTCTGCGAGTTTTGTGTATTTTAATTGTTGCCTTTGGCTGTGTTTTCTGTGAGGTATGGGTAGGCTTTCTGTAAGTTTTAAGTGGATTTTCTTCGAGGATCCTTTATTTGGATGTGACGTAAGACATAACAAATGTACCAGTCATTCCGACCTTATTTAATTATCATGCTTCAAAGTTTGGTTATCTGTATCATTTTATTTCAGACCAGTCATGAATAATCAATGAAACACAATGCAATAAGTTAATCGTGAAAGAACAAGCACATTTCATTAAGTATTCTCTCGTTTTATCTTTATGGTTCAACATTTTTTTTACTACTTCGAAAATCCGTATGAAAATGAGAATAGTTACTACTATCGGACCTGCAGTGATTATCGGACAGTATTTGTATCGTTCCGTTCCCAAAGCCCCTTGTTTGTTTCATTCGACCCGGGTTTTATTCCCGGATTAACTCTTTAGCAAGCGATACACTTTTCACGGTTCAAAGCTGAAAGCAAACAACAATATCCCATAATTTCAAAGTCGGAAAGTACTTGTATTTCTTCAGAAAAATATAAAATGATGCACGAAAAAGCAAAGAATTGCCCAAAAAGAAGCTATTTTCTGGCATTTCCTGGTATGTCTCAGTGATTTTGAAATTCGTCTGCAGTTGATACGTGAAATCCGGGGCTTATTCCCGGATTAACCGGATGATAGCTCCTAAACCCGTCTACTTCATTAGAGATGTTTAAACCTAAAAATGCCGGGTAATTTTCTACAATAGATTGTTGTGTCGTCTGCTTTCCGAAAGAAACTTAGATGAATGCTTAATTTTGTTGAGGAAGTACTCAGAGTAGCAAACGGGTTAGATCACAGGCCAGTTGCCAATTTACTTGGCGGCTGTCCTGGATCTAACCCGTTTGCACAAGCATGAATTTAAGGCATTGCTTTGTCTTTTATGTGCAATAAAAAGTAAAACTGATCTGTTTGTTTTGAGGCAGTGTGGGAAAAAAAAGTTTCAAGATTTATTTCAGACAAAAGACAAAGTGTACATCATGCAAAATATACAAACTACAGAAACATCATGTAATTCAAGGTTGATAAGTATAATCATATCTAGAACAGAAAACAATAACATAAAAATATTTATTTTAACTAAATAAATTTCAGAATCACGGATAAACAGGAAACAGTGTCGATACAACTAAATCAATTGTGTTTGCATGTTGCTCTTATGAAACAAAAGGATAAAAAACAGGATGCAATTCTTCGAAATTGAATGTTGAAGAATAAAAACGATGTGACAAAAAAAAATGCATTTGCTTTATTCAACCTGCTAAAGACAATTGTTACAACATGAACATTTGTTCTTAACATGAAAGACTGAATAGCATAAACTGTAAACGTTTTTCTTTCCCTTACTGATATTGAGGTTTCGAAACTAAACTCAAGCTTAAGAAAGTCCACAACACCATAGCATAATTCTGATGAATCATATCTTGGTTTTGGTGAAATCTGGAAATATGTTATATTACTAAACACCGTTGACATCGGGTTAAATCCCTTATTGATTAAGAAATACCCATGTAATTATGTAAATACCAATTGCTCACAGTAAGGCGACATAGTCACTGTATTTGGTATGGTATTTGGTATGAGTAGTCTATGATTAACCACACAATCCCGTGTGATACCTTTAAGTGGGGAGTTTGAAACCCCCTGGATAGCTCAGGGATGTAAGTTAAACATGACATGGTTTTGGGCTATTTGTCGTCTCGTCTGTCTGTCTGTCTTGATTAGATAGGCACTTTGTCACGGGAAAAGATTGGACTTGAGGACGGACATAAGTATTGAAATGTTTGACAAAAAAGGACCAGACATTAATTTTCAATTTATGAAATGAAGTGTCACTATTTCGAATGCACACTCGCTTTCGAAGTTGATATAGGCGTGTGAACATTTATGCAAACGTGAAAAGTGGATGTGTTTTAAAAATGCGCTCATAATGTTTTTGAGTTTTTGTCATTATATACATTTGGTTTAAGTCTGCATCATGCCAAATATATATTTACAAGACTCGCATTCCGGATCAGTTTCTTCTAACGAATATCTGCATCATTCCGTCTTAATGGTCATTCAAATCTTGAACTCAAATGAGGATGTTTTGGGCGTGTGTAAATGAACCAATGAGATAGGTACAATACGGATGCAATCGTGATCCGTGTGTGCCATTTCGTTAACAAATGAATTCGTTAACATGAAGGATACCAAAAGAAACGAAAATGCAAGGTTATTCCGTAGTGTAGTCGAGAGAAACCCCCCCAGTCTCTGTCCATTCTCCCCGTGTTCCCACATTTCCCAGCACGGATCGAAAGGGACACACGCTAGAACATGCTTTCATTTCTGGCTAATTAATCATTTCTAATAGAGCAACATCGTAAAATATTTCCACGTCTATTGGGGGTTGATGGAGCAGAAGACAATATTTTGTGTCGTCTGCTTCAAGTGCCGTTCGGCTGTACTCTACTGCACACCATCAAAGAGCATGGTCACGTGTCCGACTGACGTGCAGGTCACGCGAAATGAACAATCTCGTTTTGAACGAAATGATGAACTAAAGAGAACATTTCACACGGAATGGAGACTTGTTTGAAGATGGGCATGACTCTTTACAGAACGACACATTTTCCGACCCTCCCAAATTGAAAGAGTTTGCAGACGACATTTCAAAATGTGATCAAATTGGGGAAAATCTTCCGATAGGGTAGAAAACGTTGTGGGAAAAGAGGAAATTGCTCGTCACGAGCAATTTCTTCATTTCCCAAAATGTTTTCCAGAGTCTTCTGCAACCAAGTGGTCAAATGTCGTTATTGTTTGGTAATGGGTTACCTCTGTATCGGACGAAATTATAAGATTGATCCAAATTGAAATGACTAGTAGTTAACTTTTGGCAGTGGTATAAAATTGTAATAAAATAATGAAATATCTTGTAGTGGGTATAACCTTTTGCTGGAAAAAGACGAGTAAATCTCACGAATTACATAATACTTTCACATTCTGCCTGTGGAAGGTACATAGGACTTTGAGCTAAGGTAAAGATATAAGATTGAAATAACTGCTTAATCCATTACCAAACAATAACGACATTTAACCACTTTATTGCAGACGACTCTGAAAAACATTGTGGGGAAAAGAGAAATTGCTCGTAACGAGCAATTTATCCCTTTCCCGCAATTTTTCCTACTCTATCAGAAGATAACTTTGTAATTTCATCACATTTTTAGAATGTCGTCTGCAAACTCTTTCAATTCGGGACAGTCGAAAAATTGTCGTTTGGTAAAGGGTTAAAAGACAATGAAATGGTGTATCTGGTCAAAATGAATGGAATAGACACACTCTTTTGCTACGCAGTTGCGAAATGTCAAGTAGTCATTAAAATGTCACCATGGAGAGGATGTGGAAATTCCGAGGCTGAGAAACGATGCCGAAATATCTCAAAAATATTCTAAAATGGATGATGAGTTACTCTTTTGGGCAACAGGGTATGGGGGTGTGTGTGTGTGGGGATCATAACGATTTGCTAGTTGCTAAAGCAAAAGCGATAAGATTTATTCTTTCGCCTGTGTTGCTATCCTTTTAACCTATTCCCACATATCGTAATGTGTGACTAGTAAATAGCAACGACAGAAAGCAGGGAAAAGCATGAAAGCACTTTTCTAATGACATTGGTTAGAACCATTGTGATATAAGGATGAATTTCTTATAATGAACAATGAATCCTTTTGTCACAGTGGACTTTAAAGACGTCCACAGCAGATGTGTCAAATTATGGTTTTGTGTTGTATGAGGTATACTGTACACTTTTAAAAGAATGGTCTTATGTTCAGAGATTTGGCATATTCAATGTTGGATTATAATGATACAGCGTGACTCATAAAATATTCAACACTATCAGCCACAGAACAGACAAATATATATTTGAAAAACATTGGATGACATTTTGTATTCGATGGTTCAATGCTAGGCCTGTGGGCGACAGTGGTAGCTTGTAGAGGGTCGGCCTCAGTGACCGAGTGTCCTGGCTTTGATCCCCGCTAGCTGCGAGGTTAAATGCCGGGCCTAACCAGGAAACAAACTCGAGAGTTATTCATCTGAGTTTGTTTCCCCATCGTTGTAAAATGTATAAATTTAACCAAGCTACCTGTTAGTTAACGTTATCCTTTTCATCAGAATAAATTAATCGCCTGTCTGACCGATACATTATTACCGAAATTTACCGAATCGGTTGTTGATAGTAGACCAGATGCAGTAGTTTGTGATTCTCTCCACATGCTACATTTGAACGTGATTTAATGCATGTTTCAATCGACCTGTGTTTCAAAGAAATCATGGGATTCTTTCATAGTTTCAAAAGGAAATAGCCAACGTTGTTTTATCTTAAAGAATAAAACCAAAGACCAAGAGACGAAATAAGCAATGGCATATGAAAGACGTGTCTCTTGTTAAAGGAGAAGATAAAACAACCGAGTGATGCAAGGAAATTCAATTAATCCCCCATTATATCAGAGCGTAATAAAATAAAAGTCGGCCATTACCCTTGTATGGCACATCAGTATAATATAATATCATGATGTCCGCCCGACCGTCAAACTATACCCATGAGGACTGTGTTACATCGTTATGTTATGCTCGGCGCATATCAACATAGAACGGGACTAAAGATAGTTAACCTATAGACTTACTGTAGACTTATTTCCAAGGCTCAATTCTGAAGGTTGGCCGATATAATCATAAAGGAATATAGTGGTCTGAAGCATTATTTAAGAACAGTCTTTTCAACATGTTTTGATATCTATGCTATATGGTTATTTCATCTCATCTTACATTGCCCCATTCAACATCTTTTGAAATGAATGCTATATGGTTATTATCTTATCTGCCCCAAACATGGCGGGAACTTTGCTAGTCTTCTGCAGTCTATCGTTTTACAAGGAATACGTTTTTTTTTTCTCTGTATGAGCCATTCCGTGCTCTCTCCAACACCTACCCATGTCCACCAGGGTTACCTTTTTGGTTAATTTTCTAATTCATTTACTGTCTATAAAGTAGTTTGATTAACGATGCTGTAAACGTAACGCTTGACACAAAGTTTAGTACATGATCATGATATCCTAATCGCCCTAAGATCTATGATCACACCCTCCTCTGTAGCTGTCGTAAGTACAGTTTGAAGCAATGACCTTATTAATGTGTGATGCAAGCATCTTAAGTTTGCCTTGTTGGTCCTTACTCTTTGCGACCTATATAATATATTACCATTTGTTCGACCGAGGCAAGATAGTAATGCTTTTCTATAACCCTATAACCAGTGCTTCCTAAACAAGCATCTCAACGCTATCAAAAGTAAACATGCCTGTAAAAAAACTGGTTTCGTATCATTACCTTTTGACAAGACAATATGGAGGCAAAATCGAGGAAAGTCGTAATATATTTGACTCAATAATGAACCGGCGTTGGACACAATATAAACAAACAATCAAATCAAAATTATCAGTTCTCTTACAAAAAAAGTTTCCTCTATACTCTGCCACCGTGTATACTCTGTAGTCATTTTAGAAGGGGCTTTGCTTTTATGATATTTATGGCATTATGCTCGCACATAAATCGGGTCTTAAGTGGAAAATGTCATTAGAGATTAATCCTTGAGGACAGATGATCTTTTCCGGGAAAATATTATGTCCTTATCATATGCGACTGTAGAGTACAGCACCATCTCTTGTTTTTGCCTTTCCTGCTCATAGCATTTTTCAGCAGCCACCGTATAAACCAAGATAGAATTGTCAATAATTCTGTATATACACAATGCATTTATAAATGTACAACATTGCTGTTATGGAGCCACAACAAGAACTTGTTCATGCGCTAATTCTTCTTCTGTCACAACGATTTCGATTGGCGTCTTTAGCTATATGTCTTAGGGAGTGGATTAAGCATTGGTCCTTGATCTGACAGTGCGCACGGAGTAGAGGCATGAAACACAGTCCGACGTCAAAATAACGTCTTGTCTACCGAATACTGTCTGTCATAGTCAAAGGTTTTTATCAGCAAAATTGCTTGTGTCGTGAACAAATCTCCACATCTAAATATTGTCTATGGCATCAATATTTGTCAGGTTTGTCAGACACAGAAACTTTACACACACATATATAACGAGCTATCAATACTGTTTCCTGGAAATATTTCCACTTCCTTCCCATGAGGCTTATTTACTTTACTTCATAAATTCTTTGAATGGTCTTTGAATCTAGATATCTTTTTTACTAAATTGGTTTATGTGAGAAAGCATTGTTATATACTTTGTCAACAATAAGCTCTAAAGCATACCCTAGATTATTCAGGGTGTATTTATTTCTGTGACATGCATTTTAGAACTACCATTGAAAAAAGAAGTCAACAACGGATCAAAAATAGCAGGACTGTATCTTGGATCAGCTTGCTTGAATAAAACAGAATAACCTTTTTTGATATCATCCTCATACTGACTGCCTGCATGCTCACCTACAGTACAGTTAAATGTGCGATATTGATATCCGATTGATAGTTTATACTGTCTGATAAATAGAAAATGCAATGATTTGATAGAAGCCGCAATCAGAGAACATGTTTTATCAGAAAGTATGGAGAAGTAGTCCTAAAACAGCTTAAAGAAGAGTATGAAGAAAGGATAGGTCCATTAAATAGCCAAACATTAAAACACGGAATTCAGCAAAGGCCAAACGCGTTAATCATGGAATAGACTAAAATGAAATAGATTGAATTAATTGGGGCAATGGGGAAAGAACGTGCAAGATCACACTTCAGTCCTGTTTAACCCCTAGAGTGCATGATATTTTTCTAGAACTAGATTATCTTTTACTTTACAAAACCTTAAATGTCTGTTTAATTGTGCTGAGGAATGATACACAGAGTAGCAAACATGTTAGATCACAGGCCAGCCCTAAGAATACTGGGTAATTTTATGAAAGATAGATTTTATGTGTTGTCTGCTTTCTAAAACCTTAAATATCTGCTTAATTTTGATGAGGAAATATACTCCGAGTAGCAATCAGGTTAAATTTATTTGGCGGCTGGCCTGGATCTAACCTGTTCGCATATGCATGAAGTCGGTTCCAGCAATTTTAGGGCTATCCTTGGTGAATCATAAAGGTCGTTATAAGATGACATCGTTCTCAGAAGATTTAAAGTCTCATTTTTTTCTATCTATGGCGCCTCTTTGACTTAACGTAGACTCTGGAATTCCGTAAATCGACACCATGTCCGGTATAGACAATGTAAATACGTAATGTTTGACGGGAACGTTAACAACGTCGAGACTGCCGATACAATACATATGGCGTCTTGGTCTTCCGAAGGATTTTTTCAGGCGCTGGAGTGCTTGATGCTGGGGAATGGATCTTCTTGGTTGTTTAAGGCAGGGGTGGCTGCATAAAAAAGGTGGTTGCTTAACACAAGTTATTTAATTCATGACTTTGCATTTATTTTAATTCTATTGTACCCCTTTTTCTGTATTCCCAGGATATCAGTCACGAAAGGTCACATGTGCGATAGTAACCCAATGTATTGCAGATCAATTCCAAACAGATCACAAGTTAATCTGCAGACTGTAGTTCAGACTAGAACAGGCGATGGTCTGAATTTTAACCCTTTACAAACGCCAAATTTTCGACTGTCCTGAGTTGAAAGAGTTTGCAGACGACATTTCAAAATGTGATAAAATCAAAAAAGAATCTTCTGATGAGGCAGAAAACCTTGTGGGTAAAGGGGAAATTGCTTGTTACGAGCAATTTCTCCTTTTCCCACAATGTTTTCAGAGTCGTCTGCAACAAGGTGTTCAAATTTCGTTATTGTTTGGTAATGGGTTAATTGTTCTACCCGCGTTGATGGACGACTCGCGTAATCGATGAAAACGAACTCTCGTGAGACTTCCCTGTTGCAATGAAACTATCTATCACTTGCCATTGTTTTCAATAATAAGGACCGAGGCGGCATGAAAAAATCCGATTAGTATTAACCGGGTGTTTTATTTTGTTCAAAAATCCGAATTTTGCAACAGGTTTCATGAAAAAAATGGCTAAACCGTACATATAATGTAAGATAGATTGTATCTCTTTTTCAATGATAAAGTATTGTTGATAAAGAGAAAATGCATTGTGTCAACATGAGTTTTACGTTGATATTTTTGTAAATACACGTGTGGAACAGGGATGTTGTATGCATTGCTTGTTTGGTAACACATGTACCATCTGGTAAAAGTATCACCCCTTGTACCCGTCATTGACTTACCAGAGAACTCCATTACAAATATTTCGATAGTAAAAAAAATACATATGTCAAAATAGGTTCTGTATTGGCGTATTGGCAAGTTATTAATTGCTGCCATTTCTGGCTTATTGTCACAGCAATCAAGAAACATTCAGCCAAACATAGTTTGGTCATAATTGTTATTAACTTAGTTTAAATGATTTGCAACTCATTTACCATGGATAAATCGCCTTCTGTATCAGAAAAAGCTGTACTTAAAGGATCGTTTTTGCTTGCCACTGCTCAATTATTGCCCGTGAGTACGGCAGATTGATAACAATCGACAGGTCCGTATCCTGACATGCCCTCATATAACTATCACGTGACACTTGACGATCACGTGACCGATAGATCCTGACCCAGAGGCAGACGATTTTCGAAAAAGGTTTTGAAACAATGACTGACTTTTCACCAACTTTGTTCTTATCGTAATGTCAGAAAAAGCGGTACTCCTAATATTGACATTTTTCGTTTATCTATGAAAGATACCATAAGTTCATTGATAAACTGTTATTTACTATTCCCATGTCGATTCCTTTCTGAATTTACATTCTAACGTTCGCTTCCACCATACAAATTCAACCCACTACCAAACAATAACAACATTTGACTAGTCTGTTGCAGACCATTCTGGAAAACATTCTCGGAACGAGCAATTTCTTCTTTTCCCACCATGTTTTCTACCCTATCGGTAGATTAATTTTCAGATTTCATCACATTTTGAAATAGCGTCTGCAAACGCTTTCAATTTGGGACAGTCGAAACTTTTTGTGTTTATTAAAGGGATAAATGGGAAGGAAGGCTCGGGAAATGGGCGCAGGAGATCATCTTGCAGTGCGGCGGCCAATACGAGAGCTCCGAAGGGCGTCCCTGAAGAGCCGTAGCGCTCTTGTGACATTTAAGATAAGGCGGCGACCTATGTTCAAACCATCTGCCGTCTAGATAGCCTGGGTTTGTGTAGACAGAGTTTGTTGTAGCTGTAGAACAATGACCTTGTCTCGTAATACATGCAGTTAGATGCAGGTGACTCAATGTCGTGTTCTGCGATATATGCTAATTCGTTTGAGAATATGTCTTTATTTTCAGGAGGTAGGTTTGGGTGATGTTGAATTCTTACAAAAATAAGACTTGAACTAAGGCATTGCCAAATAGTCCTAGCTTTGTCCGTTTGAATTCTGGCCTCCTCCTTTAATAGTTAGCATAGGCTACACCAGCATTCGTACAAGATTGTTCAACTATGCAAATGGCATTGACCATCAATATGAATTCAAAGCGCTCAAATCGCTTAGATGGATAAAGTCAAATACATAATATCAAAACTAATCATTTCTTTAAGATATTCTTCTGCAAGTCTTGTGGTACTTTTGAATTCACCAAAACGAAAAAACAATCTGTTAACCGATACCAGTGAGTTATTCTAATAATCTTTGCTCCTTGAACTCAAATGGCATTCGCCGCGAAGCATTGTTTCAAATGACAACGTTCTGAAATATATGTTATAAATGAAAGTCGATGTCGTTATACATTCATTTGAGCACTTTCTTATATAGAAGCTCTCGTTAATACATAGTTATAGTATATGGTTTACACAAACTGAATGTGCTATTAAAGAGCAACTGCTAACAGCAATGTATTCTTATGATATAATGTTTCTCTCTTTTGTCTGTAGAGTAATGAGTAAGGGATCTAAAACAAGTCATCGATAGATTATCTGTTGACGTGAATTGTTGATGAAACAATATCTATCGTAATACTGAAACCAGGCCAATACCACCCAAGTCGCTTCCGTTCATATTTACAAATCACTCACCAATCGGAGCCATTCAGGTTTCAGCTTAGGGAATGACTTTCCGTTCATTCCACTGTATGATGTTTTTAATATGTTTTTTTAAGTCCATTCCTTCAAACACTCGTTAAAACATATCAGCATCGGGTGATTTACGAAACCGTTGTTTAAAAAAAGAGATCGCTAGAAATGAGTTCTTACTCCTTTAGGTTAAAACGATTTCTAACTGATTAGACAACCATTAGACTTATTTACTATATAACGTTATATTTCTGTTTTTAATTTGTAGACACACACGTATTTATAAAAAAGATGAGTTGCACTAAATATATTACAATAGTTTTTCAATGCACATACAAGTACCTTTGTGCTATATGCATTACGAAGCAAGCAGTCGACATATCTAAATCGAGCCATCTTCCTAAACTAGACAACATGTTTGTTCCATCACACACTAAGGACAATTCCTTGACACAAGGCGCATGTTTATTGAGTTGTCATACTGTATGATTGTTTTATTAGTGCCTACTCGATAACACTAGAACGAGTCGAATAACCTCGGCACACAAGCGTGTGTTTCACAACAGACTGCATTGTAAAACACCATTGTATTGCATCGTACTTGTTTCTAATGTTTATTTTGTTTTTTCTTCACGCTCCTTGTTATCACGCATTTGTTTGTTTTATCCTCTTCTTCAAAATGATATCCTTTGTCGCATGGACCTCAATAGACTTCAGAAACGACTGTGACAAACGTATAAATTACTCACGATAAGCTCCAAAAATTAAACCATTGTCGCATTTGCTTAAAAAAACTTTAGAAACCAATGTAACAAAAGGATAAATTGCTCCTCAGGAGCAATTTATCCTTTTGTCACAGTGGTTTCTAAACATTCTATCGTATACCAAGGAGATATTTTAATTTTATTTTATGTGGCTTTTGTCGTCCGCTGTTGCTTTCCAGTCTGTATAAGCTACACGTTCCTATTCCTCATTATCAAACAATAATTGACAAGCTTGTTGCAGACGACTCTGGAAAACATTGTGAAAAAGGGGAAATTGCTCTCAGCGAGCAATTTCTCCTATTTCAACAATGTTCTCTGCGCTACCAGAAGAACATTTTTCAATTCATCATATTAAGAAATGTCGTCTGCAAACTCTTTCATTTTGGGACAGTCGAGAATTTGGCGTTTGGTTTAGGGTTACGCGGGAAATGGGTAAATGTTTTTATCCTTGCCCTGCCCGTTGGAGGGTGGGGACTTGAGGACTCGAGTTACGTCCATATTGATTCCGTGTCCTTATCTCTTGCGATTCGTCCCCAAACCCCAAATGCCCGATATATCTTTATCTCTATTCTATTCTTTTTTTTCACAAACACAAAACAAACACACCCTATGCTCATGCCATTCTTTCCAGTGTTTGAGGGATCCATTAGGATATGATACTGTTCGTCTCCCACAAGGCTTCAAATATGAATAATATTGTAACTATTGTAAAGCAGTGAATGGCTCTGACAGAATGTTTCGTTTTACTGGTGATGCAATGATACAAGGTATTGCTAGAAACATGAAAATATGCGCTGACTACTATATTTAGGCTGAGATATTTCTGAAATCGACGTATGATACAAACCAACCATCCAACCAACCAGCACTCAGAGAGACGACTAAGGGATAACAGCCTGGAAAGAATGTTGTGGGCTCCTGGTGGTGTGATGACACCAGGATTGTTTCAATAAACACACGAATATGATCTGGCGCCAATGTAAAGCCGAAATATTTCTGAAATCGGCGTAACATTCAAACCAACAGTTCAACCAACCAGCGCTCAGAGAGACGACTAAGGGATAACGGCCTGAAAAGAATGTTATGCGGTACTGGTGGTGTGAAGGCACCAGGATTGTTCCTAGGAACAATGATTAAGCGCTGGCCCCCGCGTTAAGGCTTAAATATGTTTGAAATCGGCGAACATTTCCAGCCAACGAGCTCTCAGAGAGACGACTAAGGGATAACGGCATCATAACGGCCCTCGCGACCCGCTCCTCCATTCCTGGATGGAATTAAGAGGCAAAATGCATTAGTAGCCATGGCAACGGGTTTTATTCCGCGGCGACGGGAGGGACGCATCGATTTTCACTAAAAGCAACAATTGGCGGAAAAATATATAAACCTTAAAAAGCGTCAACGTATGGGGTATTATTATGTCGGCGGCCTCGCAGACTGGATTCTTCTCTCGTATTTTTTTTTTAGCGGGGGATGGGGGGTAGTTCGAATGATCCGGACGTAGATATTTACGTATTTAGTTTTAAGTGTCAAATAGGATTCCTCGTTAAATAGTCTTGATAATTATTATTATGATTATCATGTAACACACAGTTACAGCTTGGATATCATCCGAGTTAAGGGGCGGGGAAGGTCTTGTTTCTCTTTCGTCCAAAATAGGAGTCTTTGTCGTCCAGACATTTGGACATTATCTTCCATAAGTCTTTACCAAAGGACAAATGTTCGGCTGTCCCGAATTGTAAGAGTTTGCAGATGACATTTCAAAATGTGATGTATTTTGGAAGTAATCGTCGAATAGAGTAGAAAACATCGTGGGAAAAGGAGAAATTGCTCGTCTCGAGCAATTTCTCCTTTACCTACAGTGTTTTCAAGAGTCGTCTGCAACAAAGTGGTCAAATGTCGTTATTGTTTGGTAATGGGATAAACAAGAGGTTTGTGGAAGATAAGATGAAAGCGTCTGGAGGAATAGGACTTTTTTTGGCAAAGCATGTTTTCGAATGTTTTATATTTTCTTGTTGCGTAAGTAAGTAGTTGGGTAACCGAAATAAAGTAATGAAATTGAATCGTAAAGAAGAATTACTTCCGTTCGTTTTCTTAGGTAAGACATATATTTTAAAAGCCCCCATAAAGTTCTAGATTAATTCTGTAAATTCCGTTTTATTACCGTGAACGGTCTTATGTTTTCCAAAACGGGATTAAATTACTTGTTTACTGCTGGGATCCAGAAATGGTGACTTTTACTTATACAATACAAGCTATTTCATTCTGATTTATGAATGTTACTTATATCATGTATCAACTCCAAATTGGATTCAAATAAATATTTTCCTTTTCTCTTTGGTTTAGAAACTCTTTGGCTTCAAAGAGAATTGAATACGGTGGTTTCATTTCAAGTATTAACCAGTTCCAAAAACTGGGAATTCGTGACTTGTACATAATGAAGGCATATACAGACTTCAAGAAATTGAATGGAAATTCAACATCTGATTCATGATATTAAGTAGAAATCGTTGAGTTAGAAAGATAAATTGCTAATTTTGAGCGATTTTATCCTTTTATCACAGTGATTTCTTAAATCTTCTGCGACAAATGCGTTTATTATCGGCATGGCGTTAAACACAACCAAAAGTGCTTAAAAGAGGGACCACAGACTAAATGTCATCATTGACACAAACCATTTTCATATTTTAGTACTACATAGTTATTGTATGACTTTGTTTGAACGTTGTGTAGTTTTAATGATTGGTGAATCTACTATAGCGACGTAACTAAGAAACTGTTGGAAACAATGAAAAACGGGACAACGAATACCGTAGCTTATTGGTATTACTGGTAAAATTGGCATTGTTGGCGACAGTGGTAGATCGTCGGCCTCTAGTACCGAGGGTCCCGGGTTCGATCCCCTTTAATAAGGTGAAAATTGCCGGAACTTGACCGTGAATCGCGCGAGTACTGGTGCAGAATGTAGCAAGCAGCAAACGAGAGTGCATATAATAAGCTTCAAGCTGCCGTCAAAATCGATGTAGAATACACAAGTTCAAATTAAAAATGGCATAAAACTCTAAACAACGTATAGAGATCTTGTTAATAGGAACACAGACGTTTTTATTAGTATTTTCTAAATCTAAAGAATCATTGATCATTGAATCTTTTATATGTTTTTACTTATTCTGGTCACTTACCCTTGTATAGTCCAACTTGTACATCTCAACTTTTCGTTATAATCCAGTCCAATAAAAACTCCGGAGTTTCTGGGATTCACACTTTGATAACAAAACGGTTCACTTGTGTCGATCCTAAGTCTTCTGACACTTAATATTATTCATTTGATGAACTTCTGACATCGTAGGGAATATATATATATTTTTGTTTTGGTTATTTTGTCTGGTTTTCACACAAGAAATAAAAAAGAAAGCAATTATTATCAACGTAACAAAATGGTTGTAGTGATAAAAACAATCAATGAATCTATTTAGATTTGTTTTATTTAGGCTATGGTGGAGGTCAAAAGTAAATAATAAAATGTGAAGATTTCTTTTTGAGTTTGAAGTAAGACTTTTCATTTTGAGACATGTGACAAGTCACGAACTTGCTGTAGTTATGAATTAGAAACTAGCAATGAGTCATCGACGATTTGTACTTTTGAATGGCGGCAGTTTATCAATATATGCTGCGTTTTATCATTTTTATAATCGGAAAGTAAGGCAATGAAAAGGCCGATAAAGCAACATTTACTATACAGAAAAAGAGAATTCAAATAACTATCTAAATGATATATTGAATTCCCCATGATTGAAATGATAGCGAATCTTTAACGATCTGATATTTGAAATCTCATTGATTGTTAGATATATATATTATCCCCATTCACAAAAAAGGTGACCCATCAGACCCGAACAATTATCGGGGAATTACTCTTACAAGTTGTTTTTCTAAACTGTTCACTGTTATCTTGAACAACAGGCTTACTAAATGGGCAGAGCAGTACGATGTTTTAACAGACGCTCAATTTGGATTTAAACCTGGATACAGTACTATAGATGCGGTATTTATTTTAAACACTCTAATAGAAACACAGTTAAAGAAAAAATGTAAACTTTTTACCTGTTTCGTCGACTTTAAAAAGGCGTACGATAGCATAGACAGAAACGCACTGTGGTATAAACTTGTAAAATCAGGTATAGATGGTAAACTTTTTGGAATTTTAAAATCGATGTATGCTAACGTTAAAATGTGTGTTAAACACCTTAATACCATGTCGGAGTTTTTTGAAAGTGACATAGGCCTTTTCCAAGGGGAGATAACTTCATCTATAATGTTTTCTCTGTTTTTAAATGATATTGAAATGCATTTCCAAGAAGCAAACTTAGAAGGATTCACAATTGATCAAATAGTAATATATATCATCTTATTTGCAGACGATGCCGTACTTATTTCAGAAACAAAAGAAGGACTACAAGAACTATTACAAAAATTAGAAAGTTATTGCAACAAATGGAAATTAACAGTTAATATTGAAAAAACAAAAATCATGGTTTTTAGAAAAGGAGGTCAAATAAAAAAAGATCAATGGGTATATGCAGGTAAAACTCTAGAAATAGTTAGTAGCTTCAGTTATTTAGGAATAGTTTTTACCTGCGGGGGATCGTTTCAACAAGCAACCCAAACACTTGTTGGCAAAGCCTTAAGAGCAATGGGTTCATTATTTAGCATCACTAAAGGTTATGATATTCCTGTCAAAATACTTTTAAATCTATTTGATTGTTATGTGAATTCTATCCTTAGTTATAATTGTGAGGTCTGGGGTTTTCAACAAGCAGAAAATATAGAAAGAGTACATAGGAAATTTTGCAAACGCATATTAAACGTAAAACGATCAACTAACTCGCTAGCATTGCTATCAGAACTAGGCAGATTCCCCTTAATCATTAATAGATATATACGCATTATCAAGTACTGGCTAAAACTATTTCATAAGAAGAATAACAATTGTATTTTGTCATCACTTATCAACATGCAAATAACAGAGATAGAAGATAATAAACGTTCTAAAAATTGGAGCAAAAATGTTAAGAATTTACTAGAAACAACTGGATTCTGTGAAATTTGGCTTTACCCAAAATCAGTCGATATAGATAGGTTCATGCCCATATTCACAACACGGATCAAGGATATCCATATCAGTAATTGGCATAATAACATAGGTACCTCAACATCTATGCAGTTATTTCATCAACTAAAAACAACATACGAACTATCTACTTACATTACACTTATAGAAAACAAAACACAGCGCACCATTTTAAGCAAAATACGATTATCTTCACATGAACTAAATATAGAAAAAGGACGCCAAACCAATATAGTAAGAAACGAAAGATACTGCAATTTATGTACTCTACATGACATAGAGGATGAATATCATTTTACGCTAGTGTGTCCTTATTTCAAAGACCTTAGATCAACTTATATTCCAAAACATTTTGCTAATCACCCAAATATGTTTAAATTCACCCAGTTACTGAATACCGATAGAAAACCACTTCTCATTCGACTATCCAGTTACTACAAACACGCATTCAAATTAAGAAGAAATAGCTTTTCCATAGAACAATAGACCATTCCAGAAGCACCTATCAAAACCAAACCACTCTCACCATTTTTTTCCTAATTATTTTTTTTTCACATTTTTCCTTACTTTATTTTTGTTATTTTTGATACAATTATTGTGAATATGTATATTGCTTATATTGACCACCATATCAATCGCATGTAATTAATTATATATGTATTGACTATGAGCTTGTGTGCTTAATGTCTTAATAAAATTATGTTATGTTATGTTATGTTATGTTATATAAAAGCAAGAATGCTTTAATAATTAATGAACTGTGAAAACTATGATCAAACATGATGAAACGGTTCACTTGTTGACCCAAGACTTCACACCTTGACATCTTTAACCCAGTGCTGGAACCACCTTCATGCTTATGCAAACGGGTTGGATCCAGGCCAGCCGGCAAGTAAATTGACGGCTGGCCTGTGATATAACTTGTTTGCTACTCTGAGTATCTTTCCTCATTAAAACTGAAGCGATATTTAAGGTTTTCGAATGACCACGACACAATTTCTTTTTCCTTATAAACTTACCCAGCGTTATAAGGATTAAGGTTTTATTTTTACTACTTTTCGGAATTAGATTAATTCATTTAATATCCTTACGGATGTATTTAGTCTATGAAGACTGCATGTAGCATTCGGCAGCCTACAATATTGATATATCGATTGATTTTAAAATGTATGAAGTTTAAATGTACATGTTCTGTCTGAAATTGTTCCCAACCTAAACTTTGAGAGAAGTGTTTGGTGAGCGGGCAATTTATTGACCTTAGCATATCAAATTGATCCTCATACCAAAGAATTTAACAATTGACTTATCTTCCGTTATTGCTGAACATACTTTTACTAATATGATACGAATGATGTTTTAGTTTTGCTTATAAAGCAAAGAAATATAGATTTCATCTGATAGAAATCGTGTAATAATTTATTCTGTAATATGTGTTTTAGCATGGCCATAATTAATCTCCGTCTCACAGGAATTGTTTCATAGCGATAAACTACAGGACTTCATCAATTGATGAAAGAACTTGAGCTTTTGATGAGCTGTGAAATCATTTTTTCAATATAATGTCAAAGAATTATGTAATGTGATTCACTCGAAATGTGGCCTAAAATAATGGTTCTACAGACATTGAATTAAACGCTGTCAGTTCAATGTACTGGAACATTTGAATGATGCACTGATTAAAGGTGCTTGTTCACAGATGTCAGGACATTTTGAAGTTGAAAATAAATGTCTTAACCCTTTCCCAAACAATAACGACATTTGACCACGTGGTTGCAGACGACTTTAGAAAACATTGAGGAAAAAGGAGAAATTGCTCGTGACGAGCAATTCTTCCTTTTCCAACAATGTTTTCTGGCCTATCAGAAGATTATTTTCCAATTTCATCACATTTTGAAATGTCGTCTGCAAACTGTTTCAATTTGGGACAGTCGAAAATTTGTTGTTTGGGAAAGGGTTAAACACTGCACAACAGATGTACTGTTATATTATACGCACTGAAGAATAGTCATTGGAATCAAAATTAGATTTTTTTCCCCAACTTATTCAAAGGGTTTTACAATGAGTTAACATGCTTTTTAATCAAAAAGCGCCGCTCTTGGGATCAATTTTTCCGTTGACTAATATTTTGAATATCATTTTTTGCATTTGTCACAGTGTTTTCAAATCATTGTGGAGGACAGAAGTCCTTAAGTTGATTGTTGACTTCGCC
>OX401412.1:30786234-31086234 GCA_947846245.1 Cerastoderma edule
ACCTTTTTGAAGAATTAGTAAGAAACATTGTTTCTAAATTTTACACAAGGCTCAGCGTTTTTTTTCCTTTCTTTGTTTGGTCCTGTAAAAGGATCCTCTTCCAATAAAATCTGTGTAAGATTTTCCCCAAATTCAAGATGTTTTTCCCCAAATTAGTTCGAATCCCCTCAGATTATTTGTAACAGAACACTCAAAATCAAAAGCAGACTTTTGACTCAAAGCATGTATTGACGATGTTACTGCAATCTTTCTGCAGTGTCCATTTGCAGTGTCAATAATTCAAGATTTAAAGAAATAAGCTACTTATGAAGAGTTTCCTGTGTATTTGAAAACAAATCCCAAAATTCCAAATTATAAGAAAAACTAACTGAAATGACGCAAATTTTCCTTTCCAAATTGGTGAAAAAAAAACCCTGAGGTTTCTTGTGCTTTTATCCATTGACTTATTCTAATGACTCCCTGTTTACAAGTTTGACACTCTATGATTGATGTGGGACAATAAAATGGTGTACAATTCTTACAAAGCAGAAAATGAATATTTTTCTTGTACAGATAATGTATACGAAGATCAGCCTTTACTTATGTCCAGTATGTTCTATGGTTCCCATTATGAGGTGATTATTTTGACAAATTTTGATTTCCAAACTGATATTGATTTCTTTTGTTATAAATTCTACCATGAGTTAAAAATGCAAAACATGTTAAATGTTCAACACACGCTTGCAGCCATGTTTTTAGAGAAATATAAGTTCTTTAAACAATCAATAATTTTGAAACCTAACAGGAATATTGGGAGAAGATTTTTTTAAATTTCAGAATGTCCCCCCTTTTTCATGCCACGGCAACCAAAGTTCTGCATGGAATGAATTTCTTAGAACAAGTTTTAAAGAGCATCCCCAAATAGATATTCCTATGAAGTTTGGTTGAAATTGGCTCAATGATTTAGGAGAAGAATATGTTTAAAGATATTGTTGATGGACGACGAACATCAGTTGATCAAAAAAGCTCACCTTGAGCACTTTGTGCTCAGGTGAGCTATAAACAAACACAAAAACCAGAACCACCCATTGATCCATAGATGTAAACTATGGCACTTTTTCACAGCCTTTTGAGACAATGTTTTCAAACACTGCTTATTCCTAAAACAGAATAAAGATTCTTGGACTCTTTACATTAAGGTAGGTTCATTTTAGAAAGATTTGATGCAGATCAATAATTATTGAACTATTCATCAAATGATACTTAGCTAATGTTTTACATTGATTGTGAAAGTAGCTTGTTCAAAGTCACTCTTGAAGAATGCTTCCTGGATACTAAACCAGTACTATACATTACTCCTGATCATCCAAAGTTGAAAGAAGTTGCAGATGAAAATAAAATGCATAGAAAGATTTTCTCAAGTAGGCTAAGAATTATTATTAAATATAAGATTGATTACTCAAATGAGCAAATTCTCTTATAATAACAATAACATCTTCAGCCATTTAAGCCTGATCCTTGAAATGCTAGGACCATTATCTTCAGTATTAACTTGGGAATGTTCTTACTACAAAGAAGAGGTCCAGATAACAGTCATATTCCCCTAGTTAACTTCTTTATTAATTCTCTAAACCCTATTGTGTGAGTCTCCATTAGAATGAACGTTCAAGACCACACCATTCTAATGAGTGCCCACAAAAAATTGTCTTATACTAAGAGCACCCACAAAATTTTGATTATTAGTTTGTCAAAAACTACTTATGATTATATGGGGTTAGCGCCATGTCAACAGCATTTCAGTTATCTTACCGCTTTCCTGGATGTCACCAGTAGTAGGTGTTAAAACCTAAGAGTATAGGACAGCAATATGTCTGTTATCTAGATCCCTTATAAAGTTCTACATACAGCACACCTTCTTGTCCTTGTGAATGTCCTAATGAATCATGAAAATTAGCACACAAAACACTATATCACATATATCCAAAGTTTTCTTTTATTATCCTGTTGCTGTTCCACTTTATCCCTGGTCTTTATCATGAAACGCTTGTTCATGGTTGGCAGGTCATCCACTCTGGTCTACAAATAGAAAACAACAACCTATTAGACAAAACATTGGCCACCTATACAACACCTGTAACGTCTTCAAACATTCATTCAGGATAAAGAATTAACACTGCCCTGTTGTTTAACCCTTTACCAAAGCCAAAGTTCCAAAATGAAAGAGTTTGCAGACGACATTTCAAAATGCTATGAAATTGAAAAAAATCTTCTTATAGCGCAGAAATCATTGTGGGCAAAGGAGAAATCGCTCATTAAGAGCAACTTCTCCTTTTCCCACAATGTTTTCCAGAGTTGTCTTTAACAAACTGGTCAAATGTTGTTATCATTTGGTGAAGGGTTAACCTTAACAAGAAATTTTTCCTTTTCCCAATGCTTTCTACCATATCACAGTATCAGAAGAATATTTTTCAATTTCATCACATTTTGAAATGTTCAAACTCTTTCAATTTGAAACAGTTGAAGATTTGGCATTTGGTAAAGGGTTAACCCATTTCTTCATACACTTAGTGCTTAGACAAAAGTTGTATTTGCTCAAGACGCATGATACACAAAAGAAGTGATCCCTATGTGTATCTTTTAATACAATCTATACAATGCTTTTATGCAGCTCACACAAATATAACTGAAAATAAGCATTTTCTTTTCTTATTGTTTTCTTGAACTAAATGACTTTTGACAAGGCTGCATTAAAATTCCTCAAAAGGAATAAATATATTTTTGAATTTAATCTGGAATTTCCATCCTGAAATGGGGGAAAAAACATCACAAAGAAGACATTTGGAATGATTTCTTTCTGTCAATGCAATAATCTTATATAATCTTCTGATAGGCCAGAAAACATTGTTGGAAAAGGAGGAATTGCTTGTTAAGAGCATTTTCCCCTTCTACCATTATGTTTTCCATATTCTTTTGCACCAAACTGATCAAATGTCGTTATTGTTTAAAATGGGTTAACCACTGAGCCTTGCAGAATCTATATTCATTATTGAAGCAACACAGAAATAGGAATTTCTATTTTTCTTAGGTATTGCTTTTATCTATCATTTAATAACAGTTTACATTTTGTCAACATTATTTCAGTTTTGGTATGCTGCTCATCTTTAAAGCCATAGTTGTGCTGGTTTAGACTTAAATTGTAAAACTTCTAGAATAGTTGACAATTAACTTAAAAGTAGTTTAGATTCCCTTTTACAGAGGAACACGTTCACATAGTGCTTTTAAAAAAGTGAATATAACAAGTTTTGTTTACAACTAGTGATAAAACAAGGTCAGCCGAGAATCGTCAGGAACCAATGAAACCTGAGAAATTCTCCATTTTGAATGTTCAAGCAGTTGGTATTAGATAAATGACAATTGTTGATAAAAATTCTAACCAGGTGATCTCCACTCGTTATAAATCAAAGCATTCCTTGCTATTTCAGATGTTACACGAACATAAACAATAAAGTTAAATTGGTTGGGACATAATTTGTGAAAATAGCACTTTGAAATATAAATAATAAATAGTGCAGGTGTTAATAATAATATGAACCTGTGGCTATGTTTCAACATATTCTATCATAATCTATAAATCATTTCACCTAGTTTTGAGTTTTTTATGAGCGCTAGTATGCTTTTAAATGATGGAGGAAAACCACAAACTTGACTGAACATAAGAGTTGATCTAAGCCAGTGGGTTACTTAGCATTCTTAACTTACCATTAGCTCCTACTTGTTCAAACATGAAAGTCCCTCATCCTTCTATCTGGCCTGTATTGTTTAGCTAACCAAAAAAACTAGATGAATCCATATCCATCAGGTCTGGACCACTCCTGGATTATAGAAAAACAACACATGTACTTCTCCTAGCAATTTACTAAAAACATCATCATTCCATTTTGATTGCCAGATGGATGTGATGTATGTTAAAAAAGAAGGTTTAAATCTGTGTATGGTACTTTAAAATCTGCAATGGGAAGGTTAAGAGCTGATTTGGCGGATCTATCTTTTAAAAACATTTAAAAGAGTACATATGATAAGTTTTGTTTACAAGTAACGATAAAACAAGGTCATCCGTGAAACATCGGGAACCAATGAAACCCAAGAAATTCTCCATTTTGAACATTCAAGGTGTTGGTATTAGACAAATGACAGTATGTTTTGGTTTCATGTTTTAATTTTCTAACCATGTTAATTGTTAATCTGAGCATTCCTTGCTGTTTTAGATGTTACTAGAAGGGAAACAATGAAGTTATATTGGTGGCCATGGTGGACACATAATTTGGGATAGTAGCACTTTGAAATATAAATGATAAATAGTGCAGGCATTGTACTGTCATGATCCTGTGGTGTTTGGCTGTTTCCACATTATAGCTCCCAGCTTTTTTTTTTCACCAATTGGGAAAGGGTTCGGTGCCAAGGCAATTTGATTTGTTTTTCTTATAATTGGGATTTTTGGGATTTGTTTTCATATAATAGAAATCTATTCACAAGTTGTTTATTTTGATATTTTGTCTTTGAATTATGGACACTGAAGAAAGTGTACAGTAACTTTGTCAATATATGCTTTAAGTCAAGAGTTAAAAAAACCCACTGGCTCCATAGATGACAACAAAGTAAACACTTTTAAGATATAGGGGATAAAAATAACAAATATCTGAATAACAAAAATTCACACATCCTCATAATGAAGCAGCAATTGTAGGACTTGAATCCAGATACCCAGAATTCAACGACCACAACCTTAATTACTAGACCAAGCAAACCCATGGTTTAGTTACAAAATCCCATCTAAGGCAATGGACTGCTTAGTACTCTTAACTTACCATTAGCTCCATCTTCTTTAAACATGAAAGTCCCTCATCCTTCTATTTGGTGTGTATTGTTCAGCTAACCGAAAAAACTAGATGAATCCATATCCATCAGGTCTGGACCACTCCTGAAATATAGAAAAGCAACACATGTACTTCCCCTAGAGATAGTATTTCTTTTTAGGAATAATAACCAATATGAAGCTTATGAAAGGAATTATAAGATTTGAAGCAAATAGCCTTTCTTCAGGGCCTTTTTTTTCTTAAAATTAGAAGAGGACTACGCCTGTTTAATTGGGGAAATTATATTGCTGGAATTACTGAATTGGAAAAATAAATGGGTGTGACTTTGAATTTACGGGAAAACTTTCTTTAAGAAAATGTCTTATTGGGAAGGTGCATTTTATAGGCCCCTGTTATATTATAAACACAAACCAGCCCTGTCATAACTCCCAAGAGTCACAGAGATAAATCAATGAAATGAAGACTAATGTCAAGGTCATTTTGAGGTAAATACTGTTGACATAAGTTACTTCATCTTTATATTCTTACAAACAATGTTCGTAACCAAACATAGCTTAGCTAGAAAAAGCCACTTTGGATTTAGAGTATTTAGAGTCCCCGGTGATGAATATAACCTCTTAGCTAAAGAGTCGTCAGTTTCATGAGTTCAGGTTAAACATAAAGAGCAATGTTATTTTGAATCATGAAATACAACGATTTCAATTGACAAATCAGTGAATAAGACGCTGATCCCCTGCATGTCGAATCGCTTTCACAATGGAACCTTTTAACCTTTTAATTTTAACTGTGCAACGAAGTGCTATTGATGATATGTGCCTTGTCAGTGTTGATGTTTGGTAATATGTACATCCGTCCAAACGGTTTTTATTCTTCATATCAAGACAAAGGGAACATTTCATAACTACGCTTTTTTCAGGTTTTTACTTCTTTTATCAACCAGCATTTGATTTCGGCATCATTCAACCAGGAATCTCGAAACGAATGTTTCTTCTTTTTTGCCTTCATAGCCATTTTAAATTGTGTGGTGTCGTTGCGAGGCGATCTGACAAACATTTCGGATTTATAGTGACTGAGCAAGGTGCCCGAAAAAAAATACGCAACCTTTTGGATAGTACACGGCTATATGTTTATTTTAAGAAGTTGGAATTTCCGAAAAATGAATTTGAAAGCAGGGAATACTAGCAACTTTTCTATCAAATTTTCAAATAAGGTTTGCCGTCGGACATCATTCAATCAATTAGTTAACAATATAAACTGTCCGTATTTCTAATACCCAACAAAGTGACTTCACAAATTTTTGAAAGGCAAGTTTTCTGTTTTGTCCCATCGACTCACTGACAAGATTTGTGTTTTGTCCCAAATGGTTTTCGTTGCATGAAAATATATGTGGACAGCGTAAACGCGAACTCTGAATCAGGTAAGACTAGTTCACTGACAGAATAACCGATTTACAAACAATCAACACGTTTCAGTACACTACAAACAAAAACAAGAACCACCCATTGGTCCATACATGTAAACATTGACACCTTTTCACAGCCTTTATAAAATGTTTTCAAACACTGCTACTATCTAAAACAGAACAGGATTCTTAGACACTTGACACTAAAATCAAAATATACGATTATACTATCAAAAGTTAGATTGGTTCCTGAATTTTGCTGTCCAGATATGTAATGCGAATTTTCAGGATTAAACACTACAATTAATGAAGGTAAAGACTGTTCCCTACAAATTTTCTCAGATAGCCATTAAAACGGGTTAACTATCATAATCAAGGCTCGACAGAGTTTTCACAAGAAAATTAATGATGAATTTCAGAGTTAATTGGTAAAGACAGGTTAATTTAGAAGCCCAAATTGGCTGGCGTATTTACATATTCCCTTTTCCAACACCTGTTTTCATTAGAATGTTACAATGCTCATGAGTGCCAATAAAATAGGAATCATTAAATAGTTTTCAGTTAGTAGTATATGAATTACAAAAGAACTTAAATAAATGATTTCTGAATTAACTTGAGCATACCAGTTTGTACGTCCTGCTCCTTGATTCTGTGTTGGGTTGTCCAAGTTATCATCTCTTCAGCTTATGTAACCATTGCATGGATGTATCAGTTCTATAGCATGATGATATTATCGTAGGTTTTTGTCTAGGACATCTTTGACGTACCTCAGTCAGCATGGTGATGTCTGTGAAAACAAGAAAATAATCAACATCAGTGATCAGGAAACCAAAGTGTCATACACGATTCCCACATATAAACCTAAAATGTCTCATTTTGATTCCTCGAAGTGCACCCATCTGTTTCATAAAGTACTTTATATTCCCTTTTACAGAGGAATTGAGACTGTGACAGGTTCACATGATAGTCTTAAAAGAGTGAAAACTAAAATGTTGGTATACAATTGCGGTAATACAAGGTCAGCCGAGAAACCAATAAAAGCCAAGAAAATGTTTACGTTGGTAATATTAGAAAAATAACAATATTGTTTATGTGTTTGACGTGATTTTTCTAACTAGGTGATTGCCACTCATTAACCCGAGCACTCCTTACTATTTTGGATATTAAATGTAAACAATGTAATTAAATTGATGGGCACCAAATTTGTGAAAATAGCACTTTGAATGTTACAATTGTCATGAGGACCATAAAATAGGACTTATTAAATAGTTTTTAATTGGTAGTATGTGCATTGCAAAATAACTTAAATAAGTGAATTCTGAATAAATTTGAGCATAGGTACCAGTTTGTACATCCTGCACTATGACTTCAAGTTACACAAAAGGCAACCGCCACCCATGTGCAAATTTCTGAAGCCATCACAGTATGTCTAGCCCTGATGAGCTGTGCAATAAAATGATTTTAAATAAAACTTGAACATACCGGTTTGTCAGTTCTGTGACAGACTTTGATTCTGAAACCATTCTGTGTTGGGTTGTCCAGGTCATCATTTCTTCAGCTTCTGTAACCAATATATGGATGTATCAGTTCTATAGCATGGTGATATCGTCGGAAGTTTTTGTCTAGGACATCTTTGGTGTACCCCAGTTAGAATGGTGATGTCTGTGAAAACATGAGGTTAATCAACATCAGTGATCAGGAAACAAGTGCCATAAACCTTTCCCACATAAAGACCTAAAATGTCTCAATCAAATTCCTAGAAAGGCGCCCACCTGTCTCATAAAAATACAGCTTATAGTGCCCCTGTTCGGTCTATCTTTACATAAATCATATTGATTTTACTCAGGTAAATATACTGTGATTTCCCACAGGTTTTTGCAACATAAATATCACAGTGTAATAGAGATGTAGCAAAGCACAATAAATGTCAAAATGTTGAAAAAAGCTTTGTTCACTTTTCATTATTGTAGAGCAGCCTGCTTCGTCAAAGGCAACTACAAGTCAACAAGCAGTGCCTGTCGACTGATTAACCAACTAAACTGGTCCACACTGCAGCATACTGATCAAATACCAAGCTGGTTATGGTATACCAGACACCACATGCTATGATTGACATTCCAGCATATAAGGTTTAACACTCGGCAACCATGGTTATGGACACAGATTCCACATGCCCTATTGCCGCAATGATGTCCTTAAACACGCCTTCTTTCCATCTGTAATCTGACTGGAATCAGTTACCAGAGTGCCTAGCAACAGCAAGCAGTCTTGAGGCTTTTGAGAGTTTTTGTTACACAGTAAAGTTGGAACGAAAGAGGGCGTTTTTATCTCTTCTAACCAGCACCCCATTTTGATTCTTTAAAAATGTTATTTGCCGCACATCGCCTTTGTAATACCTGTACTACTAGGCTCCAGAAATTCAAACACTAGTCATAAGATGCAAAAGCAGTAACAACTATAAGCAGCCGCCATTAAAACAACAGTTCACTTAGACATCAAAACCAACAATCATTTCGAAAAGGCTTCATAAATTGCCTACATCAGTGTTTCATATTAAAAGTCCAAAAGGTTGCAATTGACAATGAAATGCCTGATCCACACAGAATTGCGGGTAATGATTCAAGGGGCTTACAAAGCAATGCATTGATTCAATAAAAAAATGTTGATAGTTTTGACAGCTGACGAGCAGCCTTCAAAATGGGGGATGATTTATTTGAAGGGTATAAAGAGTGCGTGTGACATATTTGTATACAACTTCAAAATCTGTTTGTGGGTAATTGAATGCTTGTTTGGGATTTATGAACGCCGGATTCGCTCGTCAACGAGTGTTGATTTACCCGATTTACACCAGAGGGATTCATTGTTAGGGTAGTCTAAGGGGGCTCCACGTATAGATAGCCTGAGCCATAAGTCTACCCCCTGGCAGGACCCTAGGCCTAACTTCAAATCACTGTGTTTTACACATTCAGGTGGAATTTTAACCCAGGTAAATGACATCGAGTTACGGGTACTGTTTTGCCAACCGGATAGTGGCCTGTTACCGTCAAAGTCCTCCATATCACTGATTGAACAATGAAAGCAATACATGGCAATGAACTTACCGCTTATTTTGTGTTATCTTATTCGCCATTTTGCATCCGCACGTTTTTGAAAAGACGGTGCCTTCGTTAGAAACCGAATAAGCATAATTAATACAAACTAAAAATTTATGGTCAAAGGGAAACAACTCGTACAGGCATATGTCATAATAATCTCACAGTTGCCTCCCTTTGACGGTTAAAACCCTTAAATTGCACATACATACTTGTGTGCTACTTAGAACTAGAGTTGGACCCTTTATTTATGATGATAAGTGGATAATTTCCTAAAGATGTATATTCTTAACTAAATGATACGCTCTGACCCACGTACATGTAGTAATAGTTACTGTTCATTTGTGTTCTCTTTTAATAGCATTGATTTTTCTTCATTTCACCTTTATTGTTGTTTATCTTGTTACTTTCACTTTGTATGTTTTTGACTCTTATACCTTTGAAAGTCTATTTATTTAGTATATAAAGTTAGAAATTGGAGGCAATAATGCTATATATAGATATCCGTACGTTTTTTAAAAGACGGTGCCTTCGTAACAAGCGGATATGCATAATTAATACAAATTAAGAATTTATGGTCAAAGGGAAACAACTCGTATAGGCATATGTCATAATAATCTTACAGTTGCCTCCCTTTGACCGTTAAAAAAGCTTTAATTGCACATACATACTTGTGTGCTACTTCATAGGCGTAGGAGCCGGGGGGCCAGGGGGCCGGCCCCCCAATATCCAGACTGGGGGGGCCAGAGTATACTTTGGCCCCCCCAATAATCACAATGGAAGATGAAGATTTTTGGAAAGAAAAAAAGAAAGAAATGAAATTTAACAGCAGAATTAATATAAAAGTGTATTTTGTGCTTCATTTAATACCAATTCGCCTTTTGTAACGAACAATAACCAAATCATTTTGACGTCATCATCGCAAATGGCAATCTGAATACAAAAGGTTTATCCAATGAAATCTCACCTCACGGAAAGTAGTTTCGACTAACGAAAACAGTGATGCAACACGTGCTCTAAGCAGTCAGACCCTATATTGTATTTAGATATAGTCTCATTTTTTATTTGCAAAAATAAACGAGCTCGTGGCTGTGACAGCATGGTGGCTGTTACTTGAAGGTAACATCAAAACAATATGCTATCCGCGTGAGATCGAGACTTGGCCTAACTTATTTTCTTTTTCTTTTGGTTATTTTGTCTTAACTAAGATACACATTTTCATACGCTTTCTTTTAATTCTTATAATGTTATTGAATTTGTAAATGAATGAATAGTCATGAAAAAGTTGAGGAACATTTATACTTAGACCGGTCCTCATCTGAAGTTGGCCCCCCCAATGTTGGAAACGCTCCTACGCTTATGTACTTAGAACTAGAACTGGACCCTTTATTTATGATGATAAGTGGATAATTTCCTAAAGATGTATATGCTTAACTAAATGATACGCTCTGATCCGCGTACATGTAGTAATAGTTACTGTTCATTTGTGTTCTCTTTTAATAGCATTGATTTCTCTTCATTTCACCTTTATTGTTGTTTATCTTGTTTCTTTCACTTTGTATGTGTTTGACTCTTATGTTTACCTGTGAAAATCTATTTATTTAGTATATAAAGTCAGAAATTGGAGGCAATAATGCTATATATATATATATATCCGTACGTTTTTTAAAAGACGGTGCATTCGTAAAAAGCGGATATGCATAATTAATACAAACTAAGAATTTATGGTCAAAGGGAAACAACTCGTTTAGGCATATTTCATAACAATCTCACAGTTGCCTCCCTTTGACCGTTAATAAGCTTTAATTGCACAAATTTTGTTGTTATTCAAAAAAGATATTAAAGATTTGCAAGATATGTTTAATTCTGTACACGGATGTTGTAGAAAAAGGAGACATATTATTAATCATGACAAGCCTATGGTTGTTCATTTTATAAATAAAAGTTAAGAAGAGCAGTGTTTATACAATAGGAAAATCTGAATTGTTGTTTACCCCCCCACCATATGTATAATTTATTCAGGTGTTTCCTAAACCCTGGTCATGTGTCAAGTAATATGTCTCATTTGAAGAATGAAGGGCATTAAAGGCAACCACCAGAATGGACAACACAGGATATGATTGCAAATCCCCATCCCATGAAATAAGTACACAAAAGCCGTTAAAAAACTGAAAAATGTTGGTACGGCACTGACGAAGTGGACCCATATGGGACCTGTGTCAGTTATATAACCTAACTCTAAAACCTTTTAATGCTCGGAAGATTACCCATGCAGTGTGTGATGCTAACCCTGTATCCTATCCATTAGCAACTACCCCGAATGCAAGAGTTGGGCGATAACTTGCGTGTTGCTTATCTCTCTTACCTTTGTCTCTGATGAAACACCGTACTTTCCATGATTAGTATCGAAGGTTCAATCAAACACTTTAGTCAGACCTTCGGAAACATGAATCACCCACAATAGTATTGCACTAGACTGTTGATATATGCAATTAACTGACGAATGAAATAAATTTTGGTACAACACAATAAATGCTTTATTTGTTTGACTGTAGTTTAACACCATTGTCAACAATTTTTCAAACAATTTGAGGCGATACCTTAACCTTTAGAATGCTGGGTAATATCAAATAAACCTTAGAATGCTGGGTAATTTTCTTAAAATAGTTTTTTGTGATGTCTGCTTTCCAAAACCTGCAATAACTGCTAAATTTTGATGAGGAAAGATCCTCAGAGTAGCAAATAGGTTGGATTGCAGACCAGCCACCAATTTACTTGGCGGCTGGCCTGGATCCAACCTGTTTCCATAAGCATGAAGTCAGTTCCAGTACTATAAGGGTTGTCCCATTACAAAACAGCAACGACATTTGACCAGTTTGTTGCAACTAGACATCTGGAAAACATTGAGGGCAAAAGAGAAATTGCCCTTAATTCTCATTTTGGAACAGTAGATAATTTGGCGTTTGGTAAAGGGTGAACCAAATCAACTTCATTTTTATCCATGGAATTCTTCTTTCCTTTATAAAGGTATCCTCATTTTCCAGACTGCCAAATAGGCAGGCCATTATTACCATTACCTTTGGGCCTTGGTATGACAGCTATCAAAATGCCATGATACATCAACCTGATGTGTATGTTACAGTGTGTACATTGATCTTACTGACTGTTTATGATGAATCCTGTATTGTTGGTAGTCATTAGATAGTCACTGATGCATTTCCCTTTTAACAGGGTACATTTGATCCGTCGAAAAAACATTTCTCTTTGTTTATCCAAGATGTGTTCATAACAAGAGCTATTGAAAGTTTTGCCTTCATGTATTTGTTTGCCAGACTGGTTGTATCAATTCATCCACTAAATCATTATGGGTATTCATTTCCAGGTAATTATTCCATTGAGTTCATCTTGTAAAGAGCAAAGAAGTCAGCAGCTTGTAAAGAATATCTCCCAGTAATGTACACAATCAAATACCAATAGTCTTTACAGGTGCACTGATAAAAATAACAGAAATGAATTACTGCAGACATGAATTCTATTTTAAATACCAATCTAACGATACAAAATTGTAGTTATTCTATTTTAACAAAGGAATATGCATTCAGCAAATAATACTGCCTATCTCCAATTACTATTTAACAATATCACAGATGGAAGTAGCCAACAAAAATAAGAGAAAAAAAACTTCATGTCTTTATGACATTTGATACAAATAATTGGTATCAACAGATAGCTAATTAAGAGCAATGTTTCCTTTTGTCACAATACTTTCCAAAGATCTGCAGTTAAGTGAGATATTATTCTCGGTTCAGTGCAAGACTACGTAAGTGCTTTATGTTTATGAAGCACTTACTATAGTCTTGCACTGAACCCTCGTTATGGAGTAAAATAACATCTAGCCCCATCATCTGAATAAATCATATAACTGGCACTAAAAATCCATATAAAAAGACCTACATGTCAAATACACAATGAAATTTATCAAAGAAACAGAGACTTTGCTCATCGATATATGTGTGTAAGAAACCAAGCAGAGGCCTCAAAAAGACACACTCACACCCGATCAGAGAAAAACACCATCGTTCAAGGATCAGTTATGGTGCCTTAACTGTATACATATGCCTGCATGTTCCCTATAAAATATGTGTTAGGTCTCAAATCTGTATGAACATTCCACCTACATTACAAATGCAATGGTTTCAAATTAAATCAGCTCCAAAGATGTCTTAAAATAACTTTTTGAAAATATCAATAAACCAACAATGTATTGCATCTATGTCTTAAATACAATTATCAACTGTACTTTAAAATGAATGAATTAATGAATGCATGAATAAATGAACAAATGAGTAAGTGAATGAATGAATGAATAAGTGAATGAGTGAATGAATGAATGAATGAGTGAGTGAATGAATGAATGAATGAATGAATGAATGAATGAATGAATGAATGAATGAATGAATGAAATGAATGAATGAATGAATGAATGAATGAATGAATGAATGAATGAATGAATGAATGAATGAATGAATGAATGAATGAAAAGTGTTTTAAGGCGCATCAACAGGTAAGGTCATTTAGCATACATTATGATGAGGTACTGCTTTTACAGGATTTGCTACGAACAGGTTTGCATTGAATCCTTTATATTCCTACTTTAGTTTAGGAGACATAAACTTTAACCCATTCCTATATAGGAATTTATGACTGGTCCAAATTGAAGACTGTAGCCAAGTGGGATTGGCTCATGGTATTCAGCTATGCTTCAAACATCATATAAATAAAGTTAATAAAATTTCTTTAAACACGAAGATTGACAACCCCCATGTCATCACCAACTGGATGATACATCCGATATATGATAATTAGTGACATCACATGGGCTGTCATGTGACGATGCACACCACAGTTGGAGGATAAACATGGTGGACAAGAAAACCACGGATGCGGTGGCTTAGTCTAGAATCAAAATAACATGCAAAACAAAAATGACAAGATAAATTGCGGACTTATTCACAGTCTATACATATTGTCAGATTGTCGGACAGTACTTCGGTGGAATGGAATCGTCAGAAATGTAGAACAGACGTGTCTACACACAATGTATTTGCGAAATTACTTCACTTTTGATTTGGATAATGTATCCTTATTCTGTAACAAAACAATAAATTACTAATAACAAGACACATATCCTTGAGTTGCGTAGGTTTTTACCCAAAAGAACAAAGAAAACAGTATTGTTCCTTCTAAAAACTGTTATCTACTATGATGAAGACTATATACAAATGAGGAATTGTTAACCCTTATAATGCTGAGTAACTGTCTGTCGTCTGCTTTTAAAAACCTTAAAATGTCTACATACCAGTAATTTTAATGATGAAAGATACTTATATTAGCAAACAGGTTAGATCACAGGCCAGTCGCAGAGTAAATTGTCGGCTGGCTTGGATCCAACCTGTTTGCATAAGCATGAAGTCGGTTCAGCACTGAGACCCACAAAAGTATGGTCTTTCAAACCATGTCCCCAACGGAACATAACTAGAAAAATCAACTTTGGATTTAAAGTCCCCTGTGGGGATTCCATCCCATTACGCAGGGGCTAGCGTCAAATACCATAACCTCTGAGCTAAAGAGTCGGCTCCGTAAGGTAGATGTTAAATCTTGTCATTATTGATTGTCGCTATGCTTTAGAGAGTGAGGTGGTCACATGACCATGATCATATTAGAAAGTTTCTCTGTACTTCATATGTTGACTCTAACAGGGTAGATTACTTTCATTGTTAATTCATCACAATGATTGAGAACACAGCCGACAGAACAGAACAGTCCGTAATATAAGATCCCGTCACTTTCTCTATCCATGACCAGTGGAAATACGGATGTGAAAATCTCCACAGAACATAATCGCACGTCCCGAGGGGCTCAACCAATTGTTCCAGCCACAATGCAGGCAACGGTAAGGCTTGTCTGAAACCTGAAATAAAGAAAAATGTAAAAGTGTATTAGCTTAACAACTTATACCAGAAAGCGTCATTCAACGGAACCTGCTGTGAGTTCCTCTTTGTAAGCATATAGAGAAACATTATTGTTTGTTGGTTTTGCTTAATATCATCAGAATCAGAATCAGACATAATTTTATTGACACAAACATTACAGTTTAGGGTCATTAACATGTGAACAATGAAAAACAGTTATTACATGAATCGAGAAAGAAAATGAATGAATAAGAAAGATAGAAAAAAAAGAGTTTGAGAAAAAAATATATCATCATCTACCATTCATTAAAAAGAAAATCTCAAAAGACCTGTTACAGGGTTGTAACTTAAAAAAGGCGCCTTAAAAAAATCAAGGGTCTGTTTCTAGTCCTATTTTCTGTAAAATCATCGTCTGTAATTTCGATCTCATCCTACTTCAATATTTATATGTACTTTTTTAATGTATTTTCAGACCATTTCTTAAAAAGGGTGTAGAGGTCCTAATAGGTCTTATATTACAGAAGGATGTGTTGCAAGAAGATTTTAAAAGGTTCATCTATTAAATAACTTCTATAGATTTGCACATATCATGAACAATCATCATTACTTTATGTAATTCAAGGCCCATAGCCATTAGAACTTTAACAACTGAGCAACAGTATCCAAAACAGATAAGTTTTAAGGACCTTTAACAAGCACCTTTTTAAAGTCAGTGACGGGATCTTGTATTATGGACTGTTTGCAGGTCCGG
Source organism: Cerastoderma edule (assembly GCA_947846245.1). NCBI lineage: Eukaryota > Metazoa > Mollusca > Bivalvia > Cardiida > Cardiidae > Cerastoderma > Cerastoderma edule. The sequence goes on from OX401412.1 coordinate 30,802,305, forward strand.
ACCTGGGAGAAATGAGCCAAAATGACAAAGTCCAATTTTACCTTCAAAACACACTAATTTCAACCTCTTTTGACACTTAATAGCATTTTCATCTCCAGAACAACTTTTCGGTTGAATATGGAAAAATATTCTGGTCCTATGAAAATCGGTCTATGTTTGCAGGTACGGACCTGGAAGAAAAGAGCCAAAATGACAGTCCCATTTTTCCTTAAAACACACTTATTTCAACCACTTTTGTCATTAGATAGCATAATTATCACAAGAACAATTTGCCGGTTGAATATGAAAAGACATTTTTGTCCTATGAAAATAGGTCAAAGTTCGCAGGTCCGCGGCTTTGAGAAATAAGCCAAAATGACAAAGTCCTATTTTTCCTTAAACACACGAATTTCAACCTCTTTTGTCGTACCGGGCATGGCTTTCATCGTCTGGAGCTACGCCTATGGGTTAAGTCGGACATTCCTGTATTTGTACGGAAAGCTTAAGCCGATGAAGATTTTGAATGTTTTTTACCATGCGTAACTCGAACTTTATTCAAATGGTACAAGTATTATGAAAAGCCGGACATTAACCCCTATCCCAAAATGTGACGGGACATAATTAAAGGAAAAAACAATATAGAAGACAAATATAGCAAAGACGAAATACATTCTTTTAGACTGAAGCATAAACCTTTGTGGCATAAGAGGGAATTACTTTTAACTACCAATTTAACCTTTGAGTCTAAGGGGGATCTGAAATACTTCGCAGCAAATGCATCAAAGTAATATATGATGGACACGGAAGTTTTGAAAGATCGCTACCTATACGTGTTGCATAATTTGATGCTCTTTATGAGGCTTTTCTATATTAGTCACAAACATTTCTAATCAGTAACCAATACTACAATGTTATCTTTCATATTTCAAAAATTGCATTTCTATCGTGCCTTTTAATAACTGGTCCAAAAACCCCACATTAGCCAAAACAAAGAATATCGTTTACAAAGTTGAACGAACTTGTCAAACCGAATTCTTGGTAGTGTTGAAATATTCTCCGTAACCTTGGATGTCATCGTTGAATTAACGCACAATCTGGATAAAGTTTGCGATTAATTACTTTTCTACCTAGTAAACAAGCGAGTTGACATTTTGTCTCTTGTCTGAAACCTAACTGTTGCATCTCCTCCATTTTAATGGATGAGATACGTTGTATTGTCTGACAGATACGGTAATATGATTTAAATTGATCGTATATTTGAGCTTGCATGCCCGTGAGGCACGTAACCTTGCAACAAAGTGCGTTGTTTTTGCGTTGGAATCAGACAATAAACACTTATTCACTTTGTACTTTTCAATACTGCGCGATCATTTCAAAATATGACAAAGGCTTAGTGTACATGTAGCTCATGTGATAAAGTAAAAACGTTAAACTCGTCTCCTAAGTTTGCCATTTATTTCATTTATCAGGGCTTTTTTTGCGTTATATACATGTAACAGACTCCCATAAAAGGCACATTCCCAATTGAAAATTTCTTTAAAAGTCATAGCAGCCTTTATGGCTTCCCAATACAGCGATAGAATTTCCCAAATTCAACAGGCTTGAGTTTCTTCCCAATTGAAGAAAAAAAGCCCTGTTTATGGTATGCACAATTTCGCTTTTTTTGAGGTCATAGGCTACGTGTAGAATATTATGGACCCCATACACATATTTACAACGTAGAAACTTCGTTTTTCCTTATTTATATGCTGTGATCAATACTGACGGTCGAATCGTATCAGATGACGAAAGAATTACGACTGACTCTCATTAGAATTCATTCAAAGTTTTCTTAATGATGGATCTATTTGACATGCTTGCATTTATGAATACAAACCAATTCTAACCACGCCGTACGTACACTGACATCCAGCATGCAGTAAACATTCAGCGTTTTTGCAACAATCGTCCTTGTAACACAAACAGCATCGCTTTCTGAGAAAATAGGGCTTCAAAGGAGTGTATATAGTATTTAGTATATAGAGTTGTTTGTGTGAGCTTACCTTGCAGTTACCGTACCAATTCTAGATTTATTAATAACATGTACCGGGAAGCAATTGTAAGATTCACCAAAAGACATCCATACTTAAAGATTTGTAAAGAATCCTTATGTCTGCTTCGTTTAACCCTTTACCAAACGCCAAATTTTCGAATGTTTTAAATTGAACGAGTTTGCAAACGACATTTCAAAATGTGATGAAAATGAAAAACAATCTTCTGATAGAGCAGAAAACATCGTGGGAAAAGGGGAAATTGCTCATAAAGAGCAATTTCTCCTTTTCCAACAATGTTTTCCAGAATCGTCTGCAACAAAGTGATCAAATGTCGTTCTTGTTTGGTAAGGGGTTTAGAAGCGTTAGCGATGATTTCCGTGTCGTGTCACTTCTGTTTGAAAACAAGTTATTCCCGAAGATAAACCCATTACCAAACAATAACAACATTTGACCAGTTTGTTGCAGACGACTCTGGAAACATGGTGGAAAAAGGAGTAATTGCTCTTGATGAGCAATTTCTCCTTTTTCCACAATGTTTTCCGCCCTACCAGAAGATTGTCTTTCAATTTCATCACATTTTGAAATGTCGTCTACAAACTCTTTCAGTTTGGGACAGTCGAAAATTTGGTGTTTGGTAAAGGTTTAATTGAGTCGTATTGACGTAAGTAGGTCCGGTTGTTGACGAAACACCGGCGCTGAGTGGTACGGACTAAAAACCGTGAATGAAACCGCAACACAGTTATCATGTACCAAAAAACATACACCTTACATAAATAGTTTAATTACAAGCATCCTTTACTTCCAATTTCTGCGCTTGGTTGTGCTGTTTGTTTATTGTACATGTTTAAGTAATAGGTTTAACACATTTTTTTGAACGTCTTTCTTTTACAACGTTGTGAAAGTTCCCATTACCATGATTCCTATATATGAACCAGTTCTACGTCAATATCTTCTTTAGCGCAGGCTTTAAAGACATTTTTCAATCACGAATACCCAGAGTGCTGTTAAGGAACGCCATTACTATCCATGTGTTATATCTTCTTTGGCCATATTAGATATTAATTGTAAAAAACAAGTCCTTTTTCTCAAAACCATTATGGTTTCTACCAAACAAGGTAGACACCAACGTAAATTTTTGTGTTACACTATCATGGTTTCTTTTAATTTCCTAGACCAATTACAAAATTTCATTCAAGGGTATGGATAAAAAAGGTATCCTAAAAAAGAAGGTAAAATGGGCAAAGAAATAAATTGCCTGACATAAATGCGGTGACCTTAACAAATGTTCAAACACCATCTACGCTCAACAAGGAAACAGTTTCAACGAATTGAGGATTTAAAAAAAATGAGAAAAACCGCAGAAACAACACGGTTTATGGTATATAAAGAATGCATGTGACAGTTTGGTTAACAAATTGTTTGTGCATTTTGAACCGAACACAACAGTCAACTATCAACATTCAAAGATGAGGTTTTTTGCGATCGTCTTAATTTTAAGCATGCTGGCTCTAAGCCTGCCAAACGCCGCTGAGGGTAAGATTAAATTACAAAAGTTTTGCTACATAAATTGTTATGTTTAGAATGCGAAGTTTAATTGCAAGCAATTATTCATTGTGAAGAATTTGGAGATATTTTATCATCAACTTTGTAATGTTTTTGTATTTTAATTGATTATCTTATGTGTTATTCCTTAAAAGCTTTGATTAAAGACAACGAATTCAGACTAACATTTCGATCGAAGAATAGTTCAGCATTAGCATATAAATCATTTCTAATTTGTGCTTAAATTACCGTACAGATACGGACAGATGTGCAACACGTAAATGGGTCATTAATGAACCGGATTGTGCACCATCCTAAGTTTGTAGCTGCTGAGCTAAAATCTCATGACTTTGTATCGTTTTAAACTTGAGCAAAAGGATCGCATGACACATTTAGTATTGTCAAAGTCAAGCAATAAACTACTTCAGTGCTCAATTCATTTAAAATTGTACTTCTTAACTAATTCCCAAACGATAACGACATTTGACCAATTTGTTGCTGACGACTTTGAAAAAAAAATTGTGGGAAAGGGATTGCTCTTAAAGAGCAATTTCCCCTTTTCCCACAATGTTTTTTACCCCATCAGAAGATTATTTTGCGATTTCATCTCATTTTGAAATGTCGTTTGCAAACTCTTTCAATTTGGGACAGTCAACACTTGGCGTTTGGTACAGAGTTAATAAGCCGCCCTCAAGATACAACGCTCTTTCTCCTTACTTTTTAAGAAGGAGATACGATTTCAGTTATATTTGGATCGTCCGCATTAACAAGTTCGTTACAAAATGGAACAGATTTGAGTTAAATTGAGTAAACAAGGTTCTGCAGTGGTGTAGTGGTTAGCGTCGGGGACCAGAGACCGGTCACCCCGTGTTCGATCTCCGAAGGCGGACAATTATCTCACTGTAGAGTGTCCTTGGGCAAGACACGTTTCCTAGTCTAGTACTGGTAGGAAACCAGGGAACATGTACTATAATACTCAAAAATGAGTGCTGTACATTAACAAGAAGAACCCATTACACAATATGGATATTTTGGACTCATCCAAATTGAGATCGTCTGTAGGGGACTAACATTAAAAAGGTTCCTTTGCGATGTCGCATAAAAGATACTGTGCACAAATGAGAAATAGTTCGTTTTTAGCAATTTCTACGTCTATCAAAATGGCTTTTTGATATCCATTAAAGTTTATACACATATAAAAGAAAAGTTTAATGCAGAATTGAGTAACTCTTGAACAACCACGAGAAAGGAATACCAGCTGAAGAAGTTACACTGGAGTATCAAGGGTTCAGTGCAATACTATAGTAAGTGTTTCATGTTTGTGAAGCACTTACTATAGTCTTGCATTGAAGCCTCGGTATGTTCTGTCATTGCTATTTCAGCCCAGTCCCGCCGTTGTCGTTGCCGATATAACAGGTGTTATCCCGGAGAAATACATTCCGGAAGATGCGGAGGCGGCTATAACAGACAAATCCGATGTTGTCAACGGACGATTTATGGGTAATTATGTATTTGACTTTTGTTGGTTAAGAAAAAGATGGCGCCACCGTTTCAGGATGACCGATAACTTGCGAAAATGTAATCTTTACCAAGAGTTATCGTTTATTTTTTCTTCATCTATTTTTTTAAAGCATATCGTATTGTTTAATTAATTCTTTTTTAGCATTATTAGTATAGTATAATGGCAGATCAAACGATACTGCTTTTTGATAGACACATTGTTGTTTCCTCATCTAACCTGTTGACAGAACACTGCCCAAATACGTATAGGTAAAGCTTTGTGTCAACATCCACATATTATGAACCATATATCTAATCTGAATCTAACGGATATGTTTTAACCCTTTACCACACGGCAAACTTTCCACTTTCCCAAATTGAAAGAGTTTGCAGACGACATTTCGAAACATGATGAAATTGAAAATAATCGAAATTCTACTTTCAGTTGAGCACTTTAACCACAAGAAAGGCAGACGAAAATGGAAACAACAAAGTATGCTGTTTTATACGATGGAGTCGTCTTGATATATACAACACATTTTAAGAGAATTCTGTTTCACACCAAAGTTGATATGAAAAAAAATATAATCAAGAATAAACCTGCCTTAAACGTTATATTATGTTGTCTTTGATTTTCGTCCTACGAAGACGAATGTGTTATTATCTCCCATTTAGCGTTATACTTATTTTTCTAATAGATGTAATCGAAAATGTCATTTTTCATAAGTATGTCTAGAATACACATGATGATCCGGGACGTCTCGTTTTACGTTTTTTTCAAAGAACATGCGACTGCATCTTGACATACAAGTTCGAGCGTTCAACGCAATACTATAAGAAGTGCTTCACGAACGCGAAGCACTTACTATAGTAGTGCGCTGAACCATCGATTTACTTTCTTTCTATTTTTTGATGCACAATAATGAAGAATAGTAAAGGACAAAAGATAAAGAAATGAAATGCTTTGTAGTTTTCCTTGTAAAATCAGCATCATATATATTTCAGTATATCGGGCCATATACACTTATCAAACAGGTTGTCATGGACTCTTCTCCATATTCACTGGCAAGTGCCGTAACCTTTTACCAAACGCTAAATTTCAGACTGTCCCAAACTGAAAGCGTCCCAAATTAAAAGAGTTTACAGACGACATTTCAAAATGTGATGGAATTGGAAAATATCCCTCCGATAGGGCAGAAAACATTGTAGAAAAAGGAAAAATTGCTGCGAGTAATTTCTTTTTTTCCAACAATTTTTTCTAGAAAGGTCTGCAACAAAGTGGTTATATGTCGTTATTGTTTAGTAATGGGCTAATGTTGTGACTTAATCACTATGATTACGAAATACAACAGTATCGTATCAAACTGTTTCGTTAATCTCTAGTCCTTCGGTATCGAAATGGGTTGGTCCTGTATAAGTAAGTATGATCTTGACCAACTAACACAAAAACAACAGAATCTATCAGATTTAAAGTATCAGACGACATCTTCTTGCTGACATTAAAGTAAGAAGAAATACACGTGACAAAAAGGTTGATATATAAAAAAAATAAAAAAATAAAAAGAATATATTTTAAATTCATTATCCTGATGAAGGCGTATGCCGAAACGTTGAAATAATATTATGATGATTTGACTAAAAACGAGTTATTGTCGATTTTTTTCAAATAATCAGGTTAATAGATATCGTTGGATTTTTTCGAAAATGTATCTTCCACCATTTATTATGGATACTTCGTTCTAAGATGATACGTCCAACACTTCCTGTACAACCGTGCTGTACAAACTTTAGCCACACTGTGTTGTGTGCCTTCGCCTTATAACCAACCACGAACGAAAGCGAAAATAAACAAGAAGGGCATGGCATGAAAATGATACATAGGTTGGCGGGAAGAAGTCTTTGTATATCCTTATTTAAGAAATTATGTGACCAACACGAAATTATGTGACCAACACAAGCTATATAAACAAAAGCCCAGGTGTGTGCCTCTTGGTGTTTGGTCTCGTCTTATAACCATAATCTAACGCAACCGAAAATAAACCAAGAGCATTGGTCGTTCAAGACTTGTACAAAAAGACAGGATCGAAATGTTTAAGGTTGTTCTATATAAAAATGCTTCAAATTAAAAAATAAATCCTCTTTGAATGCATTCGAATATGAGGTATTAAAAATGACAGTTGAAAATAAATCAATTTCACAAATAAGTTTATTCAAGATGATTTCACTTCTTCTTAATTAAATGTATGCCAAATGAGGTTGACAGAAATAAGCGACCTCTCCTCGTTGTTTGGAGTATGATATAGTCAAAGATCAAATTAAAGTATCTGCTGATGGATCTTTGATAATCTGACTGAGTCGAATCTCTAGTAGTCAAAAGCTCAAATAATTTAGTTCGACTTTATTATGAAGCATATCCTACATAAATGATTTTCAATTAGAACTGCGTTCAATTTGGTACGAGCAATTTGAATTTCTACAGTTTGATAACAAGTACGCTTACTGTGATGAAACCTAGAATTTAAGTGAATGTATAAAACAAAACAAGCAAAAAAGATTAACTCTGAACAAAGAGCTCAAGAAAGAATAAGTCAATCCAGATGAGAATATGCCGGCTCATCAGATCCTTTACAGGAACTTTGATTTACATTTCAAGCTTTTCTGAATTTTTTGTACAGAAGTAATGATGGCGCTGATCTGGCCCTGGTAAAACTTAAGTCCGTTATCCAGCTGGGATTTGATCTCACTCAGCTGACTCTCGAGTTGCTGCACACGGCTAAGGTTCGGCTCTTGCTCTGAGCTTGGACCAAGTTTTCCAATCTGAAGGAAGAGACACAAAATTAGATGATGGCGTAGGAGGTGAATGATTTCCTTTCATCATTTAAGATAGTCTATGGTATATTGAATAAAGCAATAAAGAATTTCAGAGAAGTTTTAATGTTGATATGGGCGATCTTTGGTGATGTTTTTTTATTTATTTTAGCGGTACCTACAACCAAAGTGAAATATAAAACTTACGATTTTAGGATCCTTGAAAAAAGGCGAAATATTGCAAGCGAGAAAATAAAGCTCTAAACAGTATTCGTTTTATGATTTTCGTTCAATAATTGAACGATTTCAGGCCAACAGAATCATATTGTGGGTTTATTATAATCAAATCGAACTTTGTATATGTGACAAATAACTCGTCCGTATGAGTCGATATTATATGCGTCTACCATTTAAGTTAAGAACCCCGTTGTAAAAAAAAGCCAAACAAGCAATGCTATTCCAGGTAGCTTAAACAAACTTTTTCTACAAAAGCCCATATCTATCCTACCATCGCCAATCATGTGGAAAGATGTGAAAAACATGCAGAAAGCTGTTCATGAAGGCAATTCATTCTGTATAGTACAATGGTTTCTACAGGATCTCAATATCAAGACACTCAAGAAGCTAAGACTTTCTATGCACGCATCCCTCAAAACGTCGTTCGATGCAAGATACCATATTGCCTTTTGTTTCTCGGTCTTCTTATGTTGGCGCCTAACTAGACAAACCGCCATATAATGTAATATGGGACATATTCATTAGAGTACATACATACCTTGTCCTCTAAGAACATGACTTTACTCTGCAGTCCTGTCAGCACCTCATTGTTCTCTTTCATTTGTGTGCTCATCTTGGCTATTGTGGGGAAAAACAAAACATGTCACTGGTCAACTTTGCAAACATCTTAATGCTACATGTGGGTTTATTGATAACATGTACCGGAAAGCAATTGTAAGATTCACCAAAAGACACGCATACTTAAAGATTTGTAAAGAATCCTTATGTCTGCTTCGTTTGCCACGTTTTCAGTGGAGTTTCACTTATGTATAAAAACAGATTATGCACGCAAGTAAACCTATCACAAAACAATAATGACACTTGACCTGTTTGTTGCAGACGACTCTGGAAAACATGGTGGGAAAGGGAGAAATTGCCCGTAACGAGCAGTTTCTCCTTTTCCCACAATGGTTTACGCCATACCAGAAAGTTTTTTTTTCAATTTCATCACATTTTGAAATGTCGTCTGCAAACTCTTTCAATTTTGGACAGTCGAAAATCTTGTGTTTGGTAAAGGGTTAATTGAGTCGTATTGACGTAAGTAGGTCCGGTTGTTGACGAAACACCGGCGCTGAGTGGTACGGACTAAAAACCGGGAATGAAACCGCAACACAGTTATCATGTACCAAAAAACATACACCTTACATGAATATTTTAATTACAAGCATCCTTTATTTCCAATTTCTGCGCTTGGTTGTGCTGTTTGTTTATTGAACATGTTTAAGTAGTAGGTTTAACACATTTTTTCAACGTTTTTCTTTTACAACGTTGCAGAAGTTCCCATTACCATGCTTCCTAAATATGAACCAGTCCTACGTCAATATCTTCTTTAGCGCATGCTTTCAAGACGTTTTTCTTTCACAAATACCCTGAGTGGTGTTTGGAAAAGCCATTACTACCCATGCTTTTTATATCTTCTTTGGCCATATTAGATATCAATTGTGAAAAACAAGTCCTGTTTTCTCAAACCCATTGTGGTTTCTACCAAACAAGGTAGACACTAACGTAAGGTTTTGTGTTCCACTATCATGGTTTCTTTTCATTTCCTAGACCAATTACAAAATTTCATTCAAGGGTATGGATAAAAAAGGTATCCTAAAAAAGAAGGTAAAATGGGCAAAGAAATAAATTGCCTGACATGAATGCGGTGACATTAACAAATGTTCAAACACCATCTACGCTCAACAAGGATACAGTTTCAACGAATTGAGGATTTAAAAAAAATGAAAAAAAAAAACAACCACAAAAACAACACGGTTTATGGTATATAAAGAATGCGTGTGACAGTTTGGTCAACAAATTGTTTGTGCATTTTGAACCGAACACAACAGTCAACTATCAACATTCAAAGATGAGGTTTTTTGCGATCGTCTTAATTTTGAGCATGCTGGCTCTAAGCCTGCCAAACGCCGCTGAGGGTAAGATTAAATTACAAAAGTTTTTCTATTCAAATTGTTATGTTTAGAATGCGAAGTTTAATTGCAAGCAATTATTCATTGTAAAGAATTTGGAGATATTTTATCATCACCTTTGTAATGTTTTTGTATTTTAATTGATTATCTTATGTGTTATTCCTTAAAAGCTTTGATTAAAGACAACGAATTCAGACTAACATTTCGATCGAAGAATAGTTCAGCATTAGCATATAAATCATTTCTAATTTGTGCTTAAATTACCGCACAGATACGGACAGATGTGCAACACGTAAATGGGTCATTAATGAACCGGATTGTGCACCATCCTAAGTTTGTAGCTGCTGAGCTAAAATCTCATGACTTTGTATCGTTTTAAACATGAGCAAAAGGATCGAATGACACATTTGCTATTGCCAAAGTTAAACGTCAAGCAAAAAACTACTTCCGTGCTCAATTCATTTAAAATTGTACTTCTTAACTAATTACCAAACGATAACAACATTTGACCAATTTGTTGCTGACGACTTTGAAAAAAACATTGTGGGAAAGGGATTGCTCTTAAAGAGCAATTTCCCTTTTTCCCACAATGTTTTTTACCCCATCAGAAGATTATTTTGCGATTTCATCACATTTTGCAATGTCGTTTGCAAACTCTTTCAATTTGGGACAGTCAACACTTGGCGTTTGGTACAGAGTTAATAAGCCGCCCTCAAGATACAACGCTCTTTCTCCTTACTTTTTAAGAAGGAGATGCGATTTCAGTTATATTTGGATCGTTAACAACTTCGTTACAAAATGGAACAGATTTGAGTTAAATTGAGTAAACAAGGTTCTGCAGTGGTGTATTGGTTAGCGTCGGGGACCAGAGACCGGTCACCCCGTTTTCGATCTCCGAAGGCGGACAATTATCTCACTGTAGTGTCCTTGGGCAAGACACGTTTCCTAGCCAGTACTGGTAGGAAACCAGGGAACATGTACTATAATACTCAATAATGAGTGCTGTACATTAACAAGAAGAAGAACCCATTACACAATATTTTGGACTCATCCAAATTGAGATCGTCTGTAGGGAACTAACATAAAAAAGATTCCTTTGCGATGTCGCATAAAAGATACTGTGCACAAATGAGAAATAGTTCGTTTTTAGCAATTTCTACGTCTATCAAAATGGCTTTTTGATATCCATTAAAGTTTATACACATATAAAAGAAAAGTTTAATGCAGAATTGAGTAACTCTTGAACAACCGCGAGAAGAAGTTACACTGGAGTATCAAGGGTTCAGTGCAATACTATAGTAAGTGTTTCATGTTTGTGATGCACTTACTATAGTCTTGCATTGAAGCCTCGGTATGTTCTGTCATTGCTATTTCAGCCCAGTACGGCCGTTGTCGTTGCCGATATAATACGTGTTATCCCGGAGAAATACATTCCGGAAGATGCGGAGGCGGCTATAGAAGACAAATCCGATGTTGTCGACGGACGATTTATGGGTAATTATGTATTTGACTTTTGTTGGTTAAGAAAAGATGGCGCCACCGTTTCAGGATGACCGATAACTTGCGAAAATGTAATCTTTACCAAGAGTTATCGTTTCTTTTTTCTTCATCTATTTTTTTAAAGCATATCGTATTGTTTAATAATTTTTTTAGCATTATTAGTATAGTAAAATGGCAGATCAAACGATACTGCTTTTTGATAGAAACATTGTTGTTTCCTCATCTAACCTGTTGACAGAACACTGCCCAAAACGTATAGGTACAGCTTTGTCCACATCCACTTATTATGAACCATACATCTATTCCGAATCTAACGGATATGTTTTAACCCTTTACCACACGGCAAACTTTCCACTTTCCCAAATTGAAAGAGTTTGCAGACGACATTTCGAAACATGATGAAATTAAAAATAATCGAAATTCTACTTTCAGTTGAGCACTTTAACCACAAGAAAGGCAGACGAAAACGGAAACAACAAAGTATGCTGTTTAATACGATGGAGTCTTGATATATACAACACATTTTTAAAGAATTCCGTCTCACACCAAAGTTGATATGACCATATAATCAAGAATAAACCTGCCTTAAACCTTATATTATGTTGTCTTTGATTTTCTTCCTACGAAGACGAATGTGTTATTATCTCCCATTTAGAGTTATACTTATTTTTCTAATAGATGTAATCGAATATGTCAGTTTTCATTTGTATGTCTGAAATACACATGATGATCAGGGAGGACTTGTTTTCAGTATTTTTCAAAGGACATGCGACTGCATCTGAACATACAAGTTATTCAACGCAAGACTATAGCAAGTGCTTCACGAACGTGAAGCACTTACTATAGTAGTGCGCTGAATCATCGAGTGCTTTCTTTCGAGTTTCTTTAATGTCCGATAATGAAAAAAAAAATAATAATAAAGGGCAAATGATAAAGAAATGAAATGCTTTATAGTTTTCCTTGTAAAATCAGCATCATATATATTTCAGTATATCGGGCCATATACACTTATCAAACAGGTTGTCATGGACTCTTCTCCATATTCACTGGCAAGTGCCGTAACCCTTTACCAAACGCTAAATTTCAGACTGTCCCAAACTGAAAGCGTTTGCAGACGATATTTCAAAATGTGATGGAATTGGGAAATAATCTTCCGATAGGGCAGAAAACATTGTGGGAAAAGGAAAAATTGCTCGTTGCGAGCAATTTCTCCTTTTCCCACAATCTTTTCTATAAAGGTCTGCAACAAAGTGGTTATATGTCGTTATTGTTTAGTAATGGGCTAATGTTGCGACTTAATCACTATGATTACGAAATACAACAGTATCGTATCAAACTGTTTCGTTAATCTCTAGTCCTTCGGTATCGAAATGGGTTGGTCCTGTATAAGTAAGTATGATCTTGACCAACTAACACAAAAACAACAGAATCTATCAGATTTAAAGTATCAGACGACTACTTCTTGCTGACATTAAGAAGAAATACATGTGACAAAAAGGTTGATATATAAAAAAACAAAAAAAATAAAAAGAATATATTTTAAATTCATTATCCTGATGAAGGCGTATGCGTAAACGTTGAAATAATATTATGATGATTTGTCTAAAACGAGTTATTGTCGATTTTTTTTTAAACAAACAGGTTAATAAATATCGTTGGATTTTTTCGAAAATGTTTCTTCCACCATTTATTATGGATACTTCGTTCTAAGATGATACGTCCAACACTTCCTGTACAACCGTGCTGTACAAACTTTAGCCACGCTGTGTTGTGTGCCTTCGCCTTATAACCAACCACGAACGAAAGCGAAAATAAACAAGAAGGGCATGGCAAAACAATGATAGAGAGTTTGGCGGAAAGGAGTTTTTGTATATCCCTGATTAAGAAATTATGTAACAACACAAGCTATATAAACAATAGCCCAGGTGTGTGCCTCTTGGTGTTTGGCCTCGTCTTATAACCATGATCTAACGAAAGTGAAATTAAACCAAGAGCATGGTCGATCAAGACGGGTACAACAAGAACATGATCGAAATCTTTAAGGTGGTTCTACATAAAAGGTTCCAAATTCAAAAATAAATTCTTTGTTATTGAATCCATTCGAATATGAGGTATTAAAAATGACAGTTGAAAATAAATCAATTTCACAAGTAAGTTTATTCAAGATGGTTTCTCTTCTTCTTAATTAAATGTATGCCAAATGAGGTTGACAGAAATAAGTGACCTCTCCTCGTTGTTTGGAGTATGATATAGTCAAAGATCAAATTGAAGTATCTGCTGATGGATCTTTGATAATCTGACTGAGTCGAATCTCTAGTAGTCAAAAGCTCAAATAATTTAGTTCGACTTTATTATTAAGTATATCCTTCATAAATGATTTTCAATTAGAACTGCGTTCAATTTGGTACGAGCAATTTGAATTTCTACAGTTTGATAAAAAGTACGCTTACTGTGATGAAACCTAGAATTTAAGTGAATGTATAAAACAAAACAAGCAAAAAAGATTAACTCTGAACAAAGAGCTCAAGAAAGAATAAGTCAATCCAGATGAGAATATGCCGGCTCATCAGATCCTTTACAGGAACTTTGATTTACATTTCAAGCTTTTTCTGAATTTTTTGTACAGAAGTAATGATGGCGCTGATCTGGCCCTGATAAAACTTAAGTCCGTTATCCAGCTGGGATTTGATCTCACTCAGCTGACTCTCGAGTTGCTGCACACGGCTAAGGTTCGGCTCTTGCTCTGAGCTTGGACCAAGTTTTCCAATCTGAAGGAAGAGACACAAAATTAGATGATGGCGTAGGAGGTGAATGATTTCCTTTCATCACTTAAGATAGTCGATGGTATATTGAATAAAGCAATAAAGAATTTCAGAGTAGTTTTAATGTTGATATCGACGATCTTTGGTGATGTTTTATTTTTTTATTTTAGCGGTACCTACAACCATAGCGAAATATAAATTTTGCGATTTTAGGAACCTTGAAAAAAGGCGAAATATTGCAAGCGAGAAAATAAAGCTCTAAACAGTATTCGTTTTATGATTTTCGTTCAATAGTTGATCGATTTCGGGCCAACAGAATCCAATTCTGGGTTTATAATCAAACGAAACTTTGTAAATATACCAAAAAACTCTTTCGTACGTGTCAATTTGATGTGTGTCTTCCATTTAGGTTAAAAACAGCATTATAAAGAAAACATCCAGGCAATTCTTTATGTATTTCAGGTAGCTTAAACAAACTTTTTCTACAAAAGCCCATACTTATTCTACCATCTCAAATCGTGTGGAAATATGTTACAACATATAGAAAACTGCTCATGACGAACAATTTCTTCCATGTGGTACAATGGTTTCTACAGGATCTCAATATCAAGACACTCAGAGAACCTAAGACTTTCTATGCTCGCATCCCTTAAAACGTTGTTCAAAGCAAGATACCATATTGCCTTTTGTTTCTCGGTCTTGTTATGGAGGCGCCTCACCAAACCGCCATAGTATGTAATATGGGATATATTCCTTGGAGTGTACATACCTTGTCCTCTAAGAACATGACTTTACTCTGCAGTCCTGTCAGCACCTCATTGTTCTCTTTCATTTGTGTGCTCATCTTGGCTATTGTGGGGAAAAACAAAACATGTCACTGGTCAACTTTGCAAACATCTTAATGCTACATGTGGCAAATAAACAACATAATTATGATTCATTTTTCGACAGAACCCGGATCATAAGTGCTCATCCTGGCAGTGGGAAAAACAAAACATGTAACGGGTCAACTTTGTAAAAAACTTAATGCTATGTATGGCAAATAAACGACATATTTTGTATAGAATATAGGTCCTTCTAGATCTTTCCGTATTTCTAGCAGATCTTAACCAGAATTGACATTGGAGGTGATAATTTCAGTAACAATAAGTGTTGTGTTGTGCTGTATGAAACCTTATTATCATATTTGGTAGCAAATCCAGCTCAATTCAAATGTTTAAGGTACAATTCTAACATGCCCATTATCATTCTTAACGTAAATGTCTTAAATACAAATTGAAATGATTAAGTCCTAGGAAGACAATCAATGACTTTAAAAAATACCGTGTAAATTTTTGACGTAGCAAAAAGCACAGGCCAGTGTGATTAAATTCAAATATTTTTGAAACTACTTATAAGCCTATATTATCAAAAGTTATTGTAATAATGGATGGTGTTTTAAGGCGCACCAACAGCTTAGGCCATTTAGCGCGCATTACGATGATGTGAGTTAACGTATATTGAATTATTTACAGGCTAAAATGTATTTGCTTTAACCCATTACCAAACAATAACGACATTTAACCACTTTGTTCCAGACATCTTTGCAAACATTGTAAGAGAAGGAGAAATTGCTCGTGACGAGCAATTTTCCCTTTTTCCACAATGTTTTCTACCCTATCAGAAGATTATTTTCCAATTTTATCACGTTTTGAAATGTCGTCTGCAAACTCTTTCAATTTAGGACATTCGCATATTTGGCGTTTCGGAAAGGGTTAAGGGAAATAGATAAGAATTTGCAATGAATGAAGAAATTCGTTTCGTAACGGACCTGTAATCGTGGTTTGGGCTGCAGCTTGTCTCTCGAGGCGTCCCGCCATCTCTCCGATCATATTGGTCAGTTTACTCTTATCTGAGCTCATCTCTTCGTGCATTGCTTGTACTTCCGTACCTACATCTGAAAATGATGCTCAAAATGTTAATGTGCCCAAGTCCGAGAGGGGAGTCGTGAATGTCCAAGTAAGGGAATGTATGAGAAAGTTTCCATGTGCTACTTCAAAAACTAAATAGTTAATACTTTTATTAAGTATTACTAAGATACTCATAACACATGTATTACAACGATTAAATTCAAGAGACGAACGCTGTGATAATCTTTCAAATTAAGGGTCCTTATTAGCCTAAGAGAACCATGTTAAAATATAAAAGAATAGCATATGGATACTACCAACAACAGAAAATGACTGGTCATTGACGCTTATTATGTTTGTTTTTCGCGACTGCAGTAGTTAGAATATTTTGCAACACCTAGTTCGTGAATTAGGAAGCATGACAGAAATCATAACTATCAGTGGTTCGTTTACCTTGTAAGATGCGCAGTTTCCCCTCGATCTTAACAGAATCCTCGACAAGTCGATTAGTGACCGTCTTCAATGACTTCGTATCGCCAGCCAATATGTTGAATTCCCTTCCATATTCGGTGGTTATGGCGTTTACTCGGGCAACATTCTGTTCTTGCATTGATTCCATGTGCGACAACCTCTGATCGACCTCTCTGTTGGCTTGGATGCACTGTTGGTGAATGAAGCAGAGGTTAAAAGGGGCTGTTTCGGGGGTCCCTTACATAAAGTCTTTCACATCCTATTCTGGTAAATCATATAATGGGGGTATTCATGGATACCCACCTTATCTGATGTAGAAAAGGACGTCACTTTCTTGACATCAATGTTAATCATTCGATATCACTGATAATTCAGTTGACCATAGTTAAACTCTTTCCCAAACACAAAATTTTCGACTGTCCCAAATTGATAGAGTTTGCAGACGGCATTTCAAAATGTGATGAAATTGAAAAATATTCTTCAGATAGAGCAGAAAACCTTGTGGGAAAAGAAGAAATTGCTCTTAGCGAGCAATTTCTCCATTTTCCGCAATGTTTTCCATAATCGTCTGCAACAAAGTGGTTAAATGTCGTTACTGTTTGGGAAAGGGTTAAGAAAAATGCTAGATACATCTTCATTCAGCAAATAATATGGTATTAAAGTGTTCTGGTTGCTTATGTTCAATGTGTTTTTATATCGCGTCAATAGAGTCCATTGCGTTGCGATACATTGCTTATAAGCTACAGAAAAAGATCCAATGATAAACTGTCAATGTGAGTAAATGTATAATTCTCAGTAGTCCGGCTAAGACATCACTTCCAACCAAAATCAAATTTATCGTGAACGTAATAGTTGTAATAGCACACACTGTCAGTGCGGTTTGCAAGAGAAGAGAATATAAAAGCTTCATCATTACCATTACAAACGTTCACACTTGCGATTTCGATTCTTTAATCATAGATGTAATAGATTCAATAGACAACAACTTGTATTTCTTTGATTCAATATTATTCGGAATAACATATTTCAATCAAAGTATGGATTCCTAAAACATTCTTCCTCAAGCAATAGAAAAGATAATTCGGCGAATAACGCCTTTGTATCATACAATAATACAAAATCTTTCTTTTACTCAATTCTTTTACAGAAAAACATGATGATAAAACAACATGAAACATAATATTAACGAGGCTTCTGTACTCGATCACAAACACTGGTCTCGTACTTTGCTGTTCGACCATCATAAGGTGATTGGTTATGTCATTTATGGATTGCCAATTAAGCTATCGATCTATTGGTCGATTAAACAGTAAACAATTGAAGGAAAACCATTTCACCCTACCCTGTTGGCGGCGTCCCGAAGCCCATACTGACAGCCGTTGTCGAAGAGCCCGAGCCCAAACGCTGACTTCACTACAAGCACCAAACATAGGTAGACAAGTGTATTCATGTTCATCGTTGTTGGTTGTAAGGGTATCGTATCTAGAAAACAAGCATCAATACAAAATACTGTGAAGAATCTTTAAATAAGACGTAGAGATAACAAGTGTCTTGTCGAACAGAAATTGAAGGTCATAATGATACTCGTCTTGTCAAGAACATCGATGGATACCTGCAATGTACCGTTTATAGATCGAGTGAAGTAGAAATTAAGTAAGAATCTAATCCAGACTGCAGTTAAAAATGACGATGGAAATTCAACCAATGAAATGCTTATTGGTATGTCTTAGAAAGAGTATGAAGAAAAATGAATATGGTATTCTAAATTGCATTCTTATGGCCGCTGTTAACAAGAAGCGTAATCATTCTTATGATAGCTTTGGCTAAACAATAATTGGATCCTTAATTTTGATATACATGTCTTTCATCAGATTTTTGTTTTTATTGTAAAAGACAATCGTATTACGCATATATATTCTTATCATGTAAAGAAGTGTTGAGTATTATTATTATATAATTTGCCATGTTACATACGTCGAAGACTTACATATGATCAAGTTCTTATTGAATTCGTATGACTTCATAAAATATTCACAGTTTTCGTTAAAGAAAGGCTGCATTCAGCTGCATTCGGAGAGGTAAATGCGATCCGGCGCATTGCGTTAACTGGATATCAAATGTCTTATGAATTATGCTCTTATATTTGCATAGCTGTCATATCAAAATGGTAAAGTATCGCCCGGTTCACATTGTGTTGACTTTTTAGAGAAACCCCCTTCGTAAGTTTTATGGCTCTATAACATGTGTCTATAGGTCCGTCTCGACAATTTCGGTCATTTTGTTACTTTTCATCGAAATGAATTCAAACTTGTGAGAAAGTCATCGTTTTTACAGATCATGAAGTTATATTCGCACCGCAAATGTCTGTTTCCACTTGTATTGATGGAAGCGCTTTACGCTATTTTTAACAATAGTGAAAGAATATAACGGTGTTCAGTCATGTCAGTCATATATCTTCACCAAGACTGAATACGTTTCTTACCAAGCAACTTTTGGAAATATAACATTACCAACAAATCTAGTTGACACTTAGTGCATCTTAAACTATTAGTTGTCACTAAGTCTAATATGTTGCAACGAATTGCTGAGATATAGGTCGTCTCTATAGCAAGAAATTTAAATAAGTCACTTCATTGTGCTGACCAAGTCGTCCTTGTAAAAACGAATTTCACCTTTACATGTTTAAACGGCTTAAAAAATTAAACAAACTACGCAGTCCGCTTGAAAAGCGACACAAGGGTACTAACACAGTTCATTGACATTTGATATGAAACCAGAAAGCAATTGAAAACACCATTGAGCAATGACAATATTTTGAATGTGTGAAAATTCATATTAAACTAGCTGAAACTTTCAATAAAAATTCGTTCGTTTGACTGTCACCAAGTGGATCCAAAAAGTTAATGTTTAATAAGTAGTTAACTGGTTTTCTGCAATCGTGTGGATTCTAACTGCAATCGTGTGGATTCTAGCTAATGAAAATAAAGCAACCAAAGAACAACTAAATTGTCCAATCTAATCTTATGCCTTTTCAAACTGTATACCCTTCCAAAGATCTTGCAACATGTCCATGACATAAACACATAAAAACAAAATTTGTTTTCCCATTTAAATGTAAATAAAATGATACGAAATTATTTTTCTTATCATACATTGTTAAGAGTAGGCCTATCGTATCGTTGATAATTGTTTTGAATAGTATGTTACCAACTAATCTAGGTGTTAGCTTAAAGGCGTCCAAAAACGGACAAATATATCAATATCAAATAAAAACATCTACACACACATAAGCAGACACTCAAAAAGGTATGAACAAAATCAGAATGTATAAGAAATATCACAACATTTAAAACGTTTAATTTATCAACAAATTAAAGTTCGTTATGAAATCCAATTAAAATACTTACCTTGTCAAGTAAAGTAATCCAGTTGTGTATTAGTATATAAGTATAGTCGTCTGTTAGTGTATCCTGGGCTGCTTGCTTCTGATGGTATGAGGTCCACAGCGACTTCTCGCCCATGTCATTCAACGGGTGGACTCGCGGAAAAATCCGGAAATTCCCGAGCGTGGTCGGCACGTCCTCGCGGCGGATAAACAAGCACTCGAGTCGGTCAGAGATCAGAAGCACGTGTTAGCCAAGTTTTACCCGCCCGATTTTACCCATTACCAAACAATAACGACATTTGACCAGTTTGTTGCAGGCGAGTCTGGAAAACCTTGTGGGAAAAGGAGAAATTGCTCTTAAAGAGCAATTTCTCCTTTTCCCACAAGGTTTTCTGCTCTATCAGATGATTTATTTTTCACTTTCATCCCATTTTGAAAAGTCGTATGCAAAGTCTTTCAATTTGGGACAGTCGAAAATTCGGCGTTTGCGATTATTTCATTAACCTATTTGGGTTTTTGTTTGTACTATTTCAATCAACTTGTAGACGAGCGTAAACAGGATACTTGCGGATTCCGATTTGTATATATATATATATATATATAAGTTCATGATTCTAAAGAAAGGGTCTCTCGGTATGATTGTTTACCTCTTTTTAAGATCCATAGAACAGATATTCAAAAAAAGATTTTATGAATGCGCATTATATTAATAATGAAAATACTAATTATAAAGCATATTATTGTTAGACTTGATTCAAAGAATGGAACCAATTTACCATAAAAAAAGGAAATATTTCCTGGGACCCAAACAAAAAAGAAAATCGGAACAAATCTACGCCTTCATTAGTCAGTATATATAAAGATATAGACAATCTATTTACCTTGTGAATCTTTAAGACTTTCACAGCAGACAAATCGGAACACAAAACAAAATAATTTCGCGATAGAAAGCCATTGCGGTAAACTACATGGCCCCTCGAATTGAAGTTCTGACTTAGTAAAACATTGAAAGCAACAACAACAGGATAACAGAATAACAGAATTTTCTCTTTAACACTGTGGGAAAAAAAAGAAATTGCTTGTTCAGATCATTTTTTCCTTACTCAAAAGTGGTCTCTTAACCCTTTACCAAACGCCATATCTTTTACTTTGCCAAATTAAAAGAGTTTTCAGACGATATTACAAAATGAGATGCAATTGTAAATAATCTTCAAATATGGCAGAAAACATTGTGGAAAAAGGAGAAATTGCTCGTTTAGAACATTTTCTCCTTTTCCCTCAATGTTTTCCATAGTCGTCTCCAGCAAACTGGTAAAATATCATTATTGTTTGGTAATGTGTTAAGCCTTACACAAAGCATGTTTTAAAATGAAGCCTGCATATGAAGGTAAAGGCTAAAGTTGTCGTCTGCATCAAGATGAGGGTTAATGCATCTGTTTGGACGGGTGCACGTTTTGCCAGCCTCCCACTTAAGCCAAGTGTTTATGCGCCTAGAGATTTAGTCGCAATTCGGCACCCATCTAATCGGCTTGTTGGAGATTAGGAAACTATGATAACAGTGGAGCAGTGAAAGGGAGCGGGGATTCTGTCTTTAATGTTTAACTATTGTCAGTATTATTGTTGATATTTATTTATATGTACATGTATTTACACGATTAGAAGCTGTATAAGCATACGTCAATAACATCAATAACATTTTCTTCTTCCTTCCTCTCTAATGTCCCGAGAGTATAGAGAGTTCCAAATTCCACGACCTCCCCTCAGTATACAGACAACCTCTGTAAAACAAGGAAATCTATACATAACTTTATGGAGTCGAATTTCCGCATCTAACGTCCCTGATACATTAAGACCACAAAAATCCAAGACTCTCAGAAAATTGTATATTTCGTAAAAAAATTGATGTCAGTCTTGTCGACTTGTTTGAAATTATAAAGTAAGAGGAGGTGGGGATGCCGATGCACAAGTTACCTATCAGAAGACTTAAGGAAAACTGATGTTTCTAGCCGGGTTCAACAGCCCTCATGGGTAGTTGAACAAAAGACTAGGATCCATCATTACAAAATCTGGCATCGTAATATAAACGTTGATAATGTGGAGAAAAACTTGCACAAGGGACTTCCAAATATAAGACTCCGTCGGGGAAAAGGCCCTGTTTAAAAAGAGCTATCTTAGGACCATAAGTTTGATTCTAAAAGTTTGATCCACTAATAGAGTTACGTAATCGTCATGGTCAATGTTTCGTAAGAAGACATTGTTTGGTTCGTTTTGGCTATTTACGACTTTGCCCAAACAATCACCAATCTGAACCCATAGTCGTTTATTTCTATGCTAGTGAACTACGCTTAGGTGTTATATATGAACTTTGGACTAAAAGTAAAACACATGTATAAGTCACAGTATCAATAAATTAAAACCGGACTTTGTGTCTTGATATCCAATTTAACGAGCGTTCAGTATATATTGCAGTTCGAGACTAAGTCCTATTGATGAATACCTTTGAGAGCGTTAAAATCTACGTTCACAACCACTTTCAGTTCTGAATTACCATTAGTTAACTCCATGTTTATATAATCATCCATTAGACTAAATAACATTCGCAAAGGATTGATACAAAAATAGCTCTATACATGTGTAAGGATCAAACCCAATTTAAAAATAATTTGCACCAACAACAACTTTTCAAAGACCCCTTAGAAGATACAAACATTTCACTTTTCAAGATTTTCAATGCTGCGGTATCTTTTGGTAAACATTCTTTCACATACTGAACACTTGAGTTAACTCGTTTTTTGTGACATATGTGCAAGGTAGGCTGTGATTAATGCATTTTGAAGTGTTTACTTTGATCCCAGGTCCTTCTCATTCATTAGGTTCGTTGTGACGGAACACAGTCGAAACATCTTCGTCACATACGACAAGTTTGACTCAGTAGGACATGAGTCAATTTGTGTGCCCTTTGAAACCCTTTATACAGATTTGACACATTTGGTCATTCAATGACAATTAACCCTTACTTTTGCCGGAGTATATTTCATGATAATAGGTTCCGAGACTGTAGTTAGATAAGTCCTTAACTTTTGTAAAGAACTAATCATTGTCTTACAAGTATTAATCACTCGAATGAGATGTAAAAAAAAAATAATATTTTTCGAACAATTCGGTCATTCAATGACAACCATCCCTTATTTTTACCGGAGTTTGATTTATAATAAAAGGGCTCAAGCAAGTTTATGATAAGTCCTAAGTTTATGATAAGTCCTTTACTTTGTATGAATTCCTCAATTATGAGATGTAAAAACACAATGTCCAAACCTTTTTTTGGTAGGTCTTCGTCTTGTTCACAATTTCATAGCAATGGTTAAATCGTTATGAGTATTTTCTAGAGGTGTTTTGGCGCTCGGTCAGTTGCTTACTGTTGGATACATTAAATGAACGCTCAACGTTTCAAAGGGTATCCATTGTCAACTGTTTGAACTAAAAGAACAAGCAAAATTAAACAAAGCGCTTTGTTAGTAATGCAGGCTCAAAACGATGTTTTCATACATGTTTGATGGTTAATTTGAGAAACATTTCCAAAAAGAGTTTAACCGCCCTTATTCTTAACTTTAAGGAAAGGTCCGTTGGATAATCGGTTTCTCGCTCTGTCATAATACCCACTTAAGATGTACAATGTTGGTACATAAGCACAGTATGTAGGGAGTAACCAACCTACTGGTAAAGAGAATTGACTTTGCTGGATCAGGTAAAGTCAACATTATATCTATTCGTACCGAAAGTCCGGACACACACAACTGACAGACTCCTTTGACCAAATGGAACTTTTTACAAACAACAAACAAAGCGCGAAACGATTCCCTTATTCGTTTAGTCCAGTCTAGACCAGGGTGTCACGTGTCCAATTAACATCAAAAGCTCGTTTAAAGCCGTGCTCCGCCCACTTTCCCGGTCATTGAGAAAGATTGGGAACAAGTCGGAACTCCCTGGTCAGATTTAGGAATGTCCGCCCAATCTCACCTTGCAGTTACCTTACATTGAATAACCCCTTAGTCCTTGGTGGAATGGATACGTTCATTTGTTTACACCATTTCAACTTTCTTTAAGGTAATTAGCATCGAATAACCCATTACTCTATGGCGGTATTCGTTATTGGATTCTGTACATTTGTTTACACCATTTCAATTATTCTTCAGTTATTTCGCGAAGATCAGTTTAAACTTATTTTGTTATCAAAGAAATGTACTTTTACGAAGCGAAAGGTTCAGATTCAGATCATTTATTGCAAATCAGGCCTACGGCCGATATACAAGATACAACATAAATACAAATCATAACATTTCTAAAAAGTAAGTTTAGTGTCCCATAAATAAATGCATTAGACTACAAGGAACATGTATAAATGAGAACATTCATTATTCCCCTCTTAACAATTCAGTGCTGTTTCAAAAGGCCAAAAATACAAGCTTTATTTGTAAGTCTGTTTCTTTACAGGACACTACCAAAAAAAGCGTTCCTTTCTTGAAAGCAAAGAAAACAATCTCAAATCTCCATGTTTCTTTCTCCCTGAAATACAAGATTGTATATAAAAAAAAAATAATGACCAGATGAGGGAATGCTGAGACTTCCTTGTTCAGAGAATTCAGCCATAACAGACACATTCTCCTTTCATCAAAATTTCTCAAATGCAGTCTTCTGTACCGGTGTTAGATGTCATCTGTCAAACGAAACGGCTAACAAAAATAGCAGTTTCACTAACTACAATTACTTTTTTCAAAGATCGGCTACAGCTATTATTTGTTTAGATACACATTTTAAGATAAATGGGTTGAAGTGGCGTTATAACTTTTAAGTGTGACTCGGAATGTTAAACCTTTCGACGTAAGAGCTGTAATCGTAATACCGAAATGAATTGAAATTGTGTAAGCCAATCTAACACGAAATTATATCGAAATTGGGCGGAAATAATTTAAACAATTTGAGAAAAATCATTAGGTTTGCGTGTTTTCTTTTATCGCAGTAGCTAGGGTAACTGTTTGCAACGCGTTTGATAAAAGAGAAGACTACGAATTAATAGGCAAATTGATACTCGTTGAATACTTCAGTAATGAACAATAAAGTATCTCTTCTACTCTGCACGAATCAGCTTATATATTTTGTCTTAGACATAGAGCTTAGCCTCCTAAGATTGCCTGTAAGATTTGGAGAGAAACAATCAAATGGGGGCAATGGCGGCACCAAATTATTAAATCATTGCAAAACAATAACGACAGTTGACCAGTTTGTTGCAGGCCACTCTTAAAACATTGTGGGAAACGGAGAAATTTCTCTTAATGAGCAATTTCTCCTTTTCTCATAATGTTTTCTGTCCTATCAGAAGATTATTTTTCAATTTCACCCCATTTTGAAATGTCGTCTGGAAACTTTTTTAATTTCAATTTGACAGTCGAGAATTTGGCGTTTGGTAAAGGGTTAACGCAGATATTGTAAAAGATGCTAACGGTTACAAATGAAGCAACACATCTTCATCAGCTCAATACTAGTGGAGTATGTAACTTGTCTAAATTGTGAGCAACAGCACACAGAACAAAGTTAAAAATGAAAAAAAAAAAAACCTAAAGTTTTTCTGTAATTTCAGTAGTTACCGCGACAACGATCTTGTCGTAATACATCCAAGAGTCGTCTGCTTCAAGTGTTTTACGTAGGGTTTTCATGGAAGAAGGAATTAATTAGAAATAAGAAAGAAACCCTGGATAATTTTGAATCTAGAAATGTCTTAGATAGTACGCACATTGTATGGGCATTTTATTGGGCCAGATCGAGGTTTACCCTTTCCGAGACACCAAATTTTCGACTGTTCCAAATTGCAGGCTTCTTTTCAAAATGAGATACAATTGGAAAATAATCTTCTGCTAGGGCAGAAAACATTGCAGTAAAAGGAGAAATTGCTCGATATGAGCAATTTCTCCTTTTCCCACAATGTTTTCCAGAGTCGTCTGCAACAAGATGGTTAAATGTCGTTATTGTTTGGTAATGGGTTAAATGCAATATATGCTTTCAGGGCCCAACACCATGACAATGCTAGTATTCCCTTCCTGCAAAAAAACATCGTGTTTCCTATTCGACTTAATGTCATGCGAAAACAATCACAGGTATGATAGTATCGAGTAGAATGCGTAATACGCGAATGCGTTGCTAGCTTACAAATAAAGGGTGGGATCTTGGTTGAGTTTTTAGTTTTCTGCTTAAAGGCAAATGTCCTTATACCTTTTACCATGGTCATCGTATAGGACTATTCAATATATTTCTATGGATATTACGCAAGCTTATACGTGTCCGATATTGCAGACAACCGTATGTTAGCAACAAAGTTTCACGTGTAGGGTTGTATACTTAACATGCAATCCTGATTTCGCAGCAAACGTGGTATGCGTGTGTTTGAAAACCCATTTTTATTTCCTTTTTGCGCGTGACCTGGGTTTTTAACGAACAGATTGTTAAGTAATTAGTCTTTTCGCCTTCCCCAGCGATGACACAATAAATGTGAGTTTGATTTGAGAAAAGCAAGCGAAACTGTAAAAACCATGGGTACACCCAAAATAAATGCTAATGATTATTTGTTGAGAATTCTCTATGCACTGCATTTCGACTGATTAGTATATATTCACATACATAAACATGTTCAATGTTGATCACGGCTTGCTTAAATTGATAATGTTACGAACATAAATGGCATGACAAATGAAAAGGAGAAACGATCCTTTATCTGTACAAAAGACGGGTGGTTTCTTATGTAGTCTGCGTATACTCATTGAAATCGCTCTATCAATAAAATGCCATGTTTCTTTGTGGGGTTTATTTTGTTTTATATGTACATCGATTGTGGAGGAAGCTTGATAATGCCTTTCAAAGTCACTCTCGTTGAACGCTTCTTGGATACTACACCAGTACTCGTGCCGATTTGGGGGTTAGTCCCGGCAATGTTCACCTCGCCTATCGAGGATTCAAACCCGGGACCCTCGGTACCAGAGGTCGATGACTACCAAGCACCACTGTCGCCCACAATTTGATATCAATGCTTCTATGAACAGCACTACTAAGTTATTCGTTTACTTTAAACTGAAACGTTCATATGAAATATATATATATCCTTATTAACGAGAGAGACATCGAGAAAATTCATTGTTTTCATTTGGGTTTTATGTATTTGGTAAGACGCGACCAGGGTTTGAAGCTGCGACTTTCGATACACAAGGCATTCGTTCTTCTTTTGCACCACATTGATTTCCCCTGTTTGCGCTCAGATATTCGCCTCGGATCAGCCCATATGTATGAAAAATTTAAACTGCGAGCAGTGTTGACTTCTGCTAGCAGATGCCATAGTGTAAACATCTCCCCCGCTCTTAGCCAATTAACGATTAATTCCCCGGGTTTAACTTCAAACGTTGATAAGGTTTTGAAGTAGTAAACATTTGAAGACAGAGCGAGTTTCCGTCCGGGGATAAATAAATACGAGGGATGTCAACACCGAATGTTACCATAATCCGTCACCCCGTCTTCCGACCGTACTAGACTATCTGTCTATGTGTGTAAACACCTAATCAAAGATTGTCTTAGTAGGTGCTAGTTAAGAAATCAGAATACAGTCTTAGGTGTAAGTGTTGAAAACAAAATATCGTCTTAGGTCCTATTGTAGAAACCAAGACTGTCTAAAGTACAATATTATAGGTCAAAATACCATCTTAGGTGCTAGTTTTGAAATCAAAAGACCGTCTTAGTTGCTAATGTGGAAACAAAGACTGTTTTAAGCGTTAGAATATAAATCGAAATACCGTCTTAGGTGCAATTGTAGAACTCAAAAGACCATCGTATGTCCTAATGTAGAAGGCATGCCCTGTCTTAGGCGCTAGTGTTGAAATCAAAGATTTTCTTAGGTGCTAGTGTTGAAATCAAAAGACCATCTTACGTGCTAATGTTGAAATCGAAAGACCATCGTATGTGCTAACGTTGAAATCAGAAGACCATCTTATGTGCTAATGTATAATCAGAAGACCATCTTATGTGCTAGTGTTGAAATCAAAAGACCATCTTACGTGCTAATGTTGAAATCGAAAGACCATCTTATGTGCTAACGTTGATATCAGAAGACCATCTTATATGCTAATGTAAAAATCAGAAGACCATCTTATGTGCTTATGTTGAAATCAAAAGACCATCTTATGTGCAAATGTAGAAATCAGAAGACCATCTTAGGTGCTAATGTAGAAATAAGAAGACCATCTTATGTGCTAATGTTGAAATCAAAAGATCATCTTAGGTGCCGATGTAGAAATCAGAAGAACATCTTATGTGCTAATGTAGATATCAGCAGACCATCTTATGTGCTAATGTACAAATAAGAAGACCATCTTAGGTGCTAGTGTTGAAATCAGAAGACCATCTTAGGTGCTAGTGTTGAAATCAAAAGACCATCTTATTTGCTAGTGTTGAAATCAAAAGACCATCTTATTTGCTAGTGTTGAAATCAAAAGACTATCTCATGTGCTAGTGTTGAAATCAGAAGACTATCTTAGGTAGGTGTTAATGTTGAAATCAAAAGACCCTTATAGGTGCTAATATAGACATCAGAAGACTGTCTTAGGCGCTAGTGTTGAAATCAAAAGATCATCTAAGGTGCTTATGTAGAATTCAAAATACTGTCTTTGGTGCTAGGTAAGAACTCAAAATACAGTTTTAGGTGTTAGTTATGGAATCAAATGATATGTTATGGTATGGTTCTACCCGCCTTGACCTGCCTTTATGGGCAGTTGAGTATGGGGTCTTCCTCCATCATTAAGAGTCGGGCATCGCTACATAACTGAAATAATGTTGATGTGATGTAAAACCCATATAAATAAATAAAAAAATAAATAAATAAATAAATAAATAAATAAATAAATATGGAATCAAAAGATTATCTTGATGCTAGTCTGGCAATCACAAGCCCATTTAAGGTCCTAGTGTAGAAATCAAAAAACGTTCTTAAGAGAAAGTGTGCAAATCATATCAATGTCAACTTTCTATAACACAAGTGTTGCTTGACACAATAGATGCGTTACTCGGGGATTCTCGGTATGATTGAGAATACATATGTTGTTGTGTGCAAAAAAAGCAGTTTTAGTGAAAGTTTCCAAATTGGTAAAAACTCTTTAAGTTATCTGAAGAAAACTTAGTTTAGTTACCGCATACGATGTATACCTTGCCGTAGACTTTGACAAATAGTAAAATCGCTCAAAACGTACGATAATACTGACAGGTATACAGTTCAAGTTCTTTTTAGAGAAACATCTTGACCATGTGTTTTCCAACAGTATCTTTGAATTCTATACTGACTTAAATCAATTCATAAACATTTGTTCTTTCCAAACACAGGTTACATAGTCAGACTCGAAACTTAATATCAACTAGAAACATTGAGTCACATTATCTGACGCAACTGAAAGTGATTCACACAATTCTCCTCAATGAACAAACGTCGACATTAATCAACTTACACCCACCCGATTATCAAGTGGTCTTCATTATGAAATACTTTAATTGTCGTTAAATGAGACTAACAGTGGCCTAATGATGTACAGAAGTGAAAGTTAGTCTAAAAGCAGTTTGGGTCGTTTTACTCTTTAAAATAAATGCTGCTTACAACATACAAACTACTTTTCCGAGCTTAACAAAGGCAACGGTATTCATCAATATAGCTCCTTAGTTGTTCAATGCGACTATTATTCGTTTAATTTAATTCTACTATAAAATCATATAAAATCGAAATCGTTGTGACAAAATCAATATTCTGATCGATTCTTAATCATACGCAAGTTCTTCTATTGTCAAAAAGATAATAGATATCTAATTGTCGCCTGGTAAAACATCAATTTAAATCGTCTGTACTCGGGAACGGGTAGGATAGATATATCAACATCGAAATAGTTGTGACAAAAACAATATTCTGATCGATCTTTAATCAAGAGCACGTTCTTACTTTGTCGAAAAGATCATTAATATCTAATTATCACATTTCAAAATAGCAATTCAAGCTGTCTGTACTCGGGAACGGGTAGAATACATGAGAGAGACGAAGGAGCCTGCCTTCCTACCGGACAGGCGCCGAGACTAATGAGGGCCCATTCACGATAAATGGCCATATCATATTGACATCAACGACCCTAACCGACCGTATCCGGATTTATCTATTCCCCAACAACGCAGTTTTGTGACTGGTCCAAATTGGTTAAGACAGAAATTGGTTGCACCGACAGGAATTTATAGCAATTACGCCAATTAAATGGTATTGGAAACTGCATTTTTCATTGATATATAAAATGATAACCAATGTTACAAAGGGAGATTTGGTCGTAACGAGTAAGCTGTATTCCATTTGCCATTGGTTTCCCAAACCTTCAAAAGCGGGTTCGTCATTACGACAACAAGATTGAATGGTTACATCATTCTAATACAACTCCAGTAAAAGGCGTCAGGAACAAGTACGCATAAAAGAGAAAATGTGATAAGTCAAAGGAAATCTAATAGAAAATCTCCCGCAATGTTAACATAACGGACTTCTTAGTCATTCATTTACAGAAGCCTTTGTATATAAGCCTAAATTTGGGCACAGGCATGTTCTGGTTTCTCTTAGGAAAAAAGGGGCGGAATGTCATTACTTGGGCATTTGTCGCCTATGAACTTAAAAAGCAGGTCACTTCTGGGACAGCATTTCATGATTCAAGCATCTATCAATCTGATAGCATTTAAAACGGGTTACTTGAGGGTGACATTCTAATCCCCTTACTCGCGTTATTGTATTTCAAAATCATTTTAAATCAAAGCGTTACTCATTCGAAAACGCAAAAACAGAAATATTACAACGTTGGATGTATTTTATGATTTTTATCCAATCATATTGAAAGAGGAGATAATGCACTTATGCTTTAAATGAAAAGTTCTTGCTTATCCAAGAATGTCTTTTACCGATCACTAGGTTATTCGGAGTGTGAAATGTCGGTTATGTTTGAAACAAATAAATTATGGGCGAAATCCGCCCCCGCATTTTCGAAACCGAGTGCATAACAAAAGCGAGTCGTTGAGAAATAATGAAAGTCTTCATATAGTCTTGCTCGTAGACATTTGTTGGGTTTTACATCACTGAAGTGCTCGTATCAAACCTTTACTTTGGCCTGGGGATCTGGACCATGCATTTCTCCGCACCGTTCAAAAGGTGAGCGGGGATCAAAAGCTACCACTTTCATAGCCTTGGATCAAAGCCCGTGTATCTCTCCGCACTTAAAACACCAAAAAACGACCAACATGGATAAAAAAAAATACAGATCTTCATTGTAGAAAATAATCACATTTTCAAATAGCAAACTCGCTCTATTTACGGGCAATTTCTCTTTTTGTCCGGAATGCTTTCTCTTACATGTCTGCTACATGCGCTTCAAGATGATAAAAGAGGGGAAGACTTTCATTGTAGCAGGAAACCATACCTTTTTTAAGAAAACGGACAATTGTTCTTTTTGTGGGTTCTTTAAGTTGTCTGCTACATGCGACTTCAGAAGATAATGCAAGAGGGGGAAAGATAGATAAAAAAAATGACGACGCACGCCTTGCGACGGAGTCATTCTAGGTATCCGTTTTATCTTCGCATAATTTGTATACAAACACTAGAGGACAGGCCGCTATTTACTGCTTCACCATCAAATACCACTCGCTATTGGGTGGCTTTGAAAAGCAACACATTGTTTTCCCATTTGGAATCAAAAATGCGAAAATGTGGTCAATCGTTGACACGTCTTCTATAACAAAGATCAGACGGTTCTGTTTATCTTGCCTCCATCCCTACCCCCTCCATCAAAGACCGTATAACCATTTAATCCATTTCCAAACAATTGCGACATTTGAATAGTGTGTTGCAGACGACTCTGGAAAACATTATGGGAATAGGAGAAATTGTTCGTACAGAGCAATTCCACCTTTTTCCTTAAAGTTTTCTGCTCTATCAGAAGATTATTTTTCAATTTCATCACATTTTGAAATGTCTTCTGCAAACTCTTTGAATTTGGGACAGTCGAAAAATTGGCGTTTGGTAAAGGGTTAATGGGTATTTCCCATTCATATATAGGCTTTAGTGATTGGTCAGACTTGGAAGAAACAGCAGTCATTTATTAAGTATGGAAGTTGCTTCTTTTAAGATTAAATAAGGGATTTAATGCAGCGTCAACAAAGATTTAAGCTTTTTTTTTTACAGCTTTCCTTGATTTTACCAAGACTAGACAGAGCTCTGCAGTATCCTACCCAAGGAAACTCCCAAAGAAGACCAGTAATGTTGGTGAGAATTGAACCTTGGCCAATGTGTCAAGTCCTACACCAGCCATTGGGCACCCAGCACTAACTTTATGTAAATGTAATATGAAACAAAGTAACTACTCAATATGAGCAATATTTCTCTGTAACTGAGGGTTCTTCATTATCTAGTATGTAGGTCCATAAAAAAGAGATCATCAGAACAAATGGGCCAATGGATACTTATGAGGGTCGTTGTGTGTGTAAATCACTCATTTGTATTTCTAGAATTCAATGACTAAAGAGGAATCATTAAAGTTCTTTATAACTTAATTTGGACATAAAGGGAAACTTAAAACATTAGAATTCTTTGTAATTTTCTAACAATTTTTTTTGTGTGATCTGCTTTCCAAAGCCTTAAATAACTGCTAAATTTTGATGAGGAAAGATACTCAGAGTAGCAAACAGGTGAGATCACTTGCCAGTCGCCAATTTACTTGACGGCTGGCCTGGATCTAACCTGTTTGCATAAACACATAAACATGAACTCAGTTCCAGCATTATAAGGGTCAAGTTCATGAAAGGACATTCTTCTGTCCAAATGCAGCCAAGAGTAAATCATCTGAATTGACATGGTCGTTTTTATAAGGGCAAATACACAGATACTATGGTAATAATAACTTAAATGTCTTTTTGAGGAAACCAAACTAAAACTTAAGTTGGAAAGGGCCAGAATCTTTTCTAAATAAAATTCAGAGTTATGTTACTTGGTCTACAATGTCAACTTACAAAAGAAAATACATGCAGTATGAATGAAATAGTCAATAACTTTTGAGAATTACTGCAACCATCATAATCAAATATAGTTACTAATTATTACTTTTACTTACTCAGGTCTCAGTCATAGTGACATTCTCAATTCTTATAATATCCTATGATAGATGAGAATTATAAGTTAGCAATCATTTCGAGATTGTTCTCAGTTTCAAATAGTGTAAAAATGAATAATTAAAATAATGCAATTGACTATCAAGCCAAAGCAAGTTAAAAAAAATATCCATTTATATCATAATCAATTGATACATGTACATGTTTCGCTCGTTAAGACATAAGGAGAATTAATCCATAATGTGAACACATTATCCTTATGATGAAAAGCTAACCAATTCAGCCTGGTGTAAATATTTCTGAACTAGAAATTATGGGAAGAGTTGAAACAAATCATACAAAAACAGATCTCATTCATACATGCTCTTTATTCTTTAAGTTCATTTAATCACCTACAAAATCAATTCTATTCCAACACTCTTAAGTTCATTTGATACAGATAATCCTTAAATTGGAGAAAATCAATCTTATTATTGTTATCTTATGTTAAAGTTTTAAGTTTACTGACAATTGCCTCCTTGATCTTTTTTAAATATTACAATTAAATATAATGCCGACAAATTCCATGAAGTATAAATCAATTTTCGCCAAGAAATCATACATTGTCAAGATAAGTTCGATCAATTCTGCGAATCTTGTTACCGTATGTGTTCTCACACAAATAGTTGACTGAAAGTCCCAAAGATACTTATAGAAATCCAATGTAGTATGATAGTGTGATGATAGAGGTCATCAACATCAGGGGAATTTTGTCACACTTTACCTTTACACTAACAAAGAATTAAACAAAATATATGATGGGCAAACAAAATATATGATGGGCAAACATACGACGAGGGGGGGAGTCTGCCCTATACCAAAAAGGAGACAATTGTCCAGGAGAGTGAATGTTCATAAGGGAAAATGTCCAAGAATCAAACTTTAGTATTAATGCAAGATAATGAAATGCAACCAAATCCCAATTAACATCAGTAAATGTTGGGTTCAAGTTAGGAGTCTATACCAATGGTTAAATTACTATCCAGATATCTGTATAGGGTACGGTATCTAGATATCATTCTGATATCTATAAGAATGTTAAATGGACTGTAACATACTTGTCATATCCTTACAAATACTCCAGAAATCATAAAATAGCCTATTATTCATACATGTAATACCGGTATGTCTAAGAACAAATCAATTTTAAAAATCTTAATAGTCATCAGTTATATTGATTTTGATTTGTAAACTTAATGAATTGACCAAAAGAGTGATTAAAATTCTTACCACTTTGTCCTTGTTAAAGAGTACCGGTAATACTTTTCTATTTTGTTAGCATTAAAAACAAGTGTTTTGTATATGAAAATAACATTTTCTATCAATTAAGGAAAAGGCCTCAATTGTTATACAAACATGTTCTCAATTACGACTTCTATCAATCACATAAAAAAGATTTGTAACTTCATTCTTTAAGACCTTTTAACTTCATTCCTTAAGACTTAAGACCAGTCATCTCCAAAAGAGAAAGAGGAGACACTTTAAACTATCAAATAGAGAATGTAAATAGCTCATTCATGAACAGAGGGTGTGTCATCTTTAAATGATACTTTAATTACCTGAAATCCATTTATACGGATTAAAACTGTCCACAAATATTATAGGGATAATGCTTAATTTCTCTTCCTTCATTATTTCAAGTAATATATGCGGACATTTTGATTAGAAATACCATTTATTGTTTCTGGATAGCAATGAGGTTTCCAGATATTTGTACTCTAAATGCAAATGAATTTAACAACATATGCAGAGGACAACATTTGAGATTATTGAATGAAATTTGTTTAAACAATAGAAATAATAATTCAACTCTTTAGTATATATTGTGACATATTTCCTTGATAAATGTTTGCCAACTTCAACAACTATTAGTATCTAATAACTAAATACTTTATTTGTAAATATCCAAAAGTTAAACAACTATAAAAAAGAAAAGAAAGAAAAATACAGTTAATAACAGTAGTTTAAGAAATTAAAGTTCTTCTGTTAATAAAAAAGATTCAATATTTTCATATTTACTCTGCAAAAAGCATGTATAAGGATGAAACTTTTCTCTTTGTTGCCAATTCATTTTTATACAACCATATCTGCTTGTAATATCAAAGATAAAGAGCTAGATACTTAGTGTAATTTAATCAGAATCATCAAACTTTTTAGATTTAGACTGTTGTGTATCAATACTAAACTTTTTTTGAGCAGCTTGAAATCCCAAACCTAGACCTCTGTTTAAATGCATAGACATTGCAGAATTGTACCCAGATTCCATTGCTCTCTTATAGGTTTCTTGTTGAGATTTATTCATGGCTAGAGATCCAGCCACTTTGGGGGAAGTAGCCCCTATCTTGTTACAGGAGTTTGAGAGTTTGTTGGGTTTGAACAGTTTCTCTTGAATGGATGATTGGTCTGCCCCCTTCTTAAACCCTCCCAACAGCCGTAGAAACTTATTCTGCTTTGCCTCATCTCCAAACGCATTGGTCTCCCACTGACCTTTGATTGGATTATTCTTGCTTTCCTTGACATCTTTCAGTAAAATTTCAGTCTTATTTTCATGTCCATTTACAATTTCTTGCTTATCATGTTTGGTTTGCAAGTCATCACTTTCTTTCATTTTATTATCACAAAATTCTTTTTCTTTATTTTTCTTCTTTTTCTTTGACTTTTTAGTTACATTTACCTCACTCATAACTTTTTCAGAACACATATTTTCTTCTGTTTCCACCTTTTTTGAAGATTTGATTTCTTTAACCTCTCTCATTACTTTTTCAGACGACACATTTTCTTCCATTTCCTCCTTTTTTGAAGACTTCTTCTTTTTGTGCTTTTTCCTTGGCACTTCATCCAAATCTTCACCATTCATTGCATTATTGTTTACTGGATCGGGGTCGTCATTGGCATCTAACATCTTTCTTTTCCGTTTATTAGAATCATCAAGGTCAGATACTTCTTTATTGCATGCATTTTCAACATCAGAATGTAAGTGCTTACCTTTCTTCTTCTTTTTCTTCTTTTTAAGGGAAGTCTTTTCTTCTTCACAATTTACTGTAACTGATGAGTTTGGTTCCAAAGCACTATCTGACAGCACATTATCAGTATCACAGGAGTTTGCTGGTTTAGATTCTCTTTCTTTGTCTTTCTTCTTCTTTTTCTTTTTTGTAAATGTCTCAATTGAAACTTCTTTCGCTGTGCCATCTACTTCAGTTGATAAATTGTGTTTGCCATTCTGTACTATCATATGGACTTCAGCTTCTGTTTCTTTGCTATTTGCTTCCGGATCATCTCTGTGTTTCTTTTTATGTTTTCCCATGCCTCCTAAAATTGATTGAATATTACTTTTAACTCATTATCAAACAATAACCCCATTTGACCAGTTTGTTGCAGATGACTCTGGTAAAGATGGTGGGAAAAGGAGAAATTG
The DNA here is from genome assembly GCA_947846245.1 of Cerastoderma edule. Lineage (NCBI taxonomy): Eukaryota > Metazoa > Mollusca > Bivalvia > Cardiida > Cardiidae > Cerastoderma > Cerastoderma edule. The sequence goes on from OX401412.1 coordinate 30,839,014, forward strand.
CTCTGAACAAGCAATTTCTCCTTTTTCCACAATGTTTTCTGCCCTATCAGAAGATTACTTTTCAATTTCATCACATATTAAAATGTTGTCTGCAAACTCTTCCAATTTGGGACAGTTAAAAATTTGGCATTTGGTAAAGGGTTAATATATTCTCTTTCAAATCTGTTTCGACTACAACCAAATCCAGTGAGCCTTTCCCTGTAAAGCTTATTCTTTCAAGGTATGAGGATCTAATCTAAATGTGAATAACATTTCAGAAACCACTGTAACAAAGAGTAACTTATCTCTTTTTATCATTATATACAAACATGTTGTAAAGCACCCACACCATAAGTTAAGAAACCATTGTGAAATTAAGAACATTTGCATCAAATGGACTCATTCTCATTTCATAAATATTTCTTCGGTATTTCTATATGAAAAGCCTTTACTGTTGAGCACAAAACATATAGTGTTTGGTTATTTACAGATTCAACATGTAGCTGTTAAAGAAAAATAATAAGTGATTATTATAACTTATATAAGTGATATTAAAATCAAATTTGATATTGAATGTACACCTGATGCGCATGTGATAATAAAAAAGAAAATTCTGAACACTTTCTTTTCATTGGTCACCTGCAAAACAAACTGAAATAAAAAATATTAATTCAAACACAAAAACACATTTTTAGTGTACATGGGCGCAAGTATGGGTTTAAATGTTAATGAACAACAAAGAAGTTGTGGACAACGAAATATTCTTCAATAAATGTGAGATTGACTGAGAATCATAGCCACTTTCTCAAGCTTAAGAGATGACATACAGAAGAGATATACGCAAAAACATTTTCTCACAGATGGTGATAACAGATTGAAAGGGGTATGGTCGTTTCCCCAGAGTTGTTTCCCCGAAGTTAATTTATATAAATAGTAAATTGAGGAGTTGTTTCCCAGAAAGTATTCATATACTTATTCTATCTATATATAGTAATCAAATTTATAAATATATAAAGAGTTTAATTTGTAAAGTGACCAAAATATGAAAGTTAATTGGAAATGAAGTGTGATTTTCTTGATATACTAGATATACTTGAGAACTTTATTCACCAGAACATTGTTGAGAAATCAGTGAACAATAATTCAAAGTGCTACCAACCAATCAACACCAAGGGAGATAACTACAAAAACTCTTTCTTTCCCAGAACAATTCTTGATTGGAATTTACTTAGTGATAACACCGTAAAAAAATCATCTACAGAGTGATTCAAAAGTGCACTGACGGCAAAAGTGGGAAATTTGCCAGCCTAATACATGCGCACTCCCCGTCGAGTAAAAGCCAATACTGGTCACTTTGACGTACAGATTCAGATTCAGATACTAATTTAATGCGATCGGAAAATATTGAGAAATTTTTGTATCAGGCAGTATTGAGATCAAAGATCAAGTCCATTGTATAAGTTTTCCACTATATATAAAACAGCTAAGGCTTTGATTTCACTGACCCTACTCAGATAAAGTTAAGTAAGTAGAGTAGGGTACCCAGTAGAGTATCCTTGAAGCAACTAACCTGTGTTGCAACACATTTTCTACGACGCGAAAATGCATGACAAATGAGAAAATTGGCCAAATTGAAGCTTAAAACATTAAAAATTCGTATCAATACGAACCTTACTGTTCAGGGAACCTCAACAAAAGTTAAAGAGATATGTTACCAACTCAGATGTTTAATGATCAGTGGTCGTTTCTTCTCACGAGGAAAATGTTAGCCACACGATTTGATAAAAAGACGGTGTGTCCGTATAAACAATAATGACATGAAATATAAATGATTCCCGCAGACCTTTGCTGAAATATATTTTTTATTTATTGTGGAACGCCGTTTTCAACATTTCCTTCAGTTCTTTTGACCTTTATGTGATTTTGATTGGGAAAAAACCCGGTCCGAAAAAACCCGAAACAATATTAGATAATTATGATAAACTGATCCTCGATCAGTAAATCAAACACCCAGATTAACCCATCAGTTCACTTGAACATTCTGCTGCATTTAATTGTGGAGAAAATGACAATGCAATTTTGACCTTTTGTCGATTTGCGGTCTTTCGAAACCTCTTGACTACCAATTTATAATGTTATAAATTATGCTTTACGATTCCCAACTTCTCACGACACCGCCTACCATGTGATTATTTCGCGGGAAAAGTTGTTTACATCATGGAGATCTCGTACGAAGAACGAAGACGGAAAAATGTTGCTGACAATAAAAGGATTCTGGCAGAGATCGGATTGGTCAATCCTGTGAGAATAATTCTGTTGATCTTCTACTAAAAATTAAAATCGATCGGGCTTTATCAGTGTAGAAAGTATCTCTTGAGCAGTGTCTCTAAGTTGGTCACTTCAATCCGTATCTTCATTGAGTATCCCCCCAAGCCAAACTAATTTGACGCGATCGGGATATATTGAGAAATTTTTGCATCGGACAATATCTACATCTCCTGTCCAAAGCTTTTTTTAAAGTGGGAAGAGTCATCGGCCTGTTGATTTTTTATTATTTTATCGATGAACTGAATTGGAAAACCAAAAAGCTGAGGTGACTGATTTTTTGGGGGAAACGGTATGATTTTAAAGAAATTGCCAGTGGGAAGGTTCCTATCGAATACATTAGAAAAACCCTGTGGATCTGTTCCTCAACATTGTGTTCTTGTTACCACTCATCATTCTCCAGTCCCACAACCAAAGATGAATTGACCAATGCCACAAAAAACAGAAGTTCTGTCCCTTGAGAGTTTCATGTCTTGGGTGATGATGCAAATAGGACAACCAATTTTAAGAGGGAGGTGGGTAGTTAAACTTATATGAAAGCGATCGGAAAATATTGATAAATTTTTGTATCGGACAATATCTCCCGTCGCATCAAACTTTCCAACCATTCATTTAATGGAGGACAAATGCGACAAAAATTTTCTCACAATGTTTAAAGAGCCATATTTTCATTGTTATTAAAAATTATCAAATTATTTTACTCACAGTTCGAGGATTCAGTGCAATACTATAGTAATTGATGCATGTTTGTGAAGTTTTGCATTGAACCCTCGAGTTGTGAATCAGTCCTTTTCTATCGATTCATACGCTTAACATTGTCAAAATGATTCAACATGAAGATTGCTTTTATTTTCTGATGGGGCAAACGTCAAAATTTTGAACAATCCAAACAGTGGAGGAAAAAATCAAAATCAGATTTTCTGTTTTATACAATCAAACAAAAATAAACTAAAAATGCAATATTAGATATAAGTGAGTTGTTTATGAGCATTTTTGTGAAGTATGTGTCAATGTGTTTGAATCATATTGTAAATGTCTTATCTTTTGCAGTTTAAAGATAAAGCTAAACTTAGTTTCAAAAAGACAGGTCTAAAGAGGCAGTCTGCACCAAAGTCAGAACCTGTGAGGAAACCCAAACGACCCTTATTGGAGCAAAATATAGACACAGAAAACCAGGGATCTATCATTGGTACTCGGAGGAAGTCAGCAAGGCTTGAAGGACAGGTATGCATTTGTTGGAGACCTATTTTGTCTAGATCCTGGGTTTGTGTTTGCACACATTCTTTGCTTGTTATGATATGTGTCTTCAAATTTTAAGTGCAAACAAGATGAGATTTGTATCAACATTTGAGAAAAAACTGATTTTTTTTGTTTTAGTTGTAATCTTTACCAACAATGCTGGTCCAAATGAGCAAAATTTTGACTGTGTTGGTACATAATCCTTACAGCTTATGCATCAAGCACTTTTAGTAGTACTTAATGTGAAAACGATACTTTGCTAAAATGCCAAAAGGTGGTGACTTGTCACTTATTTCAAGGAACCAAATTCCTTTTTTTATATTTAAAAGATAAAGTACCTAATGAACAAGACTTCACAACTAAGTTGCTGAAAAACTGATCTCTATGATCATCTGTCATAATCTTTATATTAAACACCTTAAACAAAGAGCTACTTGAGATAACAAAACAAAAAGGAATTGAATAAAATCTTCTTATCTGAGGTTCAAAACTTAACTAAGAAATCACACCATATACTTGAAAGATTATTTTGTTGTGACAGCCAACACCGAAAAGGGAGGAGCAAGACTATGACTTTGATGATGAATGGGAGGCAGAGGAGGAGGGTGGAAAGAGGTCAAAATCTAAACGTCCAAACTACAAGATCAAGTTTAGCCATGTTAAAGTGGAGAAGAATCGTCCAAACTTTTATGGAGCTGTTGAAGGTACTTTTTAATCATCTATATCAAAAAATTATTCAAATCTTCCCAGAATTTGATGTCATAATATATGATGCAATGACATTTTATTAGAGTTCTTGTTATATAAATGGAACAGGTCTAGAAGTTTTGATTTATGATATTATTATGACACCTTTTAAGAATACTAAGCTTGTTATATCTAAAACAATATGCCTTTCTATGAAAAGAAATGAGATTATAAATGAAATGTATTTCCAAGTTTGTCTTTCTCTTTGTAGGTGTTGAAGTTGGCGTTATTTGGATGACAAGAATGGAATGTTGCCGTGATGGTATTCACAGGTAGTGTTTATAATGTCTCTAATTCCTGTATCCAGGTCAACTCACTTTGCTGCAATAATTTATGAAAAAGGGTATTTATTCTTGAATGAATCAATTTCTATATTTTATCAGAAGTCTCCCCATATAATGTCTCAAATAAAATCCTGATGTTCAATTTCAATCTAAATGATAATTGTCTGCCTTTGCTTTAGGTTAAAGCTACACATCCGTGTTGCAAATTCTTTAATTGGGGAGTCAGCTGATCTATTTCCTGTAATGAGTTATGTTCAGTGGATGACCAAAAAGCTATTGATAAACAAAATATATTCCTGAATGTCAATTATATTGATAATAAAAAGAAACTCACTTTATCAAAAGGAAAAGTTGTTCAAAAAAAAAATGAGCCAGTTCTCTTTTTGCATTAACAATGTTAAATGCAATCAGAAAGGACCAGATGTCCTTGAGCTTTTGTGAAATCAGTTTTGGCTGTAAGATTCTTTTTTAACCTGTTCTAGCATTCCATAAAGGAATTCAGTTAAAAATGAACATTTTATTAGATCTTGACTTATACTGAGAATTCAATTTGATCCATTCAGATTTGTTTGGACCATAAAATTTCACCTTGCCTTTATCTACACAAGTTTGTTAGGAGCATATAATGTAGCCCTGCCACATGGTACTAAATGCAATTCCATTTCAGACCACCAGTATCAGGGATCCATTCAGGGGCCGAAGGGGCCTACTCTATAGCCCTCTCTGGGGGATACGATGACAATGTAGATTGGGGAGAATGTTTCACATACACTGGTGAAGGTATATATGTTATTAATACATTGGTTTGATTTCAGGCCCACAGTCGCGGGCATCCATGCCGGAGCAGAGGGGGCGTATTCTATAGCTCTGTCGGGCGGGTATGATGACAATGTCGATTGGGGAGAATGTTTTACGTACACTGGGGAAGGTAAACTTAATTCTTTTAGAGGTCAATAAAGGAGTTATATTAGCCTGCCTAACTTCTTTTATGGTTAACCTAATTGGGTAATTGTTCTCGAAACGCTTTTTTGTTGGTACTCATTAACCCATTACCAAACAATAAAGACATTTGACCAGTTTGTTGCAGATGACTCAGGAAATCAATGTGGGAGAAGGAAAAAATGTTCTTTACAAGCAATTTCTCTTTTTCTCACAATGTTTTCTGCCCTATCAGATGATAATTTTTCAAATCATCACATTTTAAAATGTCATCTGCACTCTTTCAATTTGGGACAGTCGAAAATGGTGTTTGGTAAATGATCAATAGAAGAAAATAAAGGTTTTTATAATGGGTATTCACAATATATTGTGGATTGATTTAAATATCTTTTTTCCTCCCAAATTTTAATTTCATATATAGCCTCTGTACCCTAGTGAATAGAACACAGAACTTGAAATCCCAGTAATTTGTCATAGGTAATTGATATTGATGTCTCAATCTTTTATAGGAGGAAGAGATCTAAAAGGAACAGTTAATAAACCTAAGGTAACTTTCTCTCTTCATCTGATACGAAATTCTGACAAAATGAGAATTTAGGTAACATTGCCATATATTTTTGAACCTTTAAGGTTCACATGAAATATTCAAGGAAGGGGAAAAAACTACCCAAGTAGAAACAAATTTATATGCACAATGAACTTGCATAAGGCAACTTTACACTTTCAGTAAAATGCTCTGGTTTATTAAATGATACTGCCATAGTTTTCAATATCAAATTTAAATCTTTTCATGCAAGTATATTCTGCATCTTTAAAAGCAGTATTTAATTGTTCATTGGTAGTAATAATTGTTAAAAATATATGGAACCATTTTATATATGATTAAATCTGTCATATCAAGAGTTAGAGAACTTGTTAAAGTAATAGAAATTATGATTAAAGCAGGGTTTTTTTTTTCTGGTGGGTAAAAATGATTTATTGAAAAAGGGCCACATGGCTCATGGGAAGAATTTTCAAAAACAATTTCAGTTTATTAAATACATGAAGAAAATGCATAGAGTATTTTGTCAATTAAAAAAGGTCATAATTTAGGTTGTTTCATACTTCAGAATTTGAGAACGGCGCCTCAATCCAAGGACCAGACATTGAGCCGAGGGAACCTTGCTCTTAGTAAAAATGTTGAGACGGGCAATCCTGTACGAGTTATCAGGGGATATAAACTTAACAGTCCCTTTGCCCCAGAGGAAGGATATAGATATGATGGTATGAGAATAGATTGTTAACACATATATTTTGGGTTTCAGGTATAATGGTGAGTATTATGATGAGCTTATTTAAAAGTTTAGGAAACTGGTTTCTATTTAGGTTTTTTTTTTGTTTTTGTTTTTAAATAATACACAAGAAGGACTCCATAATGCCCCCTCATCTGATCCTTGGAGATGATAGAATATATTGCATGCAGTATTTTAATTCATCTAATCCTTAGAGATGATGACAATATATTGCATGCAGTATTTTAATTCATCTAATCCTTAGAGATGATGACAATATATTGCATGCAGTATTTTAATTCATCTAATGCTTAGAGATGATAGAATATATTGCATGCAGTATTTTAATTCATCTAATGCTTAGAGATGATGACAATATATTGCATGCAGTATTTTAATTCATCTAATGCTTAGAGATGATAGAATATATTGCATGCAGTATTTTAATTCATCTAATGCTTAGAGATGATAGAATATATTGCATGCAGTATTTTAATTCATCTAATCCTTAGAGATGATGACAATATATTGCATGCAGTATTTTAATTCATCTAATCCTTAGAGATGATGACAATATATTGCATGCAGTATTTTAATTCATCTAATCCTTAGAGATGATGACAATATATTGCATGCAGTATTTTAATTCATCTAATGCTTAGAGATGATAGAATATATTGCATGCAGTATTTTAATTCATCTAATGCTTAGAGATGATAGAATATATTGCATGCAGTATTTTTAATTCATCTAATGCTTAGAGATGATGAAAATATATTGCATGCAGTATTTTAATAACCATTCATTGAATTTTGTTGTATCAGTCTCCCCTTGACCGCTTACTACATTATTTAACCACATCTGCTGCAGAAAAGTTAAGAAATGGATAGTTTGCTCCTAATGAATAACTTTTCCTTTTGTCTCATTTGTTATGCGAAATATGTATTATACTTCATTCATTATTCTTATTCTTATTTTCATATACCTCACACTTTTAAACTGTGAATACTGGTAATTACAATATACTTTAACCTTCATCAACATCATTAATGCTAAATGACTTGGCAGTCAAAAGGCCTTAAAACTTCACACTCTCATTTTACCAAATATACCAGACATTGGTTTCGTTCATACTTGTTTTGTCATCTGCTGTTTTGAAACATTACAAATTTTCATATGAGAGAATCATTGAATTCGATGTTTTGTTTCTGTTCAGGTCTATACTCTGTAGAGAAGGCCTGGTTTACAACAGGGTTGTCTGGGTTTGGGGTGTGGAAGTTTGCCCTGAGACGATTGGATGACCAGGCACCACCTCCATGGGAATATTTAGAGGTAAGGTAGCAATATTTTTTTATATTTTATAATTTTCTATTTTTTCTATTTCCTGATATCTAACCTTACCATTAAGCTAAAAGCTATATCCTAAATGACTCTTCAAAAGGTTTGAATTAAGAATAACAATAAATGAAACTTCATTTTCAGCAAGTTTTGATAGTGGTTTCAAATGTCACTGGCTGTTAAGTCATTTTTGAGTAAAAAGAAAAAAGTAAATTATTATAATGAGAGTATCTATAAACAATGCATTTGAATCTTGTACGTTCTTTGTTCGATAAGCTTTAAAATTTATTTTTCTTCTATGTAAGTTCAAGTAAGAATGGTCGTTACAAGACATTGGTAGCTGCATCTCACATTCTAGCGAAAAAGATGACAGATTAAATGAGACTTTTTGTGACCTTTGAGTTAATATAACCCAACAATCGTATGTTGAATTATCTAACAAGATTTAAACTTTTAAGATCGTATTAAGAAGAACTTGTTTTCAATTTTTCAGTCAAACAACATGGATATGGCGAACAATAGCCTGAAAAGATTAAGCACAGAGGTAAAGTGATGTATTCTTAACCGTTTCAAAAATAATCTAAAAGTGACTGGCTCAAGATATAAGGTGCAAGTAAGGGCTTGGTTGCTGGTCCCCTTGGTTATAGTGATACTGTGAACCAGGAACCAGCATATGTGTACCTTACAGCACTAGTTTACTGGAATGAGGCTCGGTCTATTGTCAGGAAAATACAATTTCCCCGTGCAACAAGTATCCAACAAAGGTGTTAATACTTATTTTGTTTCCATTGTCAACTTTAATTTCAGGAGAGTATGAAATTTGTTGTTAAATGAGAGGTAAACTATTTGATTATATGATTCTCATTAGAAACTCATTGTTCACCTTACTTTCCATAATGTGTTTGTTTTATTTTAGGTATGCTTTCCTTTGGATATTGCAATTACTCGTATAACTAAATCAAAAGTCAATTTTTGGCAACAAAATCTTTGAAGTAAATGGATCATGAACCTTTTTTCTTTTTGTAGTAAATGATTGTCTGCTGACTATTCTATACACAGTATATTAGATACCTTATGTTTAACATTTTCAGATGGTGGAAAATAAAGATAAAGATACAGTTGTGAAAGATGAATCGGAAGATGAAGAACCAGACTCGACCAATGATAAAACTAAAGTTGAAGACACAAAAGAAAATGTGAAAGAAATTGCTGGTTTAGAAGATGAGCCAAATGAGAAAGACACCAAAGAAACATCTGATGACGCAAAATAGATGACTGATGAAGTGACTTTGTTCTGACTGAATTTTGCTTTTGCATTACAAAAAGTATGTTATCAAGGCTTAATCTGCATCTTAATGGTTAACGTCTATGTGTAAATTACTATAAAAGTTGTTTGCCTTTGATAAAGCAATGACTGTCTATTGGGTTTTTCTTACAATAGAAAATTATTGTCAAAACAAAATATAGCAGTTGAAATATCATCATCATTTCTTTAAGAAATTCATATTATTAAAATCATTCATGTTGTCAATCACCAATCTATCACAAGTTGTTTATCATGTATATCCATTTATATTATTCATCAAAAAAATTCACAGAGCTCATTTAATCATCTTTTTATAGCTATAGCTCATTAATCCATATGGTTTCATCTGTATATATAATAAAGTTTTTCAAATGCATCTTTTTCATAACTAACCCAAGATTGATCAGTTTATATGTTGTATACCTTGTTGTACTTCTGCCATCTCTATAGTTTAGCTTTTTACCATACACTTTATGTTTATGCAACTTGTACAGAGTTACTTGTAAAAAGAATCATGCTTCCTCTTATCAAAATCTTATAATTGCAGACAACATAAGAATGGTTAAGACAAATTCTGGCATGTTTCCATTTCATAAAACTGTCTAATACATTTTAAGATGATGCCTTCAATGAATGTTTACTTTTCTATGATTAATAGTTATTAACCATTCACCATTTTTCCATTTATACTGTACATATTATTCATTGTTCCATTTAGGACAGTTTTTCAAGATATTGAAATCGATAGTTTTAACACATCTTGCATATTCATACATTGTATATTAATCCTTCATATTATTCATCTCACACAAAAGAAATACATTCATCTCAGCAAGGCCATATTTTTTACAATTTTTATTCATGTATCACAAAAAGGGTATATTGCCCTCTGTTATGTTCACCATCAAGGTTATTCTACAATAAATTTGATAGTCCATTTGGCTCTTGATTTGTAATTTTATGCCTTCTTTGATAAACTTTAGACCAGTCCAATTAGAAAGCAACAGTATACACTAAATCAAAAGTATGCTAATGTTCTTTTATGATATAAGTCATCATCCTGTAGTTTTGTCACATTACAGTATTGACAAGCAACACTTGGTTTGTTGAAGAATTAGCTTGTATAATGGCAGGTGTTTACTCAATAATACCTAGTTTTACTGGATCTGCCTCAAAAACAAATCTGAAACAACTTCGCTATTCTTGGGTTCAGTGCAATACTATAGTAAATGCTTTATGTTTATGAAGCACTTTCTATACTCTTGCATTGAACCCTTGAATCGCATATCACAAACAACTCATCATTTTGTCACAATTTTACCCATATCGATATTGAATTTTCTTTTCTCCCGTTATTGCTTTTTAATTTGATTAGTCACACATTCTCATATAGAGAAATGTGTGTAGATTCAAATGCTCTGTTCTCTTTTAACCCTTTCCCAAAGTACAAGATTTCGACTGTCCTAAATTGAAAGTTTGCAGACAACATTTGAAAAAGTGATGAAATTGAAAAGAATTCTTCAGATAGAGCAGAAAACCTTGTGGGAAAAGGAGAAATTGCTCTTAGTTTTCCAGAGTCGACTGCAACAGAGTGGTTTATTGTCATTATTGTTTGGTAATGGGTTAAATGATTATTTGTTTGTAAAGTGTATGTTCACATTTTCTCTACTTGTATGCTTCAATGTTTTGAGTTGCTGTAGAGGATTTTTTAAAAAGTCAAATGTATGTTATTAAAGAGTTCTGATTTCATTTTATCTGATATGCATACCCTTACAGAAACCACTGACATAGAAGAATTTGCAAATTATACACACAAGTGTGTCCAAATTGATTTTAAAATCCTTTCCCTCAAATGGGATTTTGTTAGAATGTATTCATCTTCAACCTGGTATTTGCAATAATTGGTTGGTGGTATATTAAATGGTGCTTACATATTGCTTTCATATTTCATCATGCTACATATAAGTATTAGAATTGGTGCTCAAATTATTGAAACAATTTGTTTTAGATTGAAGAAGTGTTCTAGTTTTTATCTTTAATTTGCATAAATATGCATGTTACTTGTAGAGTTGTTTTAGTTTTATTTGTGTAACTTTGTGCAGTTTCAAACCAAAGAACTGTTGAAATGAGAGCTATTCAATTAATCCAACATTATAGGTAGTAGTAACTTGGTACCCAGTGGGATTGTTTCCATAAGATGATTCTTATAAATGCTCTCAAAAGAGGGATTAGTGAAAAATATAAGGTCAGCCAATGGATTTCCGAAAGATTGTCCAGATCCTTGTAAGCTCTTAACCTTTGCATGCTATATGTGTTAAAATTGAATTTCAGTCAGTAATTTGATATATGATTTCTAATCTTTTCAATCCGTTCTATAGCATGAATGGTTTATCTTGAATTTTGTTGTGTTTTTGTTAACAGAAATTTCTGACTGGTTGTCTGACTTTGAACTTAGATTCTCTTTCATACTGTTCAATTTTTTCAATGTCATAGATATGCTTTATGTTTCTTTCTGAGTTGTTATCACATATAGTTTGAAAGATTATGTGCTATATGAAACAAAGTTTTAACAATAAATTTTTATCTCAATGTTTCTGATCATTACTTGTGTTAATTTTGAATCATAAACATCTTCGGCCCATCTTAGATAATAGAACATAGAAGTCTGTACAACTTGCACAATTTTGGAAATACTGGAAATACCAGCAGCAGCATTACAAGATATATGCTATGAACCTCCAGACAAGTGAAGAAATAAAGATGATGCTCAAAACAAGCAATTTCCAATGTGATGATGTTCTGTGTCCAATATTACAATTGTTGTGTTTTCTTCAAACATAAAAAGTAGTCTGCTTTTGCGGGTTCAGTGGATGTCGTAATACATGTATACACTATTCTCATAGGAATGGTGTTGCACTGCTTCTAAGTTTTTAAACAATAAAGGGATCTTTTTATATGAAATAACTTGCTGTGAACCTATAGGGTTGTTTCCTTTCTTCCCCTACAATTCACACTGTGTGCTGCACTTCTGCATATTCAAAATTATTTCTTGAAGGAAAGTGACAAACGGTCTGGTCATTCTGTCTGTAAAACGTCTAAAGTTTTTAAAGGTGGTTGCTATATAAATCCCTACGTAGTTAATGAATAAGTAAAAGATTTTCTCAAAGTTGTCATAGTGGTCTATTATAAAAATAGAGGTTCGCGCTGCAAGGGAAGCAACTCTTACAGTAATATACCGAATATTTGTAATGATTATCCCCCTTTATGATAATTTTGCACAAGCGACAAATACAGCGCCGATCAAACATACAGCTGTACCACAATCAAAGTCTTACTCGTTAGGCATATCTAAATTGTTTTGTATTTCTTTGTAGGGTAACCTGTCTAACAGTTATTGAAGTCTGCATATCCACGAAAACATGGTAAAAATGCACAGTAATTAGTGACCTTGCTATTGGCAGCGAACGGCCTTTTTTTTTCAAAGTTATTTTCAGATGATTTTCTATTTGATGCATTTCTTAAAGGAGAACCATGCTTTTATTGGAAACATTGAGTCAAAAGAAAAAAAAATCCATTCATCTACGATGCTATCACTTTTGTTGCATTCACGTCCCATCTAAACTTACTTTGGGTGCTTCGTGACTGCAAATGTTTAAGTTATACATCATTCCATGTTTTGTCAGTGTTTTATAACCATTTTCTAAAATTCTGAGTTGTAGAGCTAACAAAAAAAATGCTCTTTGTACTCTGCATTAACCCTTACCAAATAATAACGACATTTAAGCACTTTGTTACAGACGACTCTGGAAAGCAGTGTGAGAAATTGCTCGTGACGAGGATTTTTTCCTTTTCCCACAATGTTTTCTTCCCTATTGGAAGATTAATTTCAAATTTAATCACATTTTGAAATGTCGTCTGCAAACTCTTTCAATTTGTGACCATCGAAAATTTGGTAAATGGTTGATACAAAGCTTGTCTATCCAATCGACCAAAGCTTGTTGTCTATTTTAAGAAAGTCTTTAGTGTCTTCATCCAGGTTTGTCACCAAAAATTCTCATCCATCATAGTGGTGCGCAATTGTAAATTCCAGAGCAGTCATTAAACACATCAAAACAGTACTGTGTCGTTAGGTAGACCACATTGTTTGAAAAGTGGGAATAACTCGTTGTTGGGGACTGTTGCACCCAACCTTAGCCCGTTCTATTTAATAGCTTGCTTTGAAGAAGGTTTAAAGATAACAAGACTAAACGATTGTGTTATATTTTCTGTTTTATTGTTTTTAATTAAAATGTTTTATGCTTTTCATAAAGTAAACATGATATTAACAAACATATATGTGTGGTGTACATCAGGTTTAAAGCAATGGTAAATGATTCGTTTAAACATAACTCTGTTACATGTATGTAACTGTCTTTCTCTTAAAAAACAATCACCTACCTAGCTTTTCATCTAAGATCAATGTATATGACAGGTTTGCACTCAAGATTATCTTTGCTGTCATCTGTCTAATGAGGAAGTTGCCAAAATGGTTTAATTGATATGCGATTGCATAGGTCCAAGATAAAAACAGATGTTTGAGATCGAGGAAAGGCAATATTGTCCTGAAATGTAACGAATCTGCGTTTTTGTAAGCTTTCTAGAGCAGCAATTGTTTCAAGACATGTTACACACATACATGATAATTTAACGCTTTGTTTGTTTTTATGGTGCCAGGACTTGAAACGCCAGCATTTCACAAGTCAGGGTACCAGACAAAAACTAAATTAAAAGCATTTAATCATCAAAAGACATATCTTAAATCATAGATGTTTTCGAAATTCAAATTACTTCGCAACGTGCGAATTCGTCGAAGTATGATAAAGCAATTTCTCCACAATGCCTGCATATCCTCCAAACGCTTTGTCAATTACACAGCACAATTTGTGTTCATACGTTTGGTGATTCTACCAACGACTTTCGTTTGTGAATTTTCGGCAATCTCAAAAGCTCCTTTTTATCATGTTCACCACTCGGTGATTGCGTATTGATGGTGCTGTTTTCACGATTGTCTTCTCTTAGATCAAAAGCCGATCCGTAACCACTATCTTCAGCCTCTACAGTGTAAGTATCACCACCGATCGAAGAACTAGCATCATCGGCATCATTGTTCATTTCGACAAAGATCACGGGGTTTTGGCTAGACAATGCCAAAATGTTTTTTGATGATGACACATTATCTAAGCGATCACTTTCTGTGTTTGTTTCATTGATTTCGATGTTGACGTTTCTACTCGTCAACACTGAGTCATTGTTGGAACCTATTATGTCCTCTCGTTCGGAGACATTCTCTTTCTCTTTTCTGTTGCTTCTATTCGATTTTTGTTTCCTTACGTGCCTGCTGGAAACTTCGGAGGAATGCGGGCTCGGTAATGAACTCCGTTTTCCGTTTCGAGAAACGCTTTCAACTATGGTTGGGAACATACTCTTTCTCGGTCCTTGCAGGCGCTTTCGTCGTCTGCGCATGTTGGCCGAGTCGACCGGAAGTGACTGGGCGTCACTGGACTCCACGGATTGCGTCAGAGATCGCGTGTCTGACAGACTATGGCGGTGTGACTGACGGGTGTGGATCTCCCGAAATAAACTGTTTGTTCGAGTGTCCCGTATCTCTTTCACTTTCTCCGTGTACTTCAACATCGATCTCTCGAGCTCTTTCCGCTGGACGTCTAGAAAGACGAGTGACTTTCGCTCCAGTTTCGTCAGCGTGTCTCTGCGTTCACTGAGGTCCCTGTCTACGTTCTTGATGGTCACCAAGGTACCATGGCCAACCTCTGAAGGTCGTCTATCGCCGACTATGCTGGCGTAGTTCGTATGTTTACTCCAAGGGAAGAGTTTCTTGTTGGATGCGTGAACCATTCTGGAATTCTGGAAAGTTTTGATAATTGATTAATAACTATTGCCTATTTCTTTCTCTAAATTTAATTAGATCTATATGCCCTTATTAAAGTTTGTTATCAAATGCTTTGAGAATAAATCATTTATATAATTCCTCATTTGCAATGCATAAATATTAATAGCAAATGCTGTGTATACCAAATGGGCTCAGCTGAACCGGTACTTTTCGCAATGCTCTCTACTGTATGTTTAAAAAGTTGTATTTCCATCATTAGAAACTTCGACCTTTTCGATTTCTAAACATCATTTAACAATGATGATGCTTTGTCAGACACTTCAAAGCTGCTGAAAGATGCTTTGTATCCAGGATTAAATGTTTCCTATCTACAAGCATGTCTTTCAAATGATTGAACCAAGATAATCAGTTAAATCAAAGAAAACCAATTTAATCGAATGAATCAAGAGAATTAAGACGCACCTTGTTTTGTCTAATCTATCCGGATAATTGTTTTTGATCGAAGCGATTTCTTGCTTAAATACCCTCTGCTGTGACGTCAGAACAAAGGCACGAGATTAAATCATGGTCATGTGGATTATCCAACCCTTTCCGTTTGTTACAAATGTTGTTTGAAAGATTGACTTTCAGAAACCATACTACCATATACATTTATTTGCTACAAAGGAGATACAGCTTTATTGTTTTATCTCAATGAAATATTTGTATTTTTATGCGTCACCCGAAATGCATATCTTCTAAAGGGGTGGCGAAATCAATTGTCCGTATTGCCCAGCTTTTCCACAAGCCTTGACAAACGACAAGTGATTTTTTTCACTGAAGATTGCTTTATAACCATTAAACGGACAAGTGCAGGAAAGTAGTTGTCACTTACGGACAAGTTAATCAAAATCAGACTTCGCTACCCCTGTACTATGTCATTTTAAAGTACAAGGACACAAACATTGTTCAATACCTTTTTGGAGCTTACCTTTTTATCAGAGGTATGATTCGAAAAACCATTAAAACTGAACCCTCTTCAATATTTTGCATTTTGATTCAGAACTCTTCACCTGGAGGATTCACATAACGCGTTGCTAAGCTATCATGTCCATTAATCTTGTATTTGTTATACATATGTATTTAGGTCTATTTAATCATAGGATATTCAGCATTGCTCGTCCGACATGTGTTTGGTAAAGGTCAGATGGCCTCGAAAGTGTTGTCGTCTTCGAGGGCTGAATATAACCCCGAACACGATATGGGTTGTTTACTTCGACAGTCCTACAAAATTTCGTTTCTGTACACTATAATTGAGGTCACCCATAAGTCACATGCATTAGGCACGGGTCGAAGAACCTAATGGAGACAAAATAATCATTATTGTTTTTGAAGCAAGATTACTCTTCATAAGATCTATTGCATGGAACATCGACAGAATGACATTGTTCCATCTTTATGTCATATTATACAGTACTTATTTTAACCCTTTAAGTGCTGAAACCAACTTCATACTTATGCAAATAGGTTTGATCCAGGCCAACCGCCAAATAAATTGGCGGCCGGCCAGTGATCTAACTTGTTTGCTACTCTGGGCATATTTCCTCATCAAAATTAAGCAGATATTTACGGTTTGGAAAGGAGACGATACAAATACTCTATTTTTGGAAAATTACCCAGCACTCTAAGGGTTAACTTTGATAAAGCTGTGTCCTTACTGGCAATTTCCCCTTTTATCACAGTTGGTTCAACCCAATAACATCATGAATCGCCAAAATGACATTATAGCAGCCAGAGAGATTCTGTTAAAGGTTAAACATGCCCGGTCCGTAACGAGAACAGTCATACGTTGTTTGTCAAAGTACTTATACTGAGTGCGTGACTTTAGTCAGGGATATTGATAATCCGTCATATGAAATCCTTTCTTTCCTTGCACAAGAAATACAATGTAAAATGCCGATACAAAGTACCAAATTTTGGAAAGCATTCTGTGAAATACAGAAATCGCTCACAGTGAGAATTATCTTTTTTTATGATTATTGCTTGTAATTTGATTTAAAAAGAAACTGTATATATAAACTGTATATATATTAGCACTGCTTTGTGAATCATTTACTTTGAATAATTATATTTGAATAGGCATATATTTTGGACAGTCAAGTAAATACAGTACATGTAGTTTGAACAGCTGATATATGTCTGAGATTGAGTTCACTTTCTTAAATAACTCTTTTGACTTCGGTGAGTACATTTGGCGCAATTCTCACAAAAACAATTTTGAGACGACTTAATTCGAATCACCTTGCATGTTTGTAAAGTTAGATATTTGGCAATGTTTAGCGTTTTGCGACTGTAAGTTAGAAAGGAAAACTATCAACACATGTTGTTTGTGATCTATTCCATTCCAGACTTCCTGTCCGGTATATGGTCCAAACTAGGCAGCAGCGTTACGCTGTCTATGCTGACTGTCAAAGTCATGTTCGAATGGTTTGGTTTAATGGGATTTGTATCATAACAGCAGTTTCGATGTTATGTTGTGACGTCTGGGTGATCAGCTATAAGTCAAGACCCCCATGATCACTTTTCCTGCGCAATACCATATACCATATGAGTAATGTGTCACACTCCGTATTCACTAAGAAGCTTGATAAAGCAGTTCCTGATCAGACATATGAAACCTCATTTGAATTAAACCACTGCATTATATTATAGCGTATGATATTCGTTAAAGTTGTGCAAGGACCAAAGCGGTGATTATATAGTTGTCACTCTGGCAGATCACAGGGTGATGAAACGGATATGCCAGTTGTTCCTTCAAAGGGAAAGAAATTATTGTTGGGAAAATACAGACAAACCCAAACTAATCACGGTGATAGCAGTGAAGATGTAAAAACAGGTTCATTGTAAGTCTTTGCGAATAATGATTTTTCAAATTGACCGGGTTCATATTGATGTATCTAAAGCCAAAAGCATTTAGCATAACTTTGATTCAGCATGTTTAGCGTTTTAAAACCTGGCGCTCGATGGCTATCAAACTAACATTTAAAAGCTAATTCATGACTACAATGGCGGCACCGCCATCGTACTTATTGAAATAAGTTTGACTCTACTACAATTAGCTTGGTTTCTTTAACTGGTTTTCATTTACATAGTTTTAACAATATATCTGTTGCTTTAGCGATGTCTAGTACATGGGAAAATGCACAAAGCTTAACATTTCCTGCCCATAAAGGCTTGGCATAGCCGACAGGAATGTTCAACTTTCATTAATCAGATGGGAGACTACCGTCTTGAATCGACTACGGTATGGCTGTGGTTGGATTATGGTACTAACTCGCTTGAATAGTTTACGCCTAATTGTTTGTCGTATGTTGGCGTTTTGTTTATAATGGACCTTGGTTACTTTCAGGAATTACTTAACCCTTCACCAAACGTCACATTTTTGACTGTCCCAAATTGAAAGAGTTTACAGACGACATTTCAAAATGTGATGAAATTAACAAAAAAAAACCCAATCTTCTGATAGGACAGAAAACATTGTGGGAAATGGAGAAATTGCTCATTACCAGTAATTTCTCCTTTTCCCACAATGTTCAATGTTTCCAGAGTCGTCTGCAACAAACTGGCCAAACATCGTTATTGTATACATGGTAATGGATTAATATCAGTTAGTAGAACCTTAAAATATGTTTAATTCTTAAGGTATTTTACAAGTAAATATGTATTTTGACAAATGTCTTTTTCTTGGATTCTACTTCCACGTATTTATGCATACTTTTAAAAATGACATAAATGTTCAACGGTTCAATAGGAGCTACCATCATACATGTATATTAAGATTACAATATTCAAAAGCTGTGCCTGCACTGATTTAAAGTGGTCGCTTTATATGTCTTTACAAAATTCTATGGAAAAACTGTCGACTTTTGAATATGGTTTGATTGTCAGGGATTTTTTTGCTATAAATGAAGACACATTTTTACAATTTATCAAGTACATCACGATGAAGCTTCATACGCCCAAGTTATTCGCATTCTAACATGTAAAATCGGGTTTAAACATTAAACTGACTTTCCAGTTTAAATGCTTATCAATTTACCATGAGGGGATTGCCAATGCTACCACCATAGGTCTTTTTTTGCGTTATACAACAGACTCCCATTGAAGGCACCTTCCCAATTGGATATTTCTTTAAAATCGTGCAGTTTCCCCCCAAAACTCAGTCATACCAGCTTTTAGGCTTCCCAATTCAGCAATTTTAACGATACACTTCCTCAAATTCAACAGGCTTGGGCCAGGCTTGGGCCTCTTATCATTTTTGAGGAATTTGTTAAAAGTCTGCAAAGACTGCATACAAATCTATTCCGCAGTTTATGAAAAATTAACTAATCCTTTAATCGCTTCATGATAAACAACTTAATCCCATTGTGTTTACGATCAAGTGCTCCTCTGACGTAATGTGAAAAGGTGAACAGAACAAATACAATCGTTCGATATGTAAGACACAAGTCAAAAGTTGAGGAATTAGTATTCATTCATAACAACATTTTAATCCTAGAATGAGAACTCATGCTTAACCCTTTAACCGTTTCCGTTTTCATTTTAGATCGTTTGAAATCTAGATATCTAGAGTAAACTCTGCAAAAGAAATGATGATTATTTTAAAAGGATTGATATCATTGACAAACGAAATATTCCACATTAAGTATATATGCAGTATTATCTTAAGTTATGGGGCAGTAAACGACTGTTTATAAACATTTGGACAATATGGTAACTTAATGGTTCAGTTTGTTTGAAAGTGTGCTTTCTTTAATAGTGAGCAATTTTCCTTATCAAAATAGTTCGTGTTATGCTTTTCAGAAGCTGACAACGATTAACAATTTATCTCTGTACTTTCATAACAGATCTTATCTTCACTATTCCAGAAAAGCTTGTGCTCTCTTATGCATTCAAGGCCAAACAGGGAACGCCGACATAATTAAAAATATCAACTTTAAACACAATCAAGTCCATTGTCAATAATAACCATTATCTTTCTAGGAGGTAATAACATCATCATTCCAATGATGCATTTTCGTTTTTGAAACTTAACAAGAGTAAACGCATTTCGAAATACATTTGTCAGCCAACAATATCTAAGATTATCTTATTAACCGGGGTTATTGAAAATATAATGGAACCGTAAGAACTTGTGTTAAAAGTTTAATAATGGTTTGAGTCTTCGTAACATAGATTAAATGTTTTCTAATCTTTCAAATTCGAAAGATGGTAACGAGCCGATATACTAGTTTATACGATTTACCACAAGGAAACAAAATTATCATACCATATACTTCTCATTTCATGCAATATTTTCTTTCCAGTCTTATAACTATGCCATTGTCCCCATTAAATATACCCAACATATCATCTAACAAAAAGTTCACCTTAATGAATCTTTTTGTTTTTTAAGGAAAGAACTTGTCACCGTCGTTATAAAGGCCGTATTTTCACCTTTAAAATGGATGAAATCAAGGGTTCAACGCAAGACTATAGTAAGTGCTTCATAAACATGAAGCACTTACTACAGTATTGCACCGAACCCTCGACATACGGTCCTTTTCAACTACAGCAACTTCATGACGACCTCGTGGCTGGGGTTAAGCTGTTTACACTCTAAAATCATTCATGAGTCCACTTGTTGAACTCTGCAAGAGGCATGATTAAGAACCATGGTATAAGACAATCGCATTAAGAGTTGTACTTAAGAGGTCACACTGGCCAACTCTAAGTCGTATGGGTAGTTCTTTCACGAAGCTCTTGAAGGAGAATTGTTATTGTATTCAAAGCAATAAGGGTTGCATCCGTGTCATAAGTTCTGCGGCTTTTCGAGCTAATAAACGCTTACAAAGTTTAATGATGTGTCCGAAAATACATTAACACACATAGAGGGTTCAATGAAATACTATAGTAAGTGCTTCATACACATGAAGCACTTACTATAGTCTTGTATTGAACCCTCGGCATATAATAGTGTCACATAGTCTTCGATAACGTGTATCACGTCACCCATATACCGCTTTTTTTGGTTCCATTAAAATGTCTGGTTTCAAAACAACAGGGAACGTGTTGTATTAGAATTGCAAATTTATTGGTGTCTTACTTCTTTAATACAATTCATATATTCAATCACTTATCAACGTCACATATCTAATCGTTCATATATATCAAATCTCTTTACACATATTCACCATATTATTCTGAAGAAATGAGTTGTCGTATTCTATTCAATGGAAATGGAAATGGTAAGCTGCATGTCGTAACAGAAAAAAGAGTCTTGTGAAATATCACCTGATCAATTCATGTAAGGAAATGTATTTCAGATACTTTAACTTAGCCAAAAGTACTAAAGCTACTAAGTATACCATTTAATTATCTTGTATGGCATATCTCTTTCCAATCAAAGAGATCCCCATGCTGTTTTGAAACATTCCGATAACAAGAAAATATACTTGAAGATACAATCGAAAAAGTAAATACGAAGAAGGAAGAAAGTAGTCGTTTATTGCTATGAATCATTTGAACGAAACAATCATTATCGTATAGCAGATTGCAATCAAAATATTATCATCTCCTTCATTGAAGGAAGTATGACCCTTTGGTTGAACGATAATACGATTGCATGGAGCGATATAAGCGGTCACACCATTCAATCATTGCATAAAATGTCGCTAACGATCATGCATATGATACTATACACATTTGTAAATAAATGGGTAGACGATTTGTATGGATTTGGGATCAAATAGAAGCGTAATACATTATGATGAGTATAATTTATGTCGATTGATATTTGCGTAAATGAACGTTAATAAAACGAGAGGTACCGGTGGTGTTCGAACCCGATACACGCTAGTTCTGAGACCACCACCTTAACCACAATTCCAGGTAAGACCCTATTTCTGTTAAAACATCGATGAGTCAAGTTGCCACTTGTGTATATCTTCGATGACAAAAGACATACAATTCTTTTTTTAGCCTTAGAACTTGAGAACTGTTGTCTGCATATCATTTCCCCATTCTTAGAGATATCACAGTATTGCAACAAAAGCCAATTCATACTATTAACTATACGAGGATTGCTATAATGTTCATTCTTAACTTTGCAAAGCCTACGAAAGATGGTATTTTTAAGCGAAACCTTTTACTGCCGACATGTGTCAGATATGTTTATTCCAGTGCAGTCGGAAATAGAAGTTTGATATTAATGATTTTAAAAAAGTCTTATTTTATACGAGAATGATGTTTCTATCACGACACCCATGGCATCTGTCCATGGATACCAGCGATTACTCTGTGGGTCTCCAGATGTAATTTCCCGCAAGAATGTTGTTTCTTTAACGATACCGTTGGACTATGCCCACGAATGCCAGCAAGCGTCTATTGATCATTCTTTCAGAACGTTCCTCTCGTGTAACTGCATCTCCTCTTTCTCTCTAAACATTTGCTTTGCTTGAAGACGGAAATCATCATATCGGAACACTTTCATGATGGGAAGCCTCAGTACACAGATGGTTTATTGAAAGGCATGATGATGAGTATGAGGATAGAGGACATTACAGCCGCGAGCAAGAAAATCCAGAACAAAAACCGGTCCATAACGCTCGCCACAAACCGCCATTCGTTCACTATGTCCTGGTGGCGCTCTTCAGAGTCTTGCTTGGCAACCAAGAACTTCAGCGAGTTCGTGATTTTATCCTGCGTATCGTCCGCCTCGCTCTCGAGTAGACGCTCTCGCGGATCGTAGCGGTAAGGCACCTGCGGCGTCACTTGTGACGTCATTTGTGAATTGTTCGTCTGGTATCCCACGTGATTTAGTGATCTATTTATAACGTTCCCGTTGCAGTTATTGCTCTCGATTGAGTCTATGTATGAACTAAGACACACCTCCCCCTTCCTGATAGAAGAGTACGCAAAAGGGTTCACACGCGGACGAATACACAGTAGACACGCGAGAATGTCATGTGACAGAATCTGCAGCCATCTTGGAACCCCGCGTTGGTGCGGACCCACGTGATGTAGTTGTAAAACGAACACGGTAAGTATGATGGATAATGACGTCATACCCATGGTAACGGTAAGGTATATTCCTGAAAAGATACAATTTTCTAAATTAATAATAACACAAACCTCTTGGAAAGCCTAATTGCCATCATTATCATATATTTCAACACATGCATATCAATATTCTCATACATCAATTGTATTTCTATCTCAATTTTTTTTTTTTTTCAATGTTCAAAGCAAAAATTTAAAAAGGTCTCACAAAATGTCCATGAAAGACAAACGAGATAATAGCCAAAACTGTTTACATATATCGTCTTTTAATGCACACGACCTTCTCCACTTGAACATATCTCCAAGAGCGCTACTGCTGCTATTTCTTTTATCGACTAATAATACTACAGAAAAACAAAACAATGGTTAGCAGCAGGACCACATGCTCAGCTATTTGAATCATTGACTTTGTTACTTATAACATTGAATAACTGGTAGAAAGTATTCGAACAGATATTCGTATGTCTTTTAGTATTCCATGTTACTGATGGTATATGCAGATAAAGGATGTCATTGTGAAAATGCAAACATAACCAATATGTGTATAGGCATTTACCGAACGGTATATGTTTAAGGAAACTCGTATGTCCCCTTATCGGCTTGATTAGAGACTGTAGTAGTAGTTCTCGTCAAATGTTTCAAATAGCCGAGCAAAATGAATGTGCAATAAAGCAAAGGTTCAAGAAAAATAAAGTTTAACTATGGGATTAAAGAATACATATTCATTAATAAACAACAAAATCTCAAAAATATGTGGAAATGTATAAATCATAAGACACTATGTTGACTTTAAGTTAAACAGAAAAGGAAAATAAAATAAAAAATTAAGAGCTTCAATTATAAATACCAGAATACATTACCTTGTAACGATCATAAATCAAAATTGTTTGTAAAGAAAAGTATCAACAAAACCGCATCTGTAATTACGATTACATAATGTGATATCGTAGACAGGCATACATAGAAGAATACATGTAGATTATTAACTGTGAAGACAAAACAATCACGTTGGATTTTACAAACGTTTGAAAGACTAAACAACGTTACGAACATCTATGTCAATTTAACTAGTGTACCCCGCGAACATCTTTGTCAATTTTACTAGTGTACCCCCTTCCACCCATAGAAAAAATTACCAATAAGGCAATCAAAAGTTAAACCGGCTTGCATATGTTAAGCAGCGAACAAAGACCCTTCAAAAAATTCCGGTAAGGTATCAACAGGAAATACGTTATATTTGACAAAATAACAGCAGCAAATACAAGTTTCCATACAGTACCATACTATCAAACAAACTTACCAATCAAGAGCTACACATTCGAACAAAGCTGACACATACCTGATTGTGTTCAACACCCGGTCAAAGAGGGTTTGTAATGTTTTAAACGTATAGACACTATGCATGCAGATAACAATGTCAATAAAAAGGAAAATAAAGTATGTAACAAGATTAAAACAATTGAAATAAAAACAATTTAGAATTATCAAAGAGCCCCCTATAGTCTTACCGATAATGGATACGAAAAATGAAATACGAAATATTTCCAGCGACACGCAGCATGCAAAAAGTCATTTTTTCTTTCAAATAGACAAAAGAAAATAAACAAACAAAACGATAGTCAACATAAATAAAAGCAACCGCTTTTCTTTTCATATAGTAAACATCCGACACTACCTCACAAATTAGGATTTAAAACGTCTGATATGACTTGCATACTTTTTGGGGTAACACACATTCATACAGCAACACAGCAATGGGATTTTAACCAGGCAATGCATAACGAAATAACAAAGCAAAAGACAAAAAGACAACAAAACAACACTCGAACATAATTACGTATCATCCCCATTCGCGCGGCCTTACCAATAAGGGGTACGAATTCTGATGTGGCTGGCATATTTTCGGCGATGAGCAACATGAACACAGAGAAAGCTAACAGCACGGTGATCCCCAGGGTGATTTTCTCCCCGCTGTCGGGCGGCAACCAGAACCCGAGCAGACTGAGTATAGTCAGCCAAAGACACGGGAATATGATGTTGAACAAATAGTACAATGTCCGCCTCCGCAGGATAATTGTAAACGTCACGTCCGGGTAGAATTCGTTGCAGCAGGCATATTTCACTTCGTTGCGGACGACTTTAATGTCGATGAGTTCCCACTCGCCGCTGTGTACATAGTTCGCCAGGTCGACGGTCGCCGAGCGGTTTGTTATATCCACCTGCGGGGGGGGAATTGATAAGTGATTGTACTATAGTGGTAATGCTGCTAAAATGATGAGATTGGGGGTTCAATGTAAGACTATAGTAAGTGCTTCATTAAACTCTCAAGATGGATTAAGATAGTTGTTTAGTAAGCACCGGTACTCAAAATAATGAAAACAATAATGATAAGAAATAACATATTTCAATACCATAGCTGAAAATAAAAAGGAACGCGTTGGTTTTAAAAGAGTTGGTGGTTTTGATCCATATTCTGTGGAATAGTTACTCTTTGTCAGAAACCCAATCAAGATCTATATTTTTCTTGGAATGAATGAATGGTGTTTCACCAACAGATGTGGTCATTTGGCGGTATACTTAAGAATCCATTATTACCTCTACAAAGGGCATTATCTGAAAATATATAGCCGGTAGAACAAATCAAATCTATCAGATTGACGAAAACATTTCAACACAGTACACCCCTTCATTAAAACTTGAAATGCATATCTATATAATACTATATGCTGATCTTTATAAATACTGTGTAAATAACGAAAGAGCAGCGTATTTTACATTTACACCAACCATAGCCTTAACTTCGTTACCAACCGTTGTGTTTCCAAATGTAAGTCATCGTATACATGCATGTTTCGAGCAAGCTACCTGAAATCCGTCGTACGTCCAGGACCCAAACTTCATCTTGCATAGTTGATCGTCGAAGGGGAAATACGTGATGTCGATCTTGCAGGAGCTCCTGAACTTGGCCGGTGGGGGCCAGAACACCACACCCTCGAAGTTGACCATCGCTTTACTCTTCATGTAGCCCGTGGTAAAGTCATCGGCGCTGTAGGTAAGGAATACAATCAGAACTTTTGTACATGAACATGTTAAGAAATGGCTATGAATTGAGAGCAGTTTAACCGATTACTTTATAATTATGGAGTTGTCACCATTGAAAGCAACAGTAGCAGGCGCCAATAAAGTGTGTAAATTGTCTTCTTGGTATTGAAAGGAAAACATATTCAACGCCAAGAACAGACTTTTTCTCTTGTTTCATTTGTGTATATAAGGACAGAGATTAGGCAATTTTAAATAGCATTCTATCTAATTAAGTATTAGTATGATCAGTTGGCTATTTTGTTCAGTTGGCGCGCGCTATGTTTGTTTGTGTTTGATCGCTTGATCAACTCTGATTTTAATGATATTTCAAATATTTCAAAGTCGACAGAGCACCTATCCATGTTCCTGATAGTTATTCTCCAAAGTTGCACGATGTTCTCCTTAAGCAAACGATTGGAACCCAACGCTAACACTATTGAGCTAGGTTGAGATACGAATACTGAAAAGTTTCCTTTAAACGTTGGACAGAACATTTGGGGAGCATTGCAAGAGGATATACTATCTCCTTTGCATAAGACATAAGGGTATTGTCGGCAATGTATTTGGTCATTTGTTTTCCCCCATTCTTAAAGCACTAAGAGGAAGAGTCTGTTTTTATCATAGTAAATACATGCAGCGATTGTGATTTTCTTTAGCTTGATCCGCGTTTGATTCTTATCAATATCTGTGTGTTTGTTAACAAATTAAGAGATGTATCTTTTTTAATAATTACACGTACACGTTATTCGAGAGTTAATGAATTTCGATAGATGGCACCCGATCCTTCCATAACAATAACAATAACAGCAACAAGAAAGATAAAGCTGTAATTTAAACAGAATTGTAACATAAGTTTGCATTGGAAGCAACAGAACACGACATTTGTGAATTATGATATAAATCCATAAATGCATTGTCTTTAATAAATCTGGAACAATCACTTAACAAGAAGGCGTTGCTCGTTTTTTTCATACCTAGTTGTTATTTCTTGAGAAGTCTTTTAATGGTTATTTATGAGATACACTGCTAAGATACGGGTTTCGTCTGGTGTTTACTTGTGACAATCCTATGATAACAGAGGAACAAGATGCCTTCACACATTTTCATCTGCGAATTGTACTTAATGTTAACGCAAAACAACATATATCATCTCATGACGACTTGAAATCGAATAACAAGATGAGACAGATCGTGGTGAAAAGACAATCAAAGCTTATATAGGACACATCTAATACAGCGTGCTCCAGTACGAACTTGGTGCATGGTTGGTTTGTGTCCCATATTAAATTATAGATACTGCAAAAAACATTTCGCAACGATACCATAGACAATAACAAAAGGCACATATTGAGGCTTCAATGCAAAACTGTAGTAAGTGCTTCATAAATATGAAGCACTTACTATAGTATTGCATTGAACCCACGATATTCGCGAATGGAAAACTCGTATATGACACATACACAAATAACAAATTCGACCAGACGTAATAAAAGTTTTTATAGATATCAAGAGAATAACTGTAAGACTACATTATAAGTAATTTCTAACAACGATGTGATATCAAAATCAAATGCAGCCATTAAAATGAGGTTTTGACCTGAGGTTTTATACAACAAATCGTCCCATTGGCAAGAATTCGTTCATCAAAGTTCCATCACAACAAAGTAATATTGAGTTTAGGTTTTGGTATGGATTCTACGACCGTGCAAAGGCCTCGTGTATAACATTAATGTCTACCATTTCATCTTTTCGTCGAATGGTTCCTGAAATTTCAGTTCACCGTTTGAATTCTTCGATTATCCAATGAAATTGCTGTTTGTTATAGTATTGGTGCTACGCCACATAACTGCCATCTTGAAATAGAGAAATTCTAAGAAATGATAGAACCGACGTGATAGGATGAAAATAAAATGATAGGTGTACAGTCTCTACTTTTTTTCAAACTGCTGAGACCGATTTAAAGTCCCGTTTCGATTGCCATTATCGACCTACCAGTGTTTGTTAAGCACGATTTCTTTTTCGTTTGTCATATAACCACACTTAAAACCAAAATCAGACAGTGTGTTTGGTACACTGGGTAACCCTATTAGACTTGGTCGAGAGCAAAAGGTTTTCTCAATTGAATCTAAATTGATCCGGAGTGCGTGGGCACTTAAAGCCAGTCTCCATTCGTGAAAGGAGTTCGAAGGCCGATATTGGGAAATTCGGTTTTAGTCAAAAGGCTGTAATTTGGTCATGTGGCTGGATAAAGAAACTGGGACTGCTGTCATCTATTTCAAATCGGTCTTTCGAAATAATGAATATGTCCGATGAAATGTAAACAAAATCTAGCAACTAAACAAAACAGTTAATAGGTTGACCAATCGAATGTTAAAACGCCAAACGCAAAATGAGTAAGTGTTCTTTCAGTACAGTTCGTCTGTTTCAAAAAATAGGTAAACAACTAAAAACTGACGTCTTTGTGTGGAAACGAGACACTGCCTGTTCTGAGCAACTTCCTATTTCACAGCGATATCTTTTTTCTTCAAAAGACTTTAAAATATTAACTGTTCAAAAAAATAGGTAAACAACTAAAAACTGACGTCTTTGTGTGGAAACGAGACACTGCGTGTTCTGGGAACTTTCTTATTGCGTCATATCATTTAAAAAATAAAGTAAACTTCGCTGTCTTATTTCGTCACAATGCTTTGAAACACCAGCTGTAATACTCATGTAGATGTTGGTCTGTGAGAGAGGGGTAGAAAAAGTATTGGGTAACATTAATGGCACGCCTTCATGTTATCATATTAGGCACGGGTTTGTGCGACTGGTTCTGCCGTCTGAACAGATTAGCCAGCGTTAATACCTTATGATGTCTGTGTTTCCCTTGGCCAAGTATGTTTCTTTGGGAGGAAAGCACTTTGCGAAGCCCTAGATCAAATTTATCGATTCAGTGTGTGTACATGGTGGTTTCCGAACCGTTTTGGAACGACAGAACTATATTTCATTCCATATCCACTGAATGGACTTAGGGGTGTCTGTGTTCCAATGTTTTAACATTTGTTGGAAATGATTCTACTGTATTTTTTTGTCTAAATACACTGCACGTAAAATATCAAACCTTTATTAAAAGGTTTGGTGAGGAACAGTCCTGTTGAACTCGCTCCATGCCGACTTATTAAGGCATAACAGCTAGCTTGTCTGAAAATCCTGGCAATATCAAAGATAGAAGCAATTGCTGGGAGTTGCTTTGTTGGTTGAATGTCGTTTTAATGCAGTTTTCAACATAACTTTGTTCATATCGCGGCGATCAGCACGTCTGATATTGCCTCACCAATGCCCAATGGTATCCTTTGTCAGCCATACTTGTGAAGCCGTCTGGAAGCTAAGCCGAATTTTCAATTTTCAAATATCTCGTGTTCTAGGCAAATAAAGGAAGGGGTTACTCGTAAATATGATTAAGCGGTTATATTAACGGGGCGCGAAGCTCGGTTTGAGTGTAATTATAGACTACTACAGACAATTATTGAAACAACTCGAGATTGATTTCCCCCCTCCTTATCTGACAGACACAAAATCCGCCGACATTAGCAATGTTTCATTTTCATCTGGGACAGACGATCTTCTTTCGTATGGAATTG
The DNA here is from genome assembly GCA_947846245.1 of Cerastoderma edule. Lineage (NCBI taxonomy): Eukaryota > Metazoa > Mollusca > Bivalvia > Cardiida > Cardiidae > Cerastoderma > Cerastoderma edule. Next base: position 30,869,109 of record OX401412.1, read on the forward strand.
GGGAACATTTACACTCTGTCAAACCCAAATTACAGCATTATCTTTCGTAAAAAATGAATGGGATATCGTATTTTAGCTTCGCAGACTATGTCAAACCCAAATGCAACGCATATTTCATCAAAGTGAAGGAGAAATCGTATTTTAGCTTCACAGAGACGATGTCTACTATCGACTGCATCGTTTTAGCCGATGTCCTTGAAACATGATTGAAAAATTGCTTTGAATTAATAGTATAAATTTGTGTCTGAAATTATGTTTCGAATCTATTACGTGCAGCACTTCTGAGAAAAGAGGGGCTGTCTAGTGTAGGGATCGCATGGTAAGAGGACCAGATGACAAAAAGAAAATAACGCGGCTCTTCTAAAATTTTGCTCCTTTTTGCACTTGTGTGATTTCCAATTTTTTCTATCATTTTCACCGTTTGGAAGTCAAATAAATTATCAGTTATAAAACGACAGCTAATGTATCAATATTGTCTCGATCACTTCGATGTTATAACTAATATTGACCTAAGTACATTGTATTTGTATTGACGTTCGAGTGGAAATCATTACCATAACATACAAAACAGCAGAAAGCCATCGTGGCATTTTTATTTCGATTTTCGCTGGTAAGGATCGATCCAAGTTTGAACAAAATACGCTCCGCACAAAACTTAAAGCCTATCTCCGTATTAATGTTTGTGTAAACATACAATGGTAGTTCTTCAAACACCGTCCCATTACTAAATGTTAAATCTTTACTTTGCAACACATAATACTCATATCGCCTTTATTGTATTAATCAAAATCACCGCCCATACTTCACTGTTGTTCTAATGTGCCAATCTGACCGATTCAAACTTCCAACGTTATGCAGTTATACATTTGTGCATTTTTCGATAAGATCAGATCCACAATTGGTAATGGTATGGCTCTGTCGAGAAATGCAAATGTTCCGATCAATTAGAATATGGTAAGTTTATCGAGAGAACCGATAATGTCAGTCACATTCTCAAATCGTAAATCTGCATCTGGCTGCGTGTCTATTGTACGTGTTTCATTTGCATTTCGTACAACCTTACACCATGACATTTACGGATGTTGCTTGACAATGAGAGAAAGCACGTTACGATGACATACCTCTGAACGTGGAAGTGAAATGACATTTGACGTTACTGTCTTACATATAAAATGGATTTGACTCATCGTAGAGGGGAGTATATGCATCGTTTAGATTACGCATTGTTTAGATGTTTAGACTAGCAGATGTTGCAACTTTTTTTTGCGTCAAAATCTTACGAAACATTTTGACAATTTTTTGGAAGGTTTTAGATATTTGCTATCTATGACTACAAACTTCTTCCGAATAATTGCACCGTTTGGGTTTTAGCTATGTAATATATATTTTAGATAAAATTGTTACATGTTATCATACACAGCGTCACTTCTTTCTTGCTATGGCATTAATCTTGGTCACAAATATAAATGTACGTACTTACACAGAAGAAAAGGGGAAACATTCTCGTTCTGGCTTTCTTAAACAGTAATATAATAGAAAAGACATGAGAGCGAGAACGTTAGAATGATGGTATGTTAGCATGAAAGTTGTATAGAGAATAAAGCCAAAATAACAGGTAAAAAGCAGACAGGTGTTTTCATGACATGTACCAAAAGAAAAAATCATATCATAACTTTTTTTGTCTCAAATAGTACTAAGCAGTAACAGTCCTTTGGTTGTTGAAAGGCAATCATTTCCAAAATTCATAAAATTATCTTCAAGTCTTTGCAGTTAAGATGTGCCAATGAGAATATTATGAAAGAAATTATATAAAGACATTAGCTGTACTCAAAACATATTTTATCATAGGTACAGGATGGTCTGTAAGTTGTCATACCAAAACGATATAAAATGTAAAATGAATGAGAGTTTATTTCTGTGTTGGACTTGACCTGTTTTCATCTGAACCCTGTCTTAGACTTTTTCTGAAGCTCGTTAATGTAAGGCAAACTATTTTATAGAGACGCAGAAACTGAACCGTAAGTCGATCTGTGTATTTACAACATCAAAGTTCATATCAAAGGGTATCAACAATGATTCTCAATTATTTTGCACCCGAACAGTTTTTTCGATCTGAATAAGTATGTTGTTAGAATCTATTAAGAAAACACATTCGTGAAATACAAAAAAAGTTATAGGAGAAGCAAAGATGATAGAAATACAACAAAGCCAAATGCGTTATGTGTGTATCTTCTTTAGAACGGTTACAAATGGAAAAAGAATACGTTATTGTTTCACCAAATATTGCGTATTTCCCCCAAAAGAATGAAGTGAAGATTATTTCTTTTCATAACTCAGCTCCTTTATTCTAACTATTGACTGGCATAAATTGAAAGCAGCATCGGACGACAAACCTTAAAACAAAGTACTCGTTTTTCTGGTATTTAGTCAAAATAATACCGCAAAAGGATAGACTACTTATCAAGGTCAATGTTTCTTTTGTCAAGAGTGATTTCTAAAGATCTCTTCAGCAGAAGCTATTCATTTAGGTATGAAGAAAGTGGTCAAACAAGTACGACCATTTGTAGTGAACGTCATAAATATTTGCGTACTTTGTGAACAAATCCGTATAGAGAAGAGGGCTAAGAATCGAAAAGACAGTTAGTGGAAGTAGAAATATGTTAAATAAGAATGAATGGTGTTTTAACCCTTTCCCAAACAATAACCACATTTGACATTTTTGTTGCAGACGACTTTAGAAAACATTGTGGGAAAAGGAGAAATTGCTCGTTACGAGCATTTTTTCCTTTTCCCACAAGGTTTTCTGCTCTTCCTGACGAATATTGTTCAATTTCATTACATTTTGAAATGTCGTCTGCAAACTCTTTCAATTGTGGACAGTCGAAAATTTGTTGTTTGGGAAAGGGTTAAAGCGAATGGACAGCAAATGTTTTAAAGAAGAAGTAGAAAATGTAATACAAAGCCAACCGGTGTACCTGTACCTGTTGTATAATACAATATCCGGCAACCATATCAAATCACAGGGAATTCGGATTATCTGCAAACCATTGTACTTGGCAGGATCGAACTTGAGGCGCTCGTCTACCCACTCCTGAAAAGAAAATATCGTATTCGAATTTAACTTGGTTGATATTCGAAAATATTTGGATTGATTAGTATTTTGTTATATGCAAATATAGTTCGATATGCGAGTGCAATTTAATCTTAGAGTAACAAACATTGATTGTCTAAGCATATTTCATCATTCTATAAAGATATCACTTAAAACCAAAAACCAGATTTGAACGATTTTAAAACGCATCAAAGTGAGAATTTCAAAGCCACGACGTCCTCTGAAAGCACATACGGACTCCTTTGTGTTGAATCATGTTTGATTGGTCAAAATTGAAAGCAACTGCAGATGAGAAAAGATGCACGAAATTCAACATTTTCATTTTTTTTTTTCAATGAAACTATCATAAAGAAAGAGATAACTAGTAAGGATAGCAATGCTCACCCTTGTCACACGTGTATTTCAAAATTACGACATATAGTGTTTATGCATTAACATCGTGATTAATGAAGTAACTGAACCCTCCCCCTCCCCCATATACTAATGCGTTCGATTATATCAAAATGTATCATCTAATGATTATAAGGTTTACATTATTTCATTTTAGCACAGTCTTGTTAATAGTTTTCAATTCACAATTAAAATAAAAGTGTTTAAGTTACTCAAGACGATGTATTGCGTACTAGATCAGGTATTGCACTTTCATCCGGTACACTCTAAAACAATTGCACTCAAGAGTACCGAAACATCCAATATACCAATGAGTACTGGACGATTAAACCAGCGGGTCCCGGGGAATTGAGACGGTACGACCCATTCACGTTCCATACTTGCGATAAAAATAATGAATTTCGATGTTTGAACTTTCTAAGCCTTAAAACAGCACTAAAGTGTAATAAACTCAGTATAAATGTGCTTCTTTGACGGTAACTTAACTTGATTATACGTCATCTAGAGATAACAATATGAGACTAAGTTGCAGATATTTATGACTTCTTTCCTAAAATAGTATATGGTAATGGGGTTTCACTGGTCGGCATACGCCTTTTTTCTTTGAGTATGCATTGTATCGGGTTTTATGGTTTTCTTTTTAATGCTTGATAAGATAAGCAATGTTAGTTGTAATATGACTGCAACGTTGAGTGCAATAAAGGCACACCGGTTTCACGGAAAAATACGTCGAGAGAAAATACGTTCTGATTTCAAGATAGAAGTAACATAATTAATAGTGCTTCAATATACGAGCATTCAAGTGACAGCTGGCATCGAATGTAGGCGTAAGCAGTTATTACCTGCAAATATGGGCGATTTTCGAAGTTGGTTCAGGCGACAGGGCGACACAGTCACTCTTTGAACATATTCAAAATAAATCTTTTGAAAACATACATAGTGAAGTCAGTTCAAGAAAACGAATGTCTATAGAACAGAAAACATTGGTAAATGTTTATTGAAACGCAACTCTTGATAACACTATGTGCAAAACAATGAAGCCATTGCTCCATCTACAATCAAAGCTTTGTAAGGCCGTGTTTGAATATTATATTTCCAAAGCATAAAAGTACAGAATATCACTCAAAAATAGAAAGAAAAGAAGAAAGCATTTTTTTCATCACAGAGTAAACGTGAAGATGTACCGATTCATCTATCTAAATCATTAGTTCAAATATTTAGATTTAACTCGTATAGCGTCTATTTTCAGAAAGATCTGATAATTTCCAATTGATAGGAATTCATGCTTTATTATTGAAATATCAAGAAGATTGTTTAATAAAAGGATACTGGATTAGACATTAAGTATAACAAGACCTGTTAGATGCAATCAGACTAACTTCCATAGTTTTATGTATTTCCCCCCACTGTTTCATAGACCATTATTCTAAACCGAAGATTAAGTCAACAACGGTGGATTCAGTTTTAATTTCCTTATTTGCGCAATGCATTTTAGCCTACTGACGCCTTTGATACATTTGCACCAGACTAGAGTTTGAATGATTATGTCTGTAGATAGATACGCCGAGATTTCAGTTATTTGTTAACAACAAGTATCAATTTCAATTTCCTTTTGCAATGGTTTACTTTCCGTAGTAATGTGTCGAACAGGAAAACCACCCATTGCGACAGGAACTTCTTTTTGTCGAAATGACTACATACCACTGCCTGTATCATGATACACTTATACAACTTTAAATTTTAGCGTATGGTTAACTTCCTATATTAATGACATTGCCAGTGTAGCATTCAAAGAAATATAGCCGAAAGAAATACTTTTGTGGACGTTGCTTTATACACAACCCTTATTGGTTTGTTTTTATATAAGTTACTTCGTTTTTGTTCCAGGCAACCAAGGTACAACAGTGACTAAAGATCAGAGTTGTTGGTCCCCAATCTCACAGTCATCATGAAGCAGTAGGCTTAGTAATCGCGAATCCTCGTTTTGTTTCTATCTTTTCTTACCCTATATCGATTTGAATATATAAAGAACCGATTTGAATATATAAAGAAACGTCTTGTTAGTTCAGATCTTTAGTCAGGAACAAAGAAAGAACACACATCTGTCTTATCACTAAAGCCGAATACGCATGCCTTACTGCGATATTTACCATGTCGCCTAAGGAACAATTATAGAAGTATGAGTTTTACGCCGACAAAGTAGGTCAAACAATCGCATTCATTATTTTTTGGTGAAAAATGTCGATTATATGTCTTATCACAAAACCCTAATACGCATGCCCTACTGCGATATTACTATGTCACGCAAGGAACAGTTATAAATTATGAGTGTTACGTCGACAAAGAAGGTCAAACAATCCAAATCATTATCATTTGGCGAAAGATTTCGGTTTTACAATTGCGCCACGAAAGAGATAACTTTCTTGCAAAATGTAAAAAATAACACATAATCATTTAGAAAGATGCAGATATAAACAATTATAAATGTTGTTTTCTGAGACGTCTTAATATCGGACTGATAAGATCTGATCCAAAAGTTAATTTTCAAGGCTTAGCTCTGAAGCTTTGTTGTCAAAGTCCATAAGATCACATGATTCTTACAGACGTATCACTAAGAAGAACACCTTGTGATGTTTATCACTATTCAACCAAGACAAACAGGTTTCGTGTTCTACAAGTAAGAGTACAGAAAATCACACAGCCTCTTTCTGAATTGGTTTAAACTATGGTAGTGGTTGCTTCATGTTTCATTAAATGCTGTTCCCAGACTGATTAACGGATTGACATTGGTTCTATACAGAATTATCAGCCTTCGCAGATAGTAAAGACGTTTTCCTTCATAGAGGTGTCAGATATCGCAATATGACTGAAATACTGTTTACGCAATGTAAAAAACAAGACAAACAAGCAAACCAACCAATATGCAAATGGTCTTGTTTTAGGATTAATCATATTCAAAAACAATGTTTGAGCATTCCCACATTATCGTATCACAAAATCGATACCCCCCATTTCCACTACTTTGTACTTTTAGATTTGAACTTTTTGTTCCAAAATAGAAATCAAAGACAAATGTTTTATTCTTAGAGGCGCGTGAATCTTCCGCATAATTCAACTACTATAACACCGGGTTTTCCAGATAAGTATATGCCCTTCTGAATAAAAATGCCATATACTACCAACTGTATCGTGTATATTTGCAATAACTTATGTAACAAATTCCATTCTGATCTGGTTAAGTCTAGTTTAGGTTTCTTGCAGCAATAAACATTAAACGCTTTTTTCTTTAAATTCAAACTTCGGCTAGTTTTGTTGTGCTTTTTCGACTTCAACAAGAATCTATCATTCGAATAAACTCAAACGCTTCTTCAGTCTTGAAATATCAAAGTTATGCTTTGAGATCACCTTTTTCACAATATTTGTAAAATGGGCTCTCGCTGATTTATCTCTACAAATATTGATTCCTGAATAATAAAAGATAATGATTACATCAAATAGGGAAGTTAACCCCGCTTTTCTGGCACACACTCATATCAACAAGCTGAATGAATAAAGCAGAAGTGCACATACATATATACATATATATTCGATATATCAAAAGTGTTTGGAAGTTAGGCTTTTGTATCTCATCAACGATGTTTCCGTTATATTTCGATGCCAGGCTCAGAACCTACGGTGAAATGCTTTACTGCCCAATACGGCTAGCCAGGCATGTTCGAATTAGAAGGTACCCCGTTTGTTAACTGAGAAACTACCCCTCATGTAAATCAAACCACAACGTCCATTGATTTATTCATTTATTTGGGTTTTACATCTCGTCAACATTATTTCAGTTTTGTTGCGATGCCCGGCTCTTAACGATGGAGGAAGGCACAATACTTAACCAATTACCAAACAATCACTACATTAGACCATTTAGTTGCAGATGACTCTTTGAAAAGCATTGTGAAAAAAGGAGAAATTGCTCTTTACGAGCAATTTCTCCTTTTCCAACAATTTTTTCTGTCCCATCAGAAGAATATTTTGTCAATTTCATCACATTTAGAAATGTCGTCTGCAAACTCTTTCAATTTTGGACTGACGAAATGTCGGTGTTTGGTAAACGGTGAACTGCTATGGAGGCTGGTCCAGAATCCTATCCCATGCCGAGGCGGGCTTTATGATCTCAAATTTCCGTACACAAAAACAAACAACGAAACAAGCTCACTCACCTGTTCGAGCCAAATAGTGGTGGTCAGAACCTGGTTGACTTCATCCTAGAATGATAAAACATAAATCTTACACTAATGTATTGTTATAAATGGAAATATTTGGCTGATTAGAACCAATAGCAAAAATAAAGAGATGGCATCAATGAGTAGATTTCTTTTATTGAATAAAGTAGAAAATATTTTGACAAAAAAAAAGAATTACTCATAAGAATAATTAATCCCTTCTTTACAGTCGTTTCCTAAGACACCAGAGGCATATGCGGTGAATAGAGACATGTATAATCTTTTGGACTGGAAAATAACAAACAATCACATATGCCTTAAACAATTTATTCGTCCATCACACGTTTAAATTTGTTGAATCGGCATATAAACCTATAGAATGAATAAATAAATCAAGTCGAGTTATACAACAATTACGTGAAGTATAATTTTCTAGCTCATTTTCAAGCACAATGTTCTATGTTATATTCTGATGAGAATGAATGAAGTATGATGATCTGCCATTCCATTCCTTTGTGCTATATTACAACGCTTTTGTATTCAAGGTTTCGACTGCGCAAAGTGAAAGAAATATCCAATTGAATTACATGTCACCGGATCTTATCAATGTATGGCAGTTGTGTCATATTCAGATATGGTGTCAAGTGTATGAATGAAGTTATTAATGAACTGATGGATTGGTTTATGAATATATGGGAATGACCTACATATTAAGCTCATTGAATGGATTAACATTTGAAGAATTACGGGCGTATGAAAGGGTGACTTAGTGATCGCATGAAGTCGTCGATATGGTACATAATAAACATACGAATGAATGAATGAATGAATGAATGAATGAATGAATGAATGAATGAATGAATGAATGAATGAATGAATGAATGAATGAACGAACGAACGAACGAACGAACGAACGAACGAACGAACGAACGAACGAACGAACGAACGAACGAACGAACGAACGAACGAACGAACGAACGAACGAACGAACGAACGAATGAATGAATGAATGAATGAATGAATGAATGAATGAATGAATGAGATCTCAATTCCCATTTTGTCTAAGATAAATGAATGAATGAATTAACACCTACATAAACTGACCAAACAACATTTTGCCTCTGTTAATTTCTTTAAAAACTAGTGTTCCATTGAAATTAATGGGCAGCGACCTTTTGAAAATCATACGAACAGACAGACACGTCATGGGTCAAGAGGCATAAACACTAATTTTACGCATAATTGGAGCGCCCTGGAGACCAATTAGCGGCTCGCTAAAAGAAGTCCCAAATATTTATTGCCTGACCACTGACACAGTTAATTCGTTTACTGGTGAGAGACGAAGAAATGATCAACACTCGGACGCCGCCATGGCAAAGTGGACTTCAAAGGTTTCTAAGTAAATTTGTACTTCCTCACGACGTGTTTAGATTCTATAACGTTGCGTTTTCGATGGATATGTCGGATTGCTTTTATTATATGATCAGCTTTTGCAATCGTATGCAAACCAATCACAACTGGTAAACCCTTTCCCAAACAACACATTTTCGACTGTCCCTAATTGAAAGAGTTTGCAGACGCCATTTTAAAATGTGTTGAAATTGAAAAAACTGCTTCAGATAGAGCAGAAAACTTTGTGGGAAAAGGAGCAATTGCTCTTAGCGAACAATTTTCCTTTTCCCACAATGTTTTCCAGAGTCGTCTCCAACAAAGTGGTTAAATGTTGTTATTGTTTAGGAATGGGTTAAGTCAATCTTGGCGTTTAGTAACGTTTTGAATGCGCAAAGAAAACACTTTTCAAGGCGTAAAGGCATAATCATGGATTTCCCTGTTCCCGTGATTAGGGTTTGTATCCGGAAGAAACCCTACGCGTTAAAGTCTAGCTCCCCTTTTTACCTAAGAATGCCAACAACTTGTTACATGTTAGCGGATGTTAATTGTTGGATTCAAAACTATATACAACTTTTGCGTATGCGTAAAAGACTTATTTATAGTCGTATACCGAACCATTCACAAGGTGTGAAAAGAGCAATTAACTTTAAGAATCTCAAGGAGTTTTTTTTTCCTTTATTTGTTTTGTGCTCGATTTCGGTCGTCCCAGAATGGCCAACCATTGCCGCCATATGGAAAGAAGCCGTGTAACCGAATAAGTTGCTTTTCAGATGTACCTCATATTTCCTAAAAGGTTTCGTATTAGATCTTTTTATACGGTTTCAATAATATCTCTCTGAAATCCAGCTTAGTATCTTTGCGAAATATAGCATTTGAATCATGGTGGGTTTCTTTAAGTTTCCTATGACTCATTCTTTATTGCAAACGTTGTTCTTTTCTAGAAAAGAACATTTGTTTCAATCAAACTCATATCGGTCAAAATTCAGACATAACCCAATTCACAAATGACAGAGAGGCGAAACGTACTTCACTGTGAAGAGTGTGTATAAGAGTATATATTCTGCAATCCAACAATGAAACATGTTTTTCAATCTAACAAAAAGTCATTGTCGAAAACAACAATAATCAAACAACAACATATGCAGATTTGTTTTGAAGTTTGTGGGATTCCCCTACAAAATATAACAGCAAAACCTCTCAAATATGACATAGAATTTATTTATTGATAATATTAGATAGCCTTACTGCTAGTAAGTGGACTTAAAGTATTTCGCGGTGTCTCATATAGTGTCCGTACATCCGTACTGTACGGATATATTTTGGCATGTACGGATAGAACTATGCGTTCAAACGTACATGTACGGGTCAGTTTTTGTATACTAATTAAACTACACAGATTGTTGTATCAGCTCTTGCAAACAGAATAGACCCCGATAGGACAGCTTCTGTAGGAACTATCTCATCAGGATCTGCCCTGATTTGCTTATCTACTGTTTGTAGGGTTTGATACATTATTTAATTTTTTGCTACTTATCTCAAAGTTATATAATAAAGCAAAATTAATCCAACATAATGCATGATTAGGTTAAAGTGAATAGACATTTTGTAATAATTTTAAATCATGTACCAGTTTGCAAGAATATACAACTATTTGACTTTGTCTATGAGTGGAAGGATTAAAGCAGCTCTGTAAGTGGGTTTTGCCGGCCGTCATTCAGAACATCTGGTGTACTGACTGAAAATAGTATGAACTGATCAAATTTCATTTTGATCAGTATCGTACTGATGCCAGTCAAAGATTATCTGGAGCCCTGATTTCGTGTATTTGAACATTACAATTCAAACAAGAACGCTTTAATACCAATTATGACATGTTAAAGTACATTGAGGGGAAGAAGGTCATTCCTCTTCACCTTTTAACAGATTGATGTTTCTATCACAACTCCATTAACAACAAACGTATCATAAAGCCATAATAAAACAGATATCGACCAAGACGGCAATAAGGTCATTCAAGACACGTGATGGCCCAGTGTTGGTTGTTACGATGCACTGATATATCAGTTAGGCCCATTTGCCAATAGAAACGAAATCAAACGTTCGTGCAGCATAGAAAAGCTGAATACATCTATGTGACTATAAATTGAGACTTAAATATTCATGAAAATCATCCATTTATCACAGCGTGTCTGAGATTTATCAATCCTCTTTTAAGTTTCCATTGTTTATTTGCAACTACAGGTACTTGAACTGGCATTGATATCACTTGTTGCTATTTTTGTACACCGATATGGTTAAAAAGACATTGCTTCCAACGTCACCCATGTAATTACATTCATTCCAATGATGCTCGTACCAAACATAAGGCATATGGCATTCAAGTTTGGAAACACGCCATAAAGGGGAAAGCCATTTTGTTTTTTCACTTTGCGATATGCGGACTGATGTAAATACATAAAACGAAATGCTAAAATGCTTATCCTGAGCACAAAGTCCTTTTTGTCACATTGATTCCGAAATGAGGATCATTCTCAAAATGTCCAAGTAAAGGTTCATGGTAAAGCTTTCGTTTATTATAGTGTCTACCCTATAGTAAGGGCCAGCAAGTTAGGCTTATGAGACTCCTTTCACTGATTATACCAAGTACCTCGCAACTTCTGTCACTATGCCACATTGTATGTAGAGTTTAAAGATTCAGCCCGTGTCAGAATGATATTCGTCACATATTGACCACAACTGAGGGATGTTTCTCGAAGCGTTCTCGTCCAAAGTGACAGACATAACCATAAAATATAGCCTTCGCAATAAATGCTGGAGACCAATAATAAACCCAAATTACAGGACTGGCCAATATAGACGTGTCATATACAAATCTAAACCACCCATTTTGTACATGCAATAGGTTTTGTCTCGGATACGTCTTATAACTGAAAATGTATTTGTCTTTGTGCTGTTTGCAACAATTCACCAACTTGAACAGTCGATTGCAGTGACGATATCCGTCGGTAGTGCTGAAGCGTTTGTTCAAAAGTTTTATGTTGGGAATTTGAAATACCTTCATCAGTCTCAAAAATGAACAAGAATGTCTGTCATGTAGGGTAAACCCTTTACCAAACGCCAAATTTTCGACTTTCTTATAATGAAAGAGTTTGCAGACGACATGTCAAAATGTGATGAAATTGGAAAAGTAATCTTCTGATATGGCATAAAACCGTGTGGGAAAAGGAGAACTTGATCGTTACGAGCAATTTCTACTTTTACCACTATGTTTTTAGAGTCGTCTGCAACACAGTGGTTAAATGTTGTTATTGTTTGGTAAAGGGTTACACTTTGGCAGGAGGCGGGTGAAAAGTACGTCCTACTTTGAATAAAGAGCATAAAACCGTGTGGGAAAAGGAGAACTTGATCGTTACGAGCAATTTCTACTTTTACCACTATGTTTTTAGAGTCGTCTGCAACACAGTGGTTAAATGTTGTTATTGTTTGGTAAAGGGTTACACTTTGGCAGGAGGCGGGTGAAAAGTACGTCCTACTTTGAATAAAGAGGACTGCTTATTGCCAAACAACTGTAGGCCTTAACTTAATGAGAAGGCGTTCGTTTTATTGCTGCTAATGTCCTTAACCTCTTCATTACAAGTGTCCATTAAAAAAAGCACTCGTGTAAGTTATAGAAAAGTCAATAAAAGGAACTATTTATAACTAAAGCATTGCCTTCTATCGCAAGTGTAATAGGGCGAATGACCATGTAGCAAAACATTGGTTTTCCAACTTGATAACTGATAACTGCCGCATGCCCTTGCTTTCAATTTAGACCAGTCGCAGAGAGACATATGTGGAAATGCGTAAACCCTTTCCCAAACAATAATGACATTTGGTCACTTTGTTGCAGACGACTTAAGAAAACATTGTGGGAAAAGGAGAAATTGCTCGTAACGAGCATTTTTTCCTTTTCCTACAATGTATTCTGTCCTATCAGAAGGTTATTTTCAAACTTCATCACATTTTGAAATGTCGTCTGCAAACTCTTTCAATTTGGGACAGTCGAAAAGGTGTTGTTTGGGAAAGGGTTGAGAATTGATGTGCCGGGTTACTGCTATAGACTGACCAGTCTAATATTTCATTAAAGAATGTTTCTGGTTCTCTGTTTATTACTGCACCGTCTTATTAAGTAGTTATGGTTCCTGGCTGAGAATATCTAGTCTCTTGTGCTAACCACTTTCTTTTTTTCGTCTTCGAAAGGAAGCCAATAGCGATTTAACCCTTTACTAAACACCAAGTTTTCGACTGTCCAAAATTGAATGAATTTGCAGACGACATTTCAAAATGCGATGAAATTGAAAAGTAATCTTCTGAAAGGGCTGAAAATATTGTTGAAAAAGGATAAAGTGCTTGTTTAACACCGTTTTTAACATTTTTGACGGCGATGGATCGCTTGACCATACGCAGATTTAGTTGTCGAAAGTCATTGCTGATGTATGAGTCATTTCGTATATAAAATAAAATACGTATCAAATACGGGCTGGCGAAACGTCTATCCTTTAGTTTTAAGAATTTGTAATGAAAGCAAAGTACATGTAGATACAAATTAAAACTACTCAACTTTTGTTCGGATCTCGTTAATAATTCAAAATGTAAGTAAATGAAGATTACAAAATTAAAGTTAGCGTTGTTTTGCAATGGTGCTGCTTTTTCTTTGGTAGAAAAAAACCCTGTGAATACTTGAGGTGCAGTTGAGACTACAGACAGACAGACAGACGGACGGACGGACGGACGGACGGACGGACGGACGGACAGACAGACTGAATTTATTACAGTGTGTTTGCTGAGCAGATGATTATGGGCAGTAAGGAGAAAACCATATACTAAAATCGGACACTTCTTCTCAGACACCCTTGTTATTTTGATGAGGCTATGTTTATGTTTATGCTTGTTTCAAACAGCTGGAGAACAAAAAGATGCATGTTTACTATTCAAATAACCATAAATAATCCAGGACATGATAAACACACTATTACGGTACGCAATTATACCAGCACTGTGTAAAAGAATGCTGAATTTTGTGATTTGGGGTAGGCAGGGTGTTACGGGTACAACTTCTCACCAATACCACACTTATGTTATGAAACCATTGAACTTAACTATATATGCGTGGGTGTTGTATGTGAATCCATGTAAAGACCGATTATCGTCATAATTTCGTTAATATGAAATTACTTCACTATACAGAACATCAATGTAGACCCACGGATGGTGAGATATGTCATCGTACGAGTTCTTTCTATCCAGCGGCGGAAAACGAATATCAAAAGTAAAGACTTAGATTAGTATGCTATGTCTTTTTTGTAATAAGATCCCATCTCTTACCAGATTCGAGACACATACTGTACATAGCCACACGAGTTAACGCTCTACAGAGAAAGGGTTAATATTAAATGTAATAGAGAATCCCTCGAAATCTCGCTGGATCTCTCGAGTTCTCGTGTTAATCAAGTCTGATTAACAGCCTATCGGCTCCCCATATTGATATTGCCAGAATATCCCCCTATCGTCAACTCTTTATTGGTAATTTATATGTCTGACTTCAGTCTGACTGCGGGCGGCCGAAACCGGGGATACTTTTACAATATTCCAAAGACATCCTCAGGGTTTCCGTGTCGGTATGACATGTACCTACCCATTATTATCGGGCGTTTTGTCATATGTCAAATATCTTTACAACGAAATTGTAAAGAATGTCATTGTGACAAAAAACAATTCCTTCGATGTTATAAAATGTGTATATGTAGAGAAGATGATGAAAGCACCTTGTATCCAAATGTCTTAAACTGCTAAAGGAATTGACAAATGTCTAATTTGATACGGTTAGCCTTTTTGCATTCGGGCTTTGCGATTGCTACAAGTTAAAAGCAACAACAATCGGCAAATCAAATACTACGAAAGAATTCATGAAACTGGATAGATTCCTTTGTAATAAATTGAGCAAGTCATTTCATAGCCCTAGCCTAGTACTAGTAGATCTAGGAAAGCCGTTACACAAAGTTCTGAAGAACTGTTGAACTGCCTTAATTTCCATACAAACAAATAGATGGAGCAAATGCTCTTCTCTCTTCAAATTCATTTTGTTGTTGTCTCATTTTATACATGTGTTACTTGTTACTGCTTTGATTTATAATAATAGGGGACAAACAAAATATTGGTAGCAAACATAAAATGTAACAACAAGATTCCTGCCAGTGTTAATGGAAACGTTTTAGGACTCAAGCTTACTTGAGGGAATACTCAGAATAATAACCGTTGTTCGAAGTGACTCAGCAGCTAAATGTTGATAGCTAGAATTAATTCCAGCAAAACATATACACTAACAATGCAATCCATCCATGTAAAGACGATGCAATCAGAAAACGCTCTACTGCATTTTAATGAAGTCAAATTAAATTGGGCCCCACGAGATACTTTCGAGATTCAAACGTTGTGATCGAAATGGGGATGTAACGTAATTTAATAGAATGAGGAACGTGTCTACGATTTTACGTATTCATAATACAGCTTTATGTTACATATTTTTGAAATAGCATCAGTCTGAATATAACCCATCAGGAATCGAATTCAGCGCAGTTTACCAACAAGAAACCAACACTGTAATCCACATAAATTTCTTTCAACTAACCAATATATATATTTTGCTTAGACATATTTCAATACGACTACCAGGTCATTGGCTGTACCCTCCTAGTGAAATGTAAAACAACTGTAATATACGCCCGGAAGACCCACAACTTTACGTTAATATTCTGGGTTACTAAAATCACTTCAATTGCCCATAGGATTCCCTGTAATAAGTCCCAAACGTCTCTCACAAAATGGAGAACTTACTTCAGTAATCCGTTGAGACATCGATATAATTCCCTTAACCGTTTACCAAACACCAAATATTCGACTGCTCCAAATTGAAAGAGTTTGCAGACGACATATTAAAACGTGAAAAAAATTTGAGTAATCTTCTCATAGAATAAAAACATTGAGGGGAAAGGAGAAATTGCGTGACGAGCAATTTCTCCTTTTTCCACAAAGTGTTCCAGAGTCCTCTGGTCAAATGTCGTTATTGTTTGGTAATGGGTTAAGGATAATGTTATCTCGGAGCTTATAGTTTGTACAAGTTTTAAAGAGATGCTTACAACATGCTTTCGGTGACGTTTATGACCAACGTTAGTTCGCCCTAAGAGGCCATGCCATGACCATCGAAACATCAAATCTAACTGGATATAATACTTAAGTGGATATGAATGCGAGTTTTTAGTTTCTTCTTGGAAGAAGACCATTTTCATTGAGTCCATCTAACGTGATAAAAGATTTTATTACGACAACCATGCGTGACTCAAGTCAAACCTATATACAGATGATGGTTTTATGTAAGAGTTGTTTATATCAATTTCGACAAAGCACTATGAGATGTGCATCGCGTTTGGTTCTTCAGCGTCACGATAGGTCCATGAAGATATGTCTTGCCCAGAACCACAAAAGAGCTTTGATGTATATGCAAAATTAGTCATATCCTCTTTTTACGTGCTTTTTAATGTGTAGGCGTTTACGTATACTCTTATCAGAAAGCTCAATACCTTATATCCACAGAAATGATATTGGAATGACCGCTTCTTTTTTTAAAGATTGTTTGTTTATATTTTCACTAAATAAAGTACACTGCAGATATTGTCGAGAAACAAAGCGTCCAGTAATATGCATAGAGAACCAACCATATTACCAACGGTCCACTGATCAGCCTGTCGATTTATGTTCATCCTACGCACCTAACGTCCAAACAACATCATTTGCAGACCGTGTCATTCAAAGGGCAGCATGCATAAATCCGGTACAAGGCGAAATAGACAAAAGCAAATGCACAAAGCTTATCTATAATTACATCGCTATGATGTTATCATTCGTTAGATACGTCTCAATAAAACGAGTTCTAAAAAGTGTATAACTTTCACGGTATTATCAGAATTTACTCACAAATATGGCTTATCGTCAAACAGGTTATACGTTGAACAGTATGTCACATATACCAACAAAGATGTTCCATCCATCTTGAAGTACACCGGTAATTATCAATATTTGATATACAGTCGTTCAAAACTGACTTGCAAAGAAACAAAAGGAAATGATCATTTAAAGACAGTCGTCACATTTAAATGATCATTCCATTCCGTATGTGATGCGCATACTAACTAGTGGCCGGTTTTCGTGTGGGAAAGTGTATTTCTGCTTACTTAAACACTGTAAACCTCGTTTTCGTTCTAGAAGGCAATTTGTGTTGGTCCAGCTAATGAGGTCATTTGGGTGGGAATTTTTCATTTTTCCTTTCACTCAGCGTTAGTTTTCCATGTGAAAATATAGCCTAGAGTCCTGAGTAATTCTTTATATTATTGGACATCTGACCATTGCAATGGTGCAGGCGTATGAAATTCGCAACTTTTGGTGATACATGTATATGCTGGTTCAAGACGATATCGAGTTAACCTAATACTAAACTATAACGACATTGACCAGTTTGTTGCAGACGACTCTAGAAAACATTGTGGGAAAAGGGGAAATTGCTCTTAACGAGCAATTTCCCCTTTTCCCTCAATGTTTCCTGCCCTATCAGAGAATTATTTTTCAATTTCATCACATTTTGAAAAGTCGTCTGCAAACTCTTTCAATTTGGGACAGTCGTAAATTTGGCGTTTGGTAAAAAGTTAAACCACAGACATAAAACATTGGTTAAAATGATTTTCTTCCGCCGTCATCCTAGTAACATGAGAATCATAACGATATGAAATCCAATTCCAGAAAAAATACTTTTAATCCAGGAAGTCTTTGAGACGAAAGGACAATGTATCAAGCATAAGGATGCCCCTTATGTATCAATTGGTTATCTTCTGCTGGAGGGTTAAACATAGCGTAGAAATATAAAAACAGACAGTGTTCTCCTACAGAGAACGAAACGGTGTGAAAACTTTCACTCTGAAGGAATTAAAAAAGGGTAGTAGACTTCTAGCCAATCATTTATTGTCTAGTCTTTTCCTGTCTCTCTTGTTAAAGTCATGTAACGAATCATCTGTATAAATGGTATGAATGAAAATATTTAAGTTGTGCCAGCGGCTCTCTATTGATCCGTTAATACAGACAGCTGGCTCTAATGTTGACTCTTTTGAGTCTGAGTCATTTCTAAAAGTCATCATTAGAACATGCCAAACTGACGGAAAAGTATTTTGAAATCTAGGTTTAAAGGATGCATGTTAGAACCATGATATTGCCGAAATATTCCATTTTCAAATTTGTATCTATAAGATTTTCGTGCCTTCGGTTATAAAATGATTAGCCTAGGTTGTATAAGACCGAGTGATTTGCTTCGATTCCACTTTTGGAGCCATGGTCATTTTGTAATGTTTTTTCTCTTGGCATAAGAAAATTCATAAGAAAAGTAATTGATGCCATATCATCACTGACGTGTCGTTAAAGGTTGATGATGCAAATACTAAGTGCTTGAATTAAACGTTCACTAGTATTTGTACTTCTGCGAATCATATGTTCATTTACTAAATCCATGTACTTTAATCAAATGCGATTTCTTTTCACATTTGATGGCAACACATGTGTAAAACTTTCGCTTCCTTAATATGCATCTAAATATTGTCTTTGTTTCGAAGCCAAATTAAACCGACCTCACTCCACGGGTTCATTGTTTTACCACTAGGCACAGAGTTTCTAAGGAGCAAAATTCGATTAAAGGGGTATTAAACATAGTCTAATTTCCACAAACGTTTTATGAGGCATTCAATTCAAAACGCAGTTCAAATATTTAGTACACGTCAATGGGTTTAATAGGAATTGCCTCATTCTATGTCTATTCAATTAGCGTCTATTCATAACGTTGAGTTAAGAGCCACTAAGGGTCGTATGTTTTGAAAAGCACAAACATCGTTTTCAAAATAGTATTATACGAGGGAAAAAGTGGAAACAACTAGATTCATCTATGGAGATATTATAATATCTAAC
This sequence comes from Cerastoderma edule, assembly GCA_947846245.1. Taxonomy (NCBI): domain Eukaryota; kingdom Metazoa; phylum Mollusca; class Bivalvia; order Cardiida; family Cardiidae; genus Cerastoderma; species Cerastoderma edule. The sequence continues at coordinate 30,888,255 of OX401412.1, forward strand.
ATGTTTTTATTGTGATCCTAACATTAAGTCATTTAGGTGCACATAAAACGTGAACAGTAGGTTATTTAAATGAAGGAGAAAAGGACGTAGTTTTCCAGAAAATATATACAAGAATTCACGCTTAATTCGATTCTGTTCAACCTAACTCTATTTTCTTCCTGTACGTAACTATTATGGAAACACAAGTACATTTCGCTGAGGGAGAATCTTACCTAATTTGAATTTAATATAAACAACATCACACTAGCTCGTTCTGTCTAGGATTCATGTATCTTATTCTCTTTTACCAACTCATCTAAATTCGATTTCAATGAAACTCCCCACTTTAGTAGTACCGGTGTTGAGTTCCAATCTCTTGTAGTGGAGGTCACAGATTCAGGATCGCGCCATGTCATACCAAAGACCAAACCAGCGATGGTAATGATAGCTAAACCACATGGCATTTTGGGTAAAAGGAATAATATTTTGATTGACCAACAATTACCAGACAAATTTAGGTAAGATCAAGTAGGACTAGCGAAATAACTAGGAGCATTTTGAAAATAATGTTCGATCCAAAGACGAACCATACCTGTTTATAAACTGTATTATATGCCAACTGTGCATGTTTGTATGGTAGACAGCCCTTAACCCGGACGTTTATATAAACAAGATATCGACTGGGTTAGGAAAATCGGTTGGGGGCATTCCCTATTTGCATAACTTTATTGTCTGACGTCCTCTCCTGCGTAAAATGCTCTAAGCTCTATTTCACTGTAATTGTATAGGGATAGCCAGAGACGGATAAATGTCCGGTCTTCCCCATCTTACGTTACCCTTTCAAGATTATGAAAGAAATAGTCCGTACAAGGAACTATTCAGAATATTCAGACAAAACAGAGAACCTTTAAGCTTTTTCGATTGTACATATTTTGAAATATGATATAAAATTGCCAAAGGAAAATCGAGAAAACGCTCATCTCTCACAACATATCGTTTTGTCATAGTTGTCTTAGCTAATATGTATAAGTAGTTAACCTTTCACGCAACATCAAATTTTCGACTATCCAAAATTGAAAGATTCTGCAGACGACATTTCAAAATGTGATGAAATTGAAAAATAATCTTATGATAGGGCAGAACACATTGTGGGAAAAGGAGAAATTGCTCGTTAAGAGTCAAACGAAATGTCATTATTGTTTGGTAATGTGTTAAAGCAGTAAGCTTCTCTACCATTTATCAATTCATTGGCATCTGCTTAGTGATGCACTTCTCAAATTAGCAAATATTCCTATTTCTCAGTATATAGACTGGTCCTAAGTGGAAAACAACAAATTTAGACATGACTTTCCTTATGCCGAGAAGTTAATTATTTGTATTTTACCTGTAATCATTTATCGTCATTTACTAAATGAATAAATGACATAACCTCATACCCATGTTGTCTGTCATTTATAAATGTATGTATAAATCAAGTTTATTCATTAAGGTGTGGCGTTGAACAGATAAATAACATTTCGTCACGAAGAGCTTATTGTTGAATCAGTTAATGCAGGACTTCAGGTGAGGCTTCCATTTAAATACACATTAAGTGTTTTTAAGCGAGGTTGTATTCCCGTTAGACCAATATTTCAACTACACGTGATAGGCGATTAGAAAGCCATTACCACACAGCATGGACTGAAAAAGCAGATAAGCCCCGCGTTAAATACGTAATAAACGATAAACCCTTCCCGTCCTTTAAATTTTCGTGACATGATCCGTTCTTCAATGGTTCCTGTATCTCTCACTGATTTATGGGTAGGAACCTGAATGAATGAATGAATGAATGAATGAATGAATGAATGAATGAATGAATGAATGAATGAATGAATGAATGAATGAATGAATGAATGAATGAATGAATGATGTGGGTGAATGAATGAATGAATGAATGAATGAATGAATGAATGAATGAATGAATTAATTAATTAATGAATGAATGAATTAATTAATTAATGATGTTGAAGAATGATAATGTTGATGAATGATAATTTGAATGAATGAATGAATGAATGAATGAATGAATGAATGAATGAATGAATGAATGAATGAATGAATGAATGAATGAATGAATGAATGAAAGTTGTTTTCAGCGCATCGACAGCTAAGGTCATTCAATGGACATTATGATGACGTAGATAAAAGTATATTGAATTATTTACAGGCTAAACTGTTTTTGGTTTAAGAAAAATCAACACATTTTTGCAATGAATGAATGATAGTAAATGAAAAAAATATAATGAAATAACGATTGCAAATATATAATTTGTAATGAGTGTATGATATAAAGTCAAAAGTTTGTAATGAGTTCATGATATTGATATATGAACATTTTAAACGAGTAAGGAATCACAATCAGGTTCCTGATCCGATTTCTACAAGTGTGGCTGATATTTGGAGTGTGCTTTGTCAATTCTTGAACAAGCCATGATGTTATCGAGAAAGATTCTGATACGACGTAAACTCCCATCCAATTAGTTCTATCGGTAGCAGGTGAAAGGAGGACGTTATAATTTGAAAATCAACTCTTCCGCCTATTTTTTCGAAGTTAGCATGCCATGTTTATTTGATATATCAATTCTGTATATTCAAGCATTGGCGTTTAAGTGACAAAGTAGTCAATGACTTGTAATGTTTGGTGTGTGCGATGTAATGAGAATGTTTAAATAAAAGATATTTTAATTAAATTGAATTGAGAATGATAATAAAGCTCACAGAGTTGATCCAATCAGCTGCACTTGTTTTGTCTATAGCTAGTATTTGAAAGACATAGAGGGACCTGTATAGAGTCCAACGAGGCACACGAGGGAAATATGATATATATTCAACATTTGATATTCGTCTCGCTGTATCATATTTCCCCATAAAGAGAAATACAAGAATATTCTGTGGGCGAAAACTGGCTTCACAATATGTCGTTTACACGACCTGGTTGTTATGAATCTAAATTGATTTTTTATGGTGTCTAGCGCCGTATCAATAGTTCTTCAGATATGTAACGGCTTTCCTGGATCCAACAATACTAGACTAGTGATCTGGGGTGACTTGCCAAAAGGTCACTCCCACGAAACCAGAGGTGTCGGTTGGGCTCGAACCCAGGACCCCCAAATTGTGAGTACGCCAACCTAACCAATGGGCCACGCACGACCATTAAATAGCTTGAATACACTGGTTCCTTTCACTGAGGGGCTTAGAAAGCCTTCATTACCAAGTTGAATATCCATGAGCAATAATGTATCAGCTATAAAAAAGGAATGCCTACTGTTCTTCATTAATGGACTATGTCTTTACGGAATAATTGATCTAAAACACTGTTGAAGTGATTGCAAGCTATCGTAGTTTGTATTAAGCGACCATATTTAAGCATTTTAAGCGGGTTAATATTCTTATACACCATGACTTTGTAAGCTTTTACTATGATAGGTAGCTAAACGATATTATATTATTTTTTTCATAACAGTCTTATCTGGGGGTACATACAGTTTAGGATATAGACAAATATGTACTAGTAACATGAATAGATGGAAATTGTTGTCCACAGATACATTCTAATTTTCTAGTCACAACTTCCTTTTTCAGAAGATAACTAAATAGCTATTTGAAGATACACTTATAGAGAAAATTGCATTCATTTCAATTCAACCGTTAAGCTAAAAGAACTTTATCTAATAGACATTATAATTATTTCGAAGACAATTCCTCATATGTTATTTCGACAGGGCTATAATGATAATAATAATAGTAATAATAATACACCCACTTAAACTTTCAAGATTAGATATACCGTTATCTGTTAAAACGTTTTCTGTGCGATAGGATTATTTGTCAGATTTCAAACCTTATATTTGAAACAAAAGTCTTTCGTGAGAACTCCGTATTTGATCAAAGTAGGATACTATGTGATGAGAAAGGGTTAACTCATCATACCTTAAGGCAGAACTTGTCAAAACTGCGTTTCCATGAGAGAAAGATGTCACTATGATGAATTGCACTATACATGTCCAAATAAGAACTTTTAATAGGATCTTGTAAAAGTTATGTTAGAATTGCGATTTTGATTGTCACTTAAGCTATTGCCAATACAAGGAGTGCCAATACTTCAACCTTTTTACATAAAGAAATTCGTAATCGCTTATCAGTAATGCATTCAAAATATTGTTCAAGCAAGAACTCATGTTTATACAATTCAATAAGACACTATTCATGCTAAGATGTTTAAGTTGGTAAACCAGCTTTGATAATATTGGTCTTAAACTATTTGTTTAATACATTTATAAATTATCATTTCAATATTCTTCTGAATCCATAGGCTGCTGAAGCCTAGGAGTGCCAATGCGTCAACCAGGCTTGATCTGTCCTTACAGACATTGAATCTTTGGATTTCATTCCATCGATTATTAGAGGGCATTGCAATATAATATTGCAATATTGAAATATTGACAATGTGACGTGACCATCTTACACGGATATTATCTTTTTAAAGACTATGCCAAGCTTTGTTGACCTCAAATGTACTCGGCAATCTAATATCCATTTTATATCCCTTTGACATCTCTATTCATGATGATAAAAAACTAGGTCGAGTAATGTTGTTATTCGCAATCAGTTTCCTATAGACAATTGTGTTACGGCATAACAGTAGCCGTGACAATTGCGTGTTTCGAATAAAACATTGCTATGTCCCTGAGACATAGTTTGGAGGCTGAGACAAACCGAACATCAATGTGTCCTAAAGCCATACTCTTTATGGACATGGTTTGTATAATTTTGTTTGATATAAATATGAAGATATAAAAAAAGAAAGAGAGTTTGTAAACACATTAGTCTTTTTATCTGAGACCGGAGATCTTCAAGGCCGTTAACCCATTACCAAACAATAACGACGTTTGACCAGTCTGTTGCAGATGACTCTGCAAAACATTATGGAAAAAGGAGAAATTGCTTGTTAAGAGCAATTTCTCCTTTTCCCCACAATGTTTTCTGCCATTTCAGAATGCTATCTTTCAAGTTCATCACATTTTGAAATGTCGTCTGCAAATTCGTTCAATTTGTGACAGTTGAATATTTTGCGTTTGGTAAATGGTTAAACAGCTATTTTGCATAAACAGTAATTTTGTATCGACAGACTCGCTTATCATTTGTATAAATTCTATTGATTACGTCTGACCATATCCTATCGTAATATTTCTTTTCAGTGATCGACATTCTGACCAGTTATTGAACAATTGTATCCTCGATTAGAACATTAAAACAGTAATGGGCAAAAGCAAATTTTACTATGATGAGCAATGCTTCTTTTTGTTAAAACTGTTACAAGCGTCGCCTATCTACAAAGGGTTTATCACATTTTCCAGTTGTTTTTCGTGTGTGCAATATCTCTAATTGACCCAATATAAGAAAACCTTTGCAAGGCAAAGATGGAAAAAATGGAGATGCTCACATCAATTTGTATATAGCATTCTGAGTTATAGGTTATACCTCACTCATTGTGTTTGGTATCATTTCGATATCTGACAAACTGAAAATATATATGCCATATGCCCGAGAAATCATTAATCATCTAAGCATATTGCTCGATATTCTTATATGATGAAGTAATTTTTCGTTTCGTAGATACAAAATATGTTACTATGTGTTGACATGATTAATTGAGTAAATCTCTTGGTGCTTTGGGATGCTCTGTCTCCCTAGAAGCCAAGTTTCTAAGATAAGATCTAGAGTATCGGTGGTTCTAACAGGATTCAGCCCCAAAATACATTAGATGTCAAGCGTCTTTGTTCATTGATATGATACTTTCTGAGCATCTGATTAAGTGTCGTTGACTTCATTAATTAATTAACGAATAAGTTTAATCACAACATTTAAACTAAAGTAAAAGTAAAAATCAAATGCTGCCCATTAGAAGATTATTTCACCAACATGACTTCTTTAAAACAGAAAACACCACTTAGTTCTCTGTTTCTTTATTTCAACTTATTTAGCTCTTTCATCAAAACTATCAGGCACGATTTTCGCACATTTTAGTATGTCGCAAACTTCACAAAAGGCACATTACATTTACCAAATGTGCCTCTCAAACCACTTTTAGCACATAAATAATGGAATCTCAAAACAATTTCTTAAAACCGTAATGACAAGATGCCTCCATGTGATCTTCTGGCATGTCAACGCGAACAATCGATCCAGAGGTCAAAACAAATATCGCCTGTTGGCTAAACACATGGTATACGTGTACTTTAACAGAAACACGATATATCGTTTTGGTAACTTCAGAATAAATACAAACAAAGGTATAAGTACCATTTTATGTTGAAAATACAGATGCACTATAGGGACTACTGCAACATTTACCATCGGTCAATATTTCATTACATGTTAGTATGTCGCCTGTGGGCTGAAGTCATGTCATACTTGTATTGTATGTTCTTACCGCTTACAAGATTAGTGTAGGCCTTATAGACCATGTAAACGTACACCTTCTATAGACAGTCTCCCCAGGGAAATCAGGGGACCATGATAGATTTATGATTTACAGTCGGGGGATTCAAAATATTCGGGAACCGTGTCGTATGGAACTGGGCGCACATTCAATGAATCTTTGCATCACAATCTGGTTATAATCTGAGCCAGGGATACAATGTTTAGATCCAGGAGTCCAGTGATCGACTGAGGGAGTTCATGTTACGTCTTGGTCGTGGATTTATACAATGTATAATACCATCTGACGGAAGCGGCGTTTTTTCTATTGAAGGTAGCCACACAATTATATCTCATATTAATGCAGAATGAATAAGATGTCGGTCGTCGGTCTTTGGTCTAAGGGCAACAAACAGAAACCATCCCGTCATGACAAACCTCACAAACAGAAGGATGAAGAGAAGTAAGAAGTTTTATCTTGCGATTGTACGCCTAAGTCATTTTTATTTCGCAACGGCAACACATGCCTGTCATAGCACCATAGGAAGAAATTGCATCGTCTAGATTTTTCTGATGCATGCTTTGAAAAACCGTAGTAAAAGATAAACCAAGAATCATTTTTGTGATGTCATAACCGGAGAAAAAATGCATAGAATTTGTAAAAAGTTGAAATAATCTTTGACAGATCGCCAACCTTCTTCGTTATGGAAAAAAGACATTGTTTCGACTTAAGGAATCCCTCGCCAGGGAGAAAATATTCTCCACAAATATACCATCACATATTAAGTTAGTGCCCTGTAGTTCATTATTTTGTAACATTAAGTGCTGTTGGTGTTTTATGTGTCCTATATGCGCATCGGAGGAGCAATGATATATTTACGGCTATGGTACGGTTCTTGCATGAAATGAACGACAAAACGATGTAACGTCTCGGGATGTCTATACAAATTACTGAGAGAGATTTCAAAAACTCTGAACTTTCAAGGCGGATAAGATTCACAAACAAAAATGCGAGACGATATACGTCGAAATGTGCTATTTCCCTATCTTTATTGCCGAAAGATTTACAGACTAGGACGACATGTTTTATGGTGAGCAAACCCACCTTAAGTCTCAACGATTTCAAATCTCATTGAGAAACAATCGAGCTAGTTTTCTTGGATAACCTTTTTATGTCGGTATTTAATTTTCAAATCGACTACAGAACATGTAAGAGGTAGATGTTTGAACAACCAACGTTAAGCAATGTTCCTTATGAGCCATTGTTGTGAACATTGACTCCTATTGGACTAAATGTTTTACGTCCTAGGGATTCCTAATTACCGGAGCATCGCATGCAAATGAATTTTCGGTCCTTTTTGATAAACCATTAACGTTGTTATGAAAGAATACCATTCCCATTGCATCAAAATAAGATTGGGAAAAGGTTTTTTAATGCCTGACATCGACTTGGGAACAAAATTCAATTTGAACGAATGCGTGCTGATACTACAACCCTATGCTTAACGCAAGCCAAACACTTTCGAAGCGATTGCTAGGTAAACGTACAGCTACAATCCAGATCAAATGTGCGTTTTAAAACTTTGATGTGTTTAGAAAAAATGGTCTATCTTAAAATCAAATTCAAAATCACTTTGAGTTCCCTAAAACATTCGGTAAACCAATTTAACATCTATCTTTGGGAGGACAGGTCTTTGTCAATCCTGTTCAAGCTCGTTGCTTGACTGTCAAGCTCTTTGTTTGAAATCGCTCCAAACAGAAAACTTTTCATTCGCAGAAATACCAAGGTAAATTCTTATAACACTGAACCAGATATCGCAAGTTCACTTAACGTATGAGAATATATGCTTATTTTGGATCTTCTTTCATCGTTTTTTTACCAATCAAACAAACATAACGAAATGTTATACTGATTTGTTATTCTTTGAGACACAACGTATTGTCACTTTACTAAGAATAGAACTAAACATATTCAAATAATTAGAAGCAATGATTATTTGACTGTCTATCTATAGGACAGAAAGTGGCGTCTTAGACCAACCTGTACATCATGCGCATACTGGTTCGAGATAGCATTATACTATGTATTCCTTAGATAGTACACCTGTTTATTACACAAATAATCCACATTCCAATGGCTAAGATTATTCAATCATAACTACACAAATTGCTACTATACAAGAAAAGAAAAACATTTCCGCACATGAGCTGAAAGTAACTTGTAGTTCCGAAATCACCATTTGAAGTCATGTCTACAAACATCCAATAATATAAAAATGAGAATTAACGATTTAGCGTTTCTATGTCGCGTATGAGTTTTTCTTAAAATTGCAATTTCTCCTGATTATAGATAAAACTTCAACGAATATCACCATTACCTGTGTATGACTGGGTTAGACTACTTTACGCAAAGTAGTGACCTTAAGCGTTCTTCTGGTACTTGGATTTTTTTTTTAAAAGGGAACATTAAAGCTCATCTTAGAACTTCGTCTGTGCAGTAATCAATTTGTTTATGAAGTTACTTCAACCAATGAAGGGTTAACGTGTTCTAGGGTTTCAACAGAATGATATTACTATCAGTTCGTCCCTCGCGCTCTGCTATCTGATGCTAAATATCTAATTGGTTTCTGAAGTCGATATTTAATACCACACAGTTCGTAATGCTAATTCAATTTAACTGGGGGAATTCTACCAAGTCCCCAGACCAGTAATTGCGTTTTCCGGCACTCACTCTTCAGATAACGGTTACGAATTTCTTAAGGTTGCGTTTTTTATGCGTTCCAAGGATCATTACGAAGACTCGGAAATAATATGTCAAAATATTGAACACGCTTTTTAATGAGTTTTCCAAAAGCTTTCGTTCATGACATTGGACGTCAGACTCTCAGGATTGCGTGATAACCTTGACAAATACAATTATATGGTAATCTGATTGAACTGTGATTTGAAATAGAAAAATGAACGACAGAGATGTTTCTAAACCCTACTTCATTCAGTTACATAATGACGTGCATGAGCAGACAATACAACTTCAGATCTAGCAAAACTATCGACTAACAAAAAATAAAGTAGTTTTACTTTTAACTTACACATCACGTTCAGTGCATACGAGAAGCTTTTTTTAATCTATTTCGGAAGAAAATGCTTAAATAAGCGGTTAGAATAAATTAAAGTGCTTCCGTTAGTAACACTGCATATCCAATAAATTGTATATGGTTTCTTTGATAGTAAAAATACTATAGTAATACACAATTCAGCTATCGAAACGAAAGATAGATACATATTTTAGTTGAGAACAAAATGGAACTTCCTTTTTTCACTTTGATTACATTAGGAAAGCTTAAAGTACCGACAAATATGACATCCTCATTTGTCACCAAAAATATTTGTAAATAATGGCGTAAAGGCTTCATTTATTAATTACAATTTATAAACCACATCTGATTTGCATGTCCCTATTAACATTGCTGGAATTAGCCTCTTGTTATCAAGGAGGGGATGACAGACATGACATGTTTCGTTGCGCAATCAGGTTGGCTAATGAAACAACGAAAATAGCAATTCGACTGGAAAAGCCAATTAAATTCTCTCAGCTTGTTTGTGGGACCAATGAGATGGAAAATGATCTCGGTTTTTCAACGTACCGGCAGTGTTGCAATTATTTCACGATGCTCGGGTTTAAACAAGCATAAGCAAAGTTAACTATACACGAAGTATATACGTTGGTGGATTTGAAAAGCTCAAATGGAACCACATTTCGAAAATTATTACCTCAAAAAATCCCAATCCATTCACATTAGTAACAACACCACACTTGATGCCATGAGAAAACTGACTGAATAACACACCAATGGTACACCTTCCATTTTGTTGATTTCGTTTTAAATCGTGGAAAACACTTCGGTAGCGCAGATATGGAATGTAAACCCTTTGTACAGAAGGTTGTGGATTCTGCACCAACCATTATCATACAAAGGATCAACAATAAAACAATTGTAGGAAAGTTTCATTAAATCAACCTCTGTCGACTGTTCATCTTAAAAATGTATTTGCTTTGACCCTGTTTACACCTATGACAGAGGTGTTGAAAATGGTGTTAAACCAGTCAGGTCCGTACGGACCAACAGTGTCTTGCCAGTGAATCCTGCCAAAGACCTAATAAACACAGTGTTTATTAGGTCTTTGATCCTGCTAAATACTTCCAGGAACGTATTCAAACTTAAAAATGATTTTGTTTCCCTTTTTTCAGATCTAGCCTCCAGATCATTATTGTGGACAAGGTAACACTACAATATCAATCTCGTTTGCGGAAATACACTGACAGTTTTTGTATAATTGTTAGGAATCGACACCGTGTTTCCTTTTCTCAAGAATGCTGTTTAAACCTCTATTTTGCGTAACCATAGTTAAAAAGTCTATGTCTTATGTGGTGCCCGACATTTGTCTTGTTATCTAGTATTTTACTTGGAGAATTATATTTCAGTAACCTTTCGCTGAACTATACTGGTTTGTGTGATAACACGTGAGTTGTTTGTGTGATAACACGTGAACATGATAAATACTATTGTATAAAGACTTTAGTACAAGTAAGTCAGATACATGTTTGGGAACCTGTATCATATGTATCCCTACGCTGAGGTTTATAACCAAACTTACGCCCATGATATCAAAGACCCTGCTGACATACGCATTATTTACACAACATACGCTAGCGGCATCGATCAACGATTTTCAAGCCTCCGACTTATGAAGGAAACTATCAACTTAGAAACCATACAAATTCTTTATAGTTTTCCGTGTGAGAAATCGATGCTTTATACCTAATACAGCCTATTACAATAATAGCATGTATAATTGAGGCTTTTATAGAAATCCTGACAGTAATTATTTGATACAGGAGAACCCCGACTGGTTAAGTAAGATACAATACTAGCATTGCACTGTTGCTGCTAGTAATCTTTGTAGGGATGTCGGTTGGTACAAAGGAACTCAGAGCTAACGTAAGACGTGTTTTACGAAATAGAAAGTACATACAGTAGGATATCTGTACATCGAACTTCTAATTGTCGAATTCTTCCATACGTCAAAGTTCATACGGGTTCCAGACTCATTTGTTCTTTACATTTATGCCTGTATATTCCAGACACACATATGTCGAACTCTCTCTATGTCGAACACAGTGATCAGGTCCCTTAAATTTCGAGATAAAGAGATTCTATCTCGCTTACGGCTGAGTTTTTGAGTCTCAGTTCAACCGTCTTAATTTTGATTTAACAGTCAACCTAGACAGCTCTGGACATGTGTTCGAGGTCAGAATACCCTAGAGTTTTGTTTTCAAGAGCCGCCATTCGGCAAATATACTCTTACACTTTACAACGACCGATTTCCAATGAGACAACGTGTGCCATATTGTTGTTCAGTGTTGCTTTAGATATAAAGTTAAATACCCAGTAAGATGGCAGAGCTTAATAAGTCAAGCAAGCATTAAACTTAAAGACCCGAATCTGCATTTTCATGACGTAATCCACCTCAAACCATTCTCCTTTTTTAAATACAGTGATTTCTTTCAAAAGATAACAATACTAAAAAAAGTTTCTATCATGAACAGTTTAAACTTTTTAACCCATTACCAAAAAAAACCGACATTTTACCACTTTGTTGCAGACAACTTTTGAAAACATTGTGGGAAAAGGAGAAATTGCTCTTAAAGAGCAATTTCTCCTTTTCCCACAATGTGTTCTGCCCTATCAGAAGATTCTTTTTTCAATTTCATCACATTTTGAAATATCGTCTGCAAACTCTTTCAATTTGGGACAGTCGAAAATTTGGCGTTTGGTAAAGGGTTGAAAATATATAAATAAAATCGGGCGAATTTCAACCTGTGAAGAAAATCACAAAGAAATACAAACCTCTAAAATAAATTACATGGCAAGGGTTCAATGCAAGACTATAGTTAGTGCCTCATAAACATGAAGCACTTACTATAGTAATACACTGAACCCTCGATGAAATATTTGATAAAAACACATGTTTTCTTTGCCAAAGAGAGAGCTAAAGGCTACAAGACATAACTACCGAAGGCCGAAATCGGAATAATTGTCTCGATTAGTTTGTCAGACAGAAGACGTAAATAACGTTGACGTAGATTATCGAAGCCATATTGAATGCCATTCAACGTAGAAAGTTTACAATAAAGGCATCTCGTAATATCACCCCGCTAGACGAGATTTATAGGTTGTGGTCCTGTGATGGACTCAATAACAGCACGCAAAAATATATCTTATGTCGAGGGTTCAATGCAAGACTTTAGCAAGTGCTTCATGTTTGTTAAGCACTTACTATAGTCTTGCATTGAACCCTTGATGTGATGCAAACTTTTGCGAAGGCCGACACCATCAACTGACATTTGCAATACCATACCAAAGGCTGATCATTTTAGGTTTATTTTCGACGATGGGTTCCGGCTCGCAAGAGGTAAAGAATAACCTCAAGATTGACTGCATATGAGGCTAAGCAGAACAACTGTTTATCTCTAATCATATCTTGACTCAATAACAGCACACACAAAAAAATATATTCGATGTGTTTGATGCAAGCTTTTGCGAAAAAATGACACCATCAACAGATATTTGCAATACCATGCCAAAGGCTGATCATTTAAGTTTTTTTTCCTACGATTTTTTTCCCCGCTCGCATATGGTAAAGAATAACCTCAAGATTGACTGCATATGAGCCTAGGTAAACCTACTGTATAGAACATGATATGTATGAAAAGTAATCCTTTCATAAATCTATTCTTATTGAACATAAAAAAAGAAGAATATTTCTGAAACATACTTATGGAACGCACATACAGATGAAATATTCGGAAACAAGCTGCTGTGACGTATGTAGAAATGACACATATGTTCGCGAAGTGTTCTATCCAACTTCACAATTAAACTGTTTCATGCTTTGTTATTTGAGATCGTCAAATGAATGGTGCATTTAATTTTAAACTCAATTCAACGATAATATGATTAAACTAAGTATGCAAGGAGTAACATATAGATACTTATAATTAACTAATAAAGCCGCTGCAACAGAAAAGAACCCAGATAAAGACGTGGTAAAGGAAGAATTCGAATACAATACGCATACGTAACGCTTGAAAAACAAATACAGTGTATGTGTGTAGTTCTTGTTAATATGGTGCTTTTGTTTGTATGGTGTTTAACGGATTGTCAACACTACTAACGACTTTCCTGGATCCCCAGTACTAGGCTGAGTCTCTGAAGTGACAAAGTCAAGGGCCATTGAAATACCCCAAGTTCTTTGTCCGCCACCTTAACCATTGGGCGACACAGAAATATGGTGCTTAATGTAGCTAAGGAACTATCTGTTTCAAGCTGCTGCTAAAGTAGGATGGATGGGTATTACACAATATGTACACAGACTAGAAGCTTAATTGCCATTCAAGTATTAAAGACGCCAAAACGTTTGTAAACCAGAACATTGTAATGAGATGTCAAGCGGAGTGTATAGACATTAGGGTGTTGTCTGAATTAGCGATGTTCTATTAGACCTCTTCACGTAAGAGGCAATTCGAACTACGTCTACATCCATGAATCACAATAAATAAAACCACAGACAATCTGTTATATCAGACTCAGTTTACGATCTCAGATATAGATATATTGATTCATTCAAGGTAAGATAGAGTCATCATTGACCGAGATTACAAAACAGATCATAAATCCATGATCCGTGCCTCAATATGATACTTTTATAGCATAAGGTTAACTTTTTCATAAATTTGATTAACAGATGGCGAAAGACAAAGCTTGAATACAGAAGAGGTCTTATTCGAGCTCGATAGAATCAACAGTTTTCCGTTATCAAAGCCGTGACACTTCCCTTCATGTATACTATTATAAAAATTAGTTTTGGTCCGGATTCGAATCCACACGGAAATGTGCAGTGTGGTGCCAAGTTATGCACTAAAATGCCACCCGTGTTCAGCACTAAACAGTTTGCATCAAATACCATTCGTGTAGTAAAGATTTTAGCGCTAATGGTAACGGTGAAACAATACGCTAGGCACTACGGTTCTCTACTATGGTATCATTTACGGCATTGCGTGTCTGGGATGTGGGCGAAATTTGTTTTCGTCACGAAGCGTCACACTTAATCACATCAAACGTGTCAAAGACAAAAATCTAACCTACTCTATGCTTGCTCTTGTATGTCTTTTGTAGAAGTATATGGCCTTGATACTGTTGGAATGTTCCTTCGACATTTCTTTTATAACTTAGATATATGAAGGCAAATTTAGAGCTCTAGCTTTAGAAACAAAATAGCAAAGATTTCTCTTTAATCTCACATACATTTCTTCTTTTTACAATAGCAGTGCATAATGTAGATGTAGAAAACATAGCATCAATATTGTGTAGTACATTAATAAAAACAAAACACATATTTTCTTTTACCCATTACCAAACCATATCAATTCTAGTCAGTCATTGCATAAAGGTGAAGATGATTTGTCCAAAACAAACCATTTCATCTTCCGTCACAATTTTCTTTCAACAAAGCATCGAAAAAACCAGTATGGTTTTGGTTTTATCATTATTTAATGCTTTCATTGACAGGTAAACCTAGTCACTAAAGGATCGTAGAAAAATGACATGCAGGCATGCAGGCAGATTTCAGAGTTATAAAGTTGAACGTTTGCATCGCCTTCAACCATTTGTCTTCAAGGCGACGACTAAACACATCTGTAAATCAGTTGTGCGTATGCTATGTTTCACTCTCCTTATGCAACGAGTAGATAATGCAGCGTCTATTGTCCTTAAAAAGACATGTATATCATCCCAAGAAATATCCATACCAAGTCGACATATGTTAAGAGTAGTGTCTATGCGGCAGATTGAGGTTGTATAATACTGAAATTCAACCAAACAAGACGAATCTCCATTTACAATCAGAGGGACATATCGAGTGCTGAATGGTAAACTTTTATGACCCAATGTCTTAAATTAATGAATAACGACAGTTTTCATTTAAGTCCTCAATATGTTAACGATTCACTTCTAAAGAAAAATTGTACTTCGACTAGTAAATATCTTCATACTAGGGTACTTTTATGGTATGACAAAATCATGAAATAACAGAATAAAACAGAGTCATAAAGCTACAATACCGCTGCTTCCCCTCTATGGATAAGACCAGTGTAAATTTTCTAATGAATCGCCTAAAATGCTAAATTCTCAACACTCTGAGTAATTGTGAGAGAGGATTACCCATCCATAAACCGAGAATCGTTCCGAATGTAACAACATGTGCAATCGACCGTGTAAGGCAATGTCTAGATATTCTAATGACTCTGAGGTAAAGAAGCCTGAAACCACACAACCAAGATCGATAGACTTCACAGTTCGTTCATTCATTCAATCCGATGGCCGCCACAATTACTAAGATGTAACGAATCTGACATAAAAGGTAATAGTACCAAGTTTAAGACTTTTGCTCTGCTTAATATCTTTTTTGTGTTTCAAAAGCTCGTTGTTACATGATTCATGCGTCCTTCACTTCTCACTATTTTTGTTTATAAAGACTGTCACAGTGAAATTGAATAACAACGTGTGCAGTACTGGTAAGAGGACATGAGAAAGGAAAGGTACCGTGGCAACTACTCTTTAGGAGGAGCAAAAACAGATGAATCATCGTGGTTAATCCGTTTGTATTGGTCCGTGACTTATTAGTCTGTTAATACCTAATCTCGCATACAGTTGAGTACTTTAAAAAAAAAAGTAAACATTGTGATAGCATCACCGTTTAATTCCAGTCTTGCCATTTATCAAGTTGAATTCTATAAAGTATCATAATCGGAATAAGCTTCAAGTTGTTTGTATGGTTTTAAACGTAGTATCAACAATTCTCCAGTTATGTAACGACTTCTTCGGATTAACCAGTACTAGGCTTAGGCTCTGAAGTGACTTGCAAAGGGTCAGTCTCACGAAAACAGAGGTGTCGATGGAGCTTCCACCCGGGACCCACGAGTCAGCTATAATAGCTTCAATATCTTTAATGTAATAAAAAGCCACCCGGACCACAGGCAGGCAGGTTGAGTTTTATTATCACTGCCGTAAATGGGTTTGATTAGGTGTGTCCCGGTTCGTTACGTCGATGAAAAACTGTACCCCGCTTTAATTAGCTAAGATGAAGCGGGCCGCGGGTCTTTGACATTTGAGACGTCAGTCATCTATTAGAACCCCGAATCAATAAGGCTGTCTTCGATTGCAAAATTGAGGATGCTTTCAAACGGTAGTCTGTCCGCATCTTGGGAACGTTCATTTCAATCTATAAAGTATGTGACTTAATTAATGGAACAACGAGGAATATGTTGGTTTTATAAAGGCAGAGTAGAACACAACCAACGCAAAATTGATGTCATCACACGACCTGTTGGTTTTATACATAAAAGATGACACGTTCTCAACCAATTGTCTTGAGTATTAGTTCAACACTTTATGACAATATTTACCCCCAACTCGAAAATATGTCGATTTGATGCATCTGCTGCAGATGTTTTAAGGAACACGTTGAAAACGGACGCATTTCTCTTTATGAGCAATTATCCCTTGCCACAGCGGCTTCTTGACGATATCATATCTACTTTTCTTCCATTCTGTTTTTATCGTGCTCCGTTGCTTTCAATTGGGATCAGTAACACGTACTTATAACGGTGAGCTGATAAATCATCGACACGGCTGCACCAGGGCTTTAAAATGCATACTTATGGTGTTAAGTAACTAGGAAACATGACCATATTCAAAGACTGTACGCTTACTGGTTCAGAATCATCCTAAAGCCCTTATGACATCTCACTTCAAAAAATATTTTATATTGGTAAAAATCGACATGAAGACACAAAAGGCTATTGTTTGTTTGTTTGTTCATTCGGGATTTGTGAAGATATCATTAATTTTTATCTTATGTTACAGCTTTCCTGGCTTACACCAAAACTAGGAGGAAACTTACTTTTGGGTACCTTACCAAAGGACATTCCCACGAAACCAGAGTTCCTGGCAGGGTTTGAACCCCAAAGTCTTAAGACTGCCACCTCAATCACTGAACCAAGCAGCACGCTTATTAGAAGAAGCACACTTATACCATCCAAACCTTTCTGAGTCTAGAAGTTATTACAAGTGCATTAATGTATAACTCTTTGAACAGCATTCCACTGGGTGGTGGTTTAACCATGTAAAATGAAAATACATAATTGTTTGCTTCAAAACAGTTCGGTAACCGAGTCATATAGTCTACCGGTATAAAAGTACATTATTGAGGTTAATAGGCATTGCAGCGTTACTCCCACCTCCAATCATCTGGATCGAGAAAACATTACATATGCATTAGTATATTATTTCGTTAACAGCATGTAAGTGGATGATAGTATTTATAAACCATTCAGACTGATTGCATTCTTCGGTTTCCGCTAAATTAGGTAAATCGAGGATTTTGTTTACTTTGCTTTAACGTATGTTCAGATTCGTATTGTAGTTAAATACATATGTAAAGCTTATGCATTTATCATTCCTTTCTCGTTTACAATAACTAATGTGTTAATATCGTTGGTTAAAACGATTCATGATAGTATATCAAACATCAACATAAGCCATTTAGAAGAAACGACTTGAATACCTTTCGTCTTAAAAGGCACTTCGAAGATCAAACGATTGTGACAAAAGAAAAACGTGAAATTTTCTTTTTAGAAAAGAGGAATACAAAATTAAGTAGTTGCCATGTTTCACTTGGTCAAGTATGTTATCGCATTTCTTAACTTAAATTGATTCGACAATAAAACAGTCATACACGCTTGTATCGGGTCAAACATTTGACGAACCGTTGTAATCCACACGTTTTTAGTTGTGTTGCACTTTCGGACTCTTAATCTTTTGAGGAATACCATCACGCTTAATTCCCCATAAGGGCTGGTTCAAGTTGTAAGTCAAGAGGTTAGTTATTAAGAACCGAATGAATGCACATGGCGATAAAAACAGTTGATAAGTTCATTTTTTGTTTTTCGTTTTTCAACAACGAATACGCAACAAGACAGATACTAAAACACACAGAAAGCTCGATTGGAATCGTGGGAAAAATCGTCAACTTCCGGAAGACCATAAATCTGATAACGTGTTCGTTTCTTCTGGCAAAGAGCGCTAAAACAAATTACCGCGGTGTTACATGGCCCAACGGTTTTCAATCAGGATCCCACAGGGAGGGGTGTTTGATATTAGAATCGTCTTTAGACCCTTCCTTCTCGATCTGACGATTATGGAAAGTTCTTTCAATGTCAATACCATGGGAATGCCCTTTGGTAGAAGGGAATTGTGGTATATGTTAGACAGAGATGTTTGTATCCAATGATTCATACTTGAAATACTTATTTGACAATCTTTTCAGAATGCATCAAGATAGTGCTTTCTTTTGTTGCACCGGATATAACATGATCCGATTGTATTTAAATAATTGTAGATATCATAATTTTGGGGTATATATTTAAAACCCTTATAACATTAATGCTGATAATTAGTGTTTTAATTCGTTTTACTAGTGGAACGGTTAATGAGTATATATGGAGACATTTGTTAAGAACCCAATAGCTGCTATTGTAAAGGAAACTAGTGAGTAAATATGGAGAAGTTTGTTAAGAACCCCATAGCTGCTATTGTATAGGAAACTAGTGAGTATATATGGAGACGTTTGTTAAGAGCCTCATAGCTGCTATTGTAAAGGAAACTATCTTAACTTTCATCAATATATTCCTAGAAATAAGTTATCATTCCATAAACCAATGAGGATCTTCTAAAATACCATTAAGTTCTTTACACTGATTGATAAATATTCCGGAGTAACACGCTCTGTACTTTACCTACATTGGTTCCATGACTACAACTTAATAAGTTCATTAACGTTTTTCTTGGCATGAATTCCATCTTAAATCTATCTGATTTATTAGCAATTGACGACTCATTATCTCCCTCCTTAACGGCTTTTCCTGGTATATAACTTCTAAAAGGGAAACATTCGACTTGGAATTCACTTGTAATTGAAATCATAGGCATTTGACAAAGATGTTTCATCAGGTTTAGCAATACTGAAACAGTGCCGTGAAGAAAACGCGATGAAATGAGTGAATCAGAAAAGTCCAAATTCCAGGACGGAGAGTTACAGTTTCCCTCTGTGGCATTCTAGCGTAAGGACACCAAACCACGATTATAATTGGATCCAAGGAACATTAATATAACGCCAGGATTTAACATTGAATAGGTCGCATGTTGGTTTACATATCCAAGGTAAACGCATACGAAACAAATTTGTGAATAATATCAGAGGCGAACGACATTCTTTGCTTATAGAGTTCGTATGTTACACATGTAGATAAGATCGTAATGGCGTCGTATATAAAATATACACATATAGCTGTCATAATTTGTCATATCAAACATAATATCTCATCATAGATTTCTGATAGAGAAATTTCGAGACAAACACTATTCTCAAATCATAGAGACAATCATTGTGGCTTTATTCAGTCTGGTATTCCTTGTATGCTTTATTATGTGGAATCATCTCTGAGATTTAAAAGGATGTCTCTAAATTGTATAGATGGATAACTACTTTAAACAAATGCACCTTGCTGCTAAATTTCGCTTAAAGTGCAAAATTGCGATCGGCACATTAGTTATTGTTTTCAATATTGTATCAGTTACAATTTGATCACTACAACTTGAGTGCAATCATTCAGTATTTTTATATCTAACATTAATAAACAGCTCAAAATACATTGTGTTTATATCATTTTCTGTTGTCGTTCTATAACAGCCTGGTATGTACCCAAAAGTGCTTTCCTAAAGTCTTCCAACACAATTAAAAACTAAAACTACATTATAAACATATCATTTGCTTGTCTTTGTATAACAACCTGGTATGTACCCAACAAGTATAACAAAGTATCGCACTATCCGACCCAAATCAGAAGCCCTGGTGGGATGTCCGCTGTGACAGAAACTATTCATCACCGCTTGATTAATTTTTTGGTATGATCATATCGCAAAAATTACTTCTGTGGACCCGAGTGCGTATGCAAAGCTTCTGGTTTAATATAGGACGATATTCGAGCAAGACAAGTACAAACCTATCATAAGCCACTATTCGAAGTTGCGTTCGTGTATTTGCACTTGATAGATGGAATTTGAAACGAGTGTTCTCATTTGGTTTTCTTTTTCGATTCACCAACATGTAGAATGTGTACTAATGTAAAGTCAAACACAATTCTCATGAGCTAGGTTGCTTTCGTTTCTTGTACTATTTCCCCCACTCAGTTGCAAAATGCATAAATCATAGCATGTTAAATGTTACTGGGTAAAAGTACGCATACCACAACATGGCCCGTTTAAAAGCATTTCCGTGTACGTTTATTTCCATATTCGAACCCAAAAACGAACGTCCAGACGGTTAAATTGCTTGATAATTCGGACCGAATCTTTCGATATAAAGGATCTCTATTATCTTCTAAAAGTGCTTTGCAGAACCTCATCGTAAAAGACACTTGAAATTAATGGGAAAAGTAGATTCTTGAAAGATGTATCTGCATACGGTAATGTGGACGTTGGGACTTGCCTTTCGGATGATATGAGCTTAGAAAACGATCAAACATCGTTATCGGTTTATTTGCTTTCCCAATGATCAATATCTTTTACAATCATTTAGACTCAAAGATCAATGTACTTATTCTTCTGCTATGTTGATACCTGTTGATACTATTAATATGGACCAAGTACAGATTTTCGTGTGAGCATAGTGGCTCATTTATTTACTTTAAAATCAAGCTAGTGCCTCAGGTAGTTCCGAATGGTCCGACTTCTTCGCTTCTTCCTTGAGACTTAAGTGGAGGTACTTATATGAAACCTAAGATAAAGACGAATAGCCTCGTATGGACGGCACATGCACGCAATAAAACCTTTGAAAAGGAGAAAGGAAAACGCTTACCGGAAAATTCAGATGGCATAGACGGATATGGGAGACACTTTTTGCAGAACTTCGATGTTACTTTATTCATTCCAAACAGGTCAATTAACCGAGAACAATAACGGATGGTAAACGAAATACGATACGACAGAATTCCTGATAATTTTAGAAACACTCAAGCCGTGTCAGTACAAGACCGGGGTTTATGTATTCTCTTTTGAGAATCATAATGCAAGAGCGCCATTGATGGTGATAAGACCATTTAGGTTTCTAGATAAAGTTGATATTGTTACAGCGCATTAATCATGCTTTGCAGATTTTAGCTGGTTTTCGTAAGAATGAAGTCAGTGACCTCTTGTTTGTATGGTGTTAAACGCCGTATCAACAACTTTACAGTTATGTAACGGCTTTCCTTTATCCCCAGTACTAGGCTAAGGCTTTGAAGTGACTTGCCAAAAGGAAACTTCCACGAAAACAGATGTCATCGGGATTCGAACCCGGACCTCTGGAGTTCTAAGTCTATCATCTAGCCACGGGGCCAGGCAGAACCCTGTCATTAACCTCTGTTTCTGCCGCTTTGATTGAGTGCTTGATAGACTCGTTTTATAATACATGTCTCTAACGGTTATTTAGTCATTTGAACTATCTATTAGATTATAAATACGTTTTTCTTTCCTTATATTACTTTACAACTATAAATGTTTAACCGATAGTGTGTGCTTATTGCGACTTTCTGAACAGTCGGATACCATTATCTTGAAAGGTCTCCAGGTCAAGCAAGCTGGCTCATTGTTTGTCGATAATATTCAGTCAACTAACTAACATACATCTGTCCTGGGTAGCAAGAAATATCAATACCACTCTGACCTTTCAGCAAAAGCGACATTTTCAACGAAATTTCAATCAGTTTCATTTGGTTTATCACATTATTCGAATGCACTAAACCCAAACATCTACTTTTATTTATTTATTTCTATATGGGTTTTACATCACATCAACATGACTTCAGTTATGTAGCGGTTCCCGACTCTTAATGATGGAGGATGACCCATACTCAACTGCCCATAAGGGCTAGTCAAGACGGGTAGAACAATAGACATTGCGTGAGTCAGTCGGGAGACTACCTCTCCTACTTATATTCAAACGTATCCAAATTAACTGATACAAGACCGACAATCCCATTACCTAAAGCATGAAACAACATCTCTTCATATAATGATCTAAAACACAAGGTGAACTACCGGTGATTGTGCTAAACGGTACATTTTCCCGGGCTTATTTCTGCAATCATTTCATCCATCCATCCATCAATACAAAGCTTATCGCGATCTGCCATCGACAACTCATCCCATCATCTACTCCATCAATCATACTTGAAACATATTTCGCAAAAATATAACATAACGACAATGATGCATAACGTTCCGCCACACATAAGCCTTTTGACATAGCAAAGTCTGATCTGGATCGACACTCTATGAGTCTAGGAAGTAAGAGACTTATATTTCAACAAAAAGATAGAATATACCATTAATCCACAAAATTATAACATAACGACAATGATGCATAGCGTTCCGCAAGCCATAAGCCGTTTAACATAGCAAAGTCTGATCTGGATCGACACTATCTGACTCATGGAAGTAAGAGGGGCAAAGTTTAACAAATAGCGAAAAATATACCATTATACCAAGATCAGACTTTGCTATGTTAAAAGGCTTATGGGTGGCGGAACGCTATGCATCATTATCATTATGTAAAAAATTCCACATCAAGTTCAACGTCCGTTCATTCTTAAATTCTATCAGTAATGGGAGTAAAATTGTTGAGGTTTAACAAATATCGAAGAATAAATCATATAACTTATTGTAAACGTTTTATGTAAACGAAACTCGACTCGATTACTTAAGTATGGGCGTGCATATGCCATGTCGCTATATTCCAGTCAATGAAATAATGGATATGCAATTAAAACATACCGTAACAGTAAAACTGTGTTACATATTGGAAAGGCATACGCAAACGTCGATTCAAATTAGAATGACAATACCATAAGAGCAATGCCCGCGACTAGCCTAGTGCATATGCTATAAAAATCCTCATCAGGTCGGTAGATATTGACAAATAGATAAAGTGAACTTAAGAATGGACGGGACGATGACATTGATTGTTTGACCTCTTAAGGACAATATTAAATGATTCCCTTTCTAGTGTCGTTTGGTGTCGTTTTTAACAATATTTCGCTTACATCGAGCTTGATAGATGATCAACTTGAAGCAATGGACACTCTACAGGTGCACGTAAGTAGTTGACCTCTTACAGAAATCGCTCAAGGGTCACATGTCGGGTCAGATGTTTAATAAGCCCCGGCGTATTCTCACATGCTTTCATACAGTATAACACCAAGCAAACAAATATTTCCTTAAGCATATAACTTATCATCACCTGAAAATATATATTCCCAGGATAGCCCATGCTTTACATCAACACACTTCGATTTCTTTAGGCTGCTTTTCGCTTTGTTGTAAAAACCACAACTCATTTTTTCATGAAATCATTATAAATCTTAAAAGTTACTTTACCAAAGCAGCTCATTTGAATTTCTAATTTTTGTCTAACTACATATTGTTCACTACAATTAAGTATATGCACACAAACAACTCGGGTTTCTTTTCAGAATCTTGAAAGCGATAATAAATAAATTAAAATACAAGTTTCAATACATGAATATTATTTCTTATCCTAGAGACTTTAACAGGACAATAAATCATCTTTACCGATCTATTAGTTTTGGACACACTGGTTCATGGACTTGAGATATATGCACCTTCTAAATATTGGAAAATAATTGTCTAAAAGCAAAATGTTAGAAACAACACTTTGACATGACTAATCATATATATTATATGGGTTTTACATCACATCTACATTATTTCAGTTATGTAGCGATGCCCGACTCTTAATGATGGAGGAAGACCCCATACTCAACTGCCCATAAGGGCTGGTCAAGGTGGGAAGAACCATCGGCATTCCGTAAGTCAGTCGGGAGACTGCCTCTCATGAAAATCCATATCCCTCTCAGGATTTGAACCCACGCGGAGAGGGGCCATGTGATTTCAAGTTCTGTACTCTAACCACTAGGCCACGGAGGCCCCCCATGACTAATCAAACTTTTGCTCTACAACACCTTTCTTTGATGCAAATGCTACAGAAGGTTCAATGAACCAATGTGACAACAATATCGTGAGAATTATTTCCAAGCTAATTCTGTCGGCTTCTGTTACTTCGAATTCGGACTAAAAGCAAGAAATGAATGGAAGAATTTGTAAACGTTGGCTCAACTATTATTGTGTATCTTATGCAGTTCTAACGTTTCCTAATAACTCCGGTATTTCAAACTAATGCATGCTTAATTAGTCGTATAATGATGAAAACATAAAAGATATGTGTTTGATATATTAAGAACTTTATAAGTAGTACAAATTGAAGGCTTAGATATCTTAATGCAATGATAAATTTGCGTAATGTTTAGTTTCTTATGATTAATCGATTTTATGTATTTAAGGTTTGAAAAAGTATATATAATGTACATACAGAGTACAAAGAAATATATAAGAACATCGAAAAAAACTTACAATGAAGCTCTTTAAACCTCATATAACATGTCGGGAAATTGAATAGGAGCAATAAATTAGACATGATCGTTGGGGTCTTTGAAAGAAATGGTTTGAAAAGCATTTCTTTTACTTCATGCATTTGGCGTTTGGTATTTGAAATGTTTTAGAAATCACATCTGAGAAGAGCACCGGCAAGCAGTAACGGATATTTTGTAGAGTGTTTAACGCCTTGTTTTCAAGTTTTCAAAATATTACGACTTTCCCCGGATTCACCGGTACTACTCTAGGACTCAGAAGTGTTCTTAAAGGACACTCCGACAAGAACTGTGGTTCCAGTTTTGTTTGTTTTTATGGTGTTAAACGCATTATCATCAATTTTCAGTTATGAAACGGCTTTCCTGAATACACCAGTACTAGGCTGGGTCTTTGGAGTGACTTGTCAATGGTCACTCCCACGAATCCAGAGGTGTAGGTGGTGCTCGAACCCGGAACACCGAGTTCTTAGTCCACCACCTTAACCACTGGGCCATGCAGGATCGTTGTGTTTCCAGGAGGGCTCTAATGCAGGACCCCCGGGATAGAAGTATATGATTTTGCCCAAGGGTTATGCAGAATTTTGATGAGCAATAGTTAGCACATAAAGAATAAAAGCGTTTGAAACCCTGCTTTATACGCTTCATTGACTTTGAAACAGACACATTTTCAAACATTATTCGTAATACTACTTTTCCAAGAGAAGAAAGGGGTTAACTTTGAGACGTTATAAGTTTAAAAGCTGCCTCCTCCATATATACAGTGGATGAAGGGGCGGAAACAATCAACACGTTTGGTCTTTTTCATTTCGTATTTAAATTCAATTGCATTATTGGTACACAAATCGAATTATTCATTACTAAGATAAATCTACAATGTACTTAAACTTTAATCAACGATCTACGGCAACAAGTTATTCGGACCTGCTCCCTTGAATACATATGTACAAGAGCTAGCATAAAATTTATACATGAATAATCAGACCATTTGCACTTTGATCAATGCTAGCATGACACAAATTCGATTGTCAAGTCAAAACCTTAGACAGTTTACTTTTCGTTGCTGCAATTCCAATCGCCCTCGAGAAATCAAGTGTCATTTTCAGCTTATTTCCCTGGTACTGTTCCCTTACCAATATACACTTCCGAGAAATTCCCAGACAATTCATTGCTGCATTTGACAAGGTGTAAGCAAGCATTCACTTACTATATAATGCAAAGGAGGATGTGCAAATAACATAGATTGTTCAGTTATTGACCGTTGCGGATTTTCTGAATGGCACAATGAATCAATATTTCTTTTTGATTTTCGAAAAACCCGGAAGTAGAGACTCGATGTAAGGCGATCTTCATTTCATTTTCCATCCTGAATCTTAACTAAGAGATGAAGAAAATGTACACTCCTTTTGCAAATGTCAAACAAGTTTATTTTAATCAAGTTCGATCGAGAGCGTTTTCCATTTAACATAAGCGACTTTGACTTGAACTGTGTAACATAGAAAAACAAGTCAATATATCTAATTCAATTTTGTCTTATACCATTTGTGGCTACAATTCACCTGCAAAAGCAAGAGGTCCATTTATCAAGCCATCCTTCATATAAACGTTTATTATTACAACTCCCAAGTTATTAAGAAACTATTGTAGCAAAATGAGAAATTGCTCGTCCCGAGCATTTTATACATTAGTTTTCTTACGAAATGAACGTTTTCATATCTATATACATCAGAAATGCATTCTTGTACCTGATATTCAGTCTGCCGTTAATCCAGACATAAGAGCGCTTATGAGGAAATGGTATGAAAACACAGATGCCCCTAGGTGTGTTCCAAGTGTTATTGATATACCGGAAAGTTTAGTCAGCCACTCTATGATCGAATTCATTTCTAGCGGAGAAGGTTTCTATACGTGAATTGTATCCAAAATTGGAAATAAATTTGCTACATTATTGTTTGACACCATTTCATCAGAGTTTCTGGAAAGGTGATCAGAGAATCTTACTTGTGGTGCATCAAAGGCGAATCGTTGTTTCAAATGAGATTTTTCAATCATTTGCTACTCTTATCGTTTCCAATGTACATTATCCAGTTAAATATATTGTGAATTACACATAAGATCAAAGGCAATAAAACATGCCACTTCCGATCAGCATGTTTAGACAGCAGATGTTGATCAAAAACGGTACAACATCTACATCTTAAAGCCAATCTGTTCATGGCAACAAGATCTTTGAGCGAATTGCAGATTTCCCGGAGAAGGGAAAGAGTTGGTTGTCTGGGAAGGTAAGACAGTGTTAACAACATCAGACAAATGGGAGATATTTTTCTGGTAGATCGCACACCTTATATAGCGGAGTTGGATTGAGACGAAGGCGTTTATTTCGTTAAGGTCATTTGTGTTTTGGCAATATAACAGACTGGTACGAATTAGCCATGCGACAAATCCCCTTCCGAATGTTAGTAGAATGTGGTTTCACTAGAACTATTGAAAGTAAGGCCCACCTGTATTTGGTATTTATACAATTTTCATTGTCATTGTCGTAATGAATTGTCATTCCGAAGCAATCTGTCGCTGACCAATTCGGTGCCGCTTTCAGATTAAACCACAGATACTTATAACTTGTCTCTTGAAGCATGATTTTTGTATATTTTAAGCTCACGTTTGCAATTTGGTGAAGTTCCCGCGCAATGCCTCCGCAGTGTTGTTCAATCGCTTACACAGATTACAGAGGTGTCAAAACGCATTTTGCGCATCATTTTAAATCTCGTGCGATTGGACGACAGAAATACTGCTGAGCTATTACCTTGTTCTTCCTTAACAGACATGGATACTGCTGCATCTATTCCTAATTGAATAAGCAATATTCTCATCAAGAGAACGATCCCTTAATCTAAGAAATCCCTCTTGCCTATTTTTCTTTCCGGTATTTTGATCCACAACACCTGTTTTATACAGATGGACGCTACAACGCACGTCAATTGTATGACTTTTGGATATAAACTTACATCCCAAACTTCTTTAATCTTCCCCGGCAGACCAAGCGGTGTTTTCAAAACAGCCAATTAGTCTGTCAGTAGGCGAACGGTCTGTTTATTTTACAGATGTTGCTGAATCAAATTTGTTTACCCTTTGTATGCGAGGCAGGTGGGACAGTGTGCTAATTAGCGTAATTACGGCATGGGATGTAACCAAATCACGGGCTAACGAGAGTCTCGTGTATCACGTGACGTGACTTAACCCATTACCAAACAATGACGGCGTTTAACCACTTTGCTGCAGACGACTCTGGAAATCAGTGTGGAAAAGGAGAAATTGTTAGCTAAGAGCAATTTCTCATTTTCCCACAAGATTTTCTGCTCTATCAGAATATCATTTTCCAATTTCATCACATTGCAGTCGCCTGCAAACTCTTTCAATTTGGGACAGTCGAAAATTTGTCGTTTGGGAAAGGGTTAACTTCCGGTCCATTCAAAGGTATTTACGATACGGTTGTGAATTGAAGATGCAGTTAAGACAATACCAATTATCTCATTACTCTTGGCGATTTGAATTCAATGGAAATGCAGACGATATTGAGTAAATCATGAGAAAATAATCATTCATATCTAAGAGATTGACAAAGATCCGGATAAAAAGCAGAGTAGTTGGTACATACAGGACAATCTGACACGTTTAGTAACGTATATCTCATACCAACCACCCTCCTCACGAAACAATCATTTATGCATAGTTTGCAAATTCCCTTGATTCATTTAAGGTGGAAAGAACTATCAGGTTTCAAATGTTCATTTCTGCCAACAAGCATCTTTCAGGATATTCAACTGATTAATCAAACTACGTTTCATCTAAAATCATTTTCAAGGAGCATATCGTAAAGCAACAATACTAAGGAAATGGTGTAGGTTTTACAAATAACGTTGCAAATAACAGAACACTGTAGTTAACAAACGTATGGATTAAGGGAAGCAATATGAAACATTCCACCTGTATCAAACATGCGAATGGCTTGGTGAAATATTAACGTAACCTACGCATTTGTGTTGTATGATATTCGATAGTGTTGCTGCATGATTTCAATATTAGGTGGTTTTCGCACGATTTCTGGGAAAACCAAAGTAATCCCATGTACCACACAAGAGGTTCCAGACACCTTCCTTACTTCGTGTAAATGATAATTGTACTATAGATTACTCATAGGCGGCTTATAAGCCCATTGTGTTTGGTGTAACTGATGTATGTAATTCTAATCTATTAAACCCTTTCTTGGTTCCTAGAATATACTTAAAAATAAAACTTAACCTATTTTTTCCTTACCTTATACTAGTTTCAAGGAACTTGCATCGGATGAATTAAGACACCACTGTAACAAATTGAGAAATTGCTTACATGAAAAAAATCTTCATTTTATCTCGCATTTTTCCCCAATGTCTCATAAGAAAAAAAATGAGATCGTTGTTTTGATCATAGTTGTCTGTTATTGTTTTAAGTTTGGACTTTCTCAAAAATCCAAGTTAAACAAACGTTTGTATTGCCTTTATGTTATCAAAGTTCCAATGAATAAAGTTGCTTTACACGCAGTTACCATTTTTTCATTGTCCTACATTGTTGGTACTCATTTCAATCGCTCTGTTGAGATGGGTCTTATAACTTTCACTAAGTTTAAGAATTATATCAGACAACCATCTAGTAGCCTAAATGGATTGATCTGAATGAATGAATGAATGAATGAATGAATGAATGAATGAATGAATGAATGAATGAATGAATGAATGAATGAATGAATGAATGAATGAATGAATCAATCAATCAATCAATCAATCGATTGATTAATCAATCAATTAATATATCAATGAATCAATGAATCATCAATGAATCAATTTGTTACAATGTGCATCGACAGCTGAGGTCATTTAGAGCGCATTATGATGATGTCTTATCTAAGCCTAGATTTCTGTTAATGGAGATGGCTGAGCTTGATAAGGAGTCTAAAATAAAATGCCGAACGGGTTAAAGCACCAATATTTTATCCTAAATATCTCCATTCCATAAGACCACGGGGTATATGTGTCTGAGGACTGTCTGTATCTTACAAATCCGCTCTTAGAAGGAACATCACAAATACATATTTCGAATCCTTCGGTAGAATTAACATATCCAAGATAGTTTATTATATCTTGCATTCAAAACACCCCACCCCCTGTTAACAAAAATTCTCCATTTTTATCAAAAAAAAAGGGGGGGGGATGTTGTTGTTGAACAGATACCAAAAGGTTTTACGTTCAGACTATCCTTTGAATTGTGTGTTTGCTTATTCCATGATACATCGGCTTTCTTTTCTAAATCCAACGGTACAAGGATAGGGTCCTGAAGTCTATTCAAAAAGGAAAAAACCTCGTAACAAGTGATCATGTTGTGGATCGAACCGATGACATCAACCCCACCCCCCACCACGACCCTCAATAAAAGATCCACTAGGCCAAACAGGACTCATACTTCGTCAATGGTTTAGTATAAACATATTAATTTTTTGTGAACCAACATTGTGAACCAAGTTATAACATCTTAGATCAATCACTCTCAAAACCGTTCATGGTTAATGCAATAACCACACCATTCCATGATTAAAAACCATTATCCCCTTTCTGACTTTTAGTCGAAAACATAGTCGAAATGTTATTGCCATTTACCAATGTACAGGCCATTTCATATAGATATAAGATTGTGAAGAATCCTAAACAAACGTCAATGTTAAACAGGGGAGCTCGTAAAACGGTTGTTTCGTAGATAATACTTGAACTACGTAATCAACCACTTCACATATATCCGATAGGGAGGATAAAGATGTCTCTGCATCGACAGTTCATGCTTATTCATTAACACCAATGCTGTTTCAATTCCATTTGTTCAGCATGAAACCATTGTTCGAAAAGAAGAAATTGCTCGTGACGAGCAATTTCTTCTTTTCGCACAATGGTTTCTTAAGCTCAGACAAAGGTTTCTGAATCAGCTACAAGTATGATGAAATGAGGGTTACCTATAGGGTAACGCGTTTACCCAGGTCGCTGTGAAACGATTGTTTTATGAGATAGATTTTAATCACATAATCGCCTACTTAAGACGTAATGGGGTCAAATTCTCTAAACATGACCTGGTCGACCCGCGCCCAGTAGCGCCATGCCCGGCTTGGCATTGCAGGAGACCACATAGCACGGTGTAGACACTGAGATTCATGTTCTTAATCACGAATAACTCTTCATGAATTTGATAATTTTTCTCCATATCTACTTTTATGGCCAGGATCGCCCAATGCTCTGACTGATACAGTGAAGTCTCGTTAATCCGATCCCAGCAAAGTTTCCGGATTAACGAATCTTCTGGCCAAATGGAGAAGGGTCTGGTCATATACACATTAAGACATAAACGGTCCACATGTATGCGGTATTTGGAGTAAATATATTTGAAAAAACCTTCGATGAATGTTTTTTTCCTTAGAACCTTTATCATTTCGTGTAAAATAAGAGCTGAACATTTTCAAGGCTGAATATCCACTTAGGTAGAATCGCTCTCGGGTCCGAACGCGAAATCAAATGATAACAGAGATGATGGAAATACCAGCAGTATTGGGATATCGGCATTATTATATAATGATTATGATATATATACATTATTGCCATCGCGATATCTCAATACTGCTGGTATTTCTATCATCTCGGTTATCATTTTTTTCCATAGAATATCGTCTTACAAAAATACCAGATGTATATTCACGTCGTCTTTCGTAAATACCAGATATTTATTCACGTCGAGTAATACCAAATGTAAAGAAAATACAAGCAATCCGGATACATACTCAAATAGACAATCAAAGGGTTAATAATGTCGGGTTAAAAACAAATGCATAAATTTAATCTATTTCAAATGATTTTTATATAGGCATGTTGAATAACATGTTTACTTCATGGAACAGTACATGAATGTATCAGAAAAATGACAACAATACAACAGTAATCGTTTAAACATTCAAACCCTAAAAGATCAGTATGTCAGCATAGATAGGTGGGGTAACAACAGCTTCAAAAAGCGCTCCAACCTGAGTCTTTCTCACAATAAACCAAAGTTAACAATGAGTGTGTCCACCATGTGCTTGAATGACTTCCTGGCATCTTCTTTGAAAGCTGAGAGTTAACCTACGGATGTCTACGATTGGGATACTAAGCCACTCATCGGTAAGCATGTGTTGCAGCTTCTGAACAGTCCTTGGTTACTGATCTCTAGCGGAAATTCTGCGATGCAGCATGTCCCATGCATGTTCTATAGGATAAAGGTCAGTTGACTTCACCAACCAAACCATCTGCTCTTTTCTGCTGCAAGTAATGACCAACCACCCTGGCTCGGTGTGGGCATGCGTTGTTGTTCATTGGACAAAACCCTTGACCACAAACCTTAGCGTAAGGACGTACAAAGGTGTTCAGAATCTCGCTCCGGTATCTTACACATGTAAGAGCTCCTAATAACGTATAGGTTTTTACGTACATCGAACATTTAGTCCGCCAAAAAGGTACCGATCCTCCTTGATCGAAGACGAAAGGAGCTCTTACATGTGTTGAATACCGGGACGAGATTATGAACCCTATTCTAGGTCCTTACACTTGGGATTGTGGACAAGAGTTTTGTTCGATGGACGACAACACACGGTCACATCGAGCCAGTGTGGTGGATCATTACCTAAAGCAGGAGGGAATCGAGCGGATTAATTGGCCGGCGAAGTCAGCTGACCTTAATCCCATAGAACATGCATGGGACACGCTGCAGCGCAGAATTTCCGCTAGAGATCAGTAACCTGGGACTGTTCAGGAGCAGCAACATATGCTTACCTAAGAGTGGCTTAGGATCCCCATCGTATACATCCGAAGGTTATTTCCATGCTTTCAAAGAAGATTCCAGGAAGCCATGCATGCACAAAATGGACACACTTATTATCAAATTTGGTTTGTTGTTAGAAAGACTCAGGTTGGGGCGCTTTTTAAAGTTTGTGTTACCCCACCTACCTTTGCTAATACACTGACGTTTTAGAGTTGGGGTATTCAAACGATTACTGTGATAGTTTTGTCATTTTTCTGTTACATTTGTAAACTGTTCAATGAAGTAAACATGTTATTCAGTTTGTCTACATAGAAATTAATTGAAATAAATTGAGTTTATGCATTTGTTTTTAACCAGACAAAAGTGCCCCTTTAATTGTATTGAGTATATAACAAATACAAGAAACATCAATGAATCAACCTTATGAATAGTAGCGTAATGCAATGCAACATTTCAATGTCGTTTCACCATTTTCTTGCGGCTTCGACTCACTCATTCATACTATGCAGGTACTGTTCGAATATTAACTTAATACGGTTGGCAACAGTTACTTGCCCAATGACAATCCACATACGATCTGTTCACAATTTTTCTTTTCACAAATATGTTTTGTACGCAAGCAAGGCTTCCTATCGATACGTTGCACAATTCCTATTGGGAAGATCCTTTACAACACTCGACATAGAAATGTGTTATTACAGTTTGTCTAATAGGGGAGGGACAATTTGCAATCACAAATGCACAGGTGCACAACTTTGATGACCTGTAAAGCCTTAAAATTCAAGATATGTTCCTCTCTAATTTCGTAAAAGATCGTACCTCCTTCTTGAAACGAGGGGGATACGAGCTTTTAGTTTACATCGACGGGTAACAATTTTACAACGCATCGCTTGTAATACTCTGTGATGAATGTTTAATTGGGCGATGTTAGTTTAGTTACAAACGATTTTCTAAACGATTAACGTTAGGCGGAGGAGGAGTAAATTGCTTTCACATATTCATAAAAACGGCAAAGAAAGGGGAACCGTGTGAAGATCTGGCAACATACCGTCCTTGATCAGTCTGTGCATATACATTAGATGTACGGTACGTCACACTTGTTAAAGGAATTTCAATTCATAAGCAACATATAAGGGTTAAACTTTATTTTTTCTACGCTGTTGAGCTTGTGCTATATGGCAATAGTGGGCAAAGAGAGTTTATGCAGATATTTAAAGTACAGCTCTGCCTCAACATTCATAAAACGTTGTTTGGTGTCACAAAAACAGCATCTAGAATGATGTAATCAATGTGGGACTGATATGGGCCCCGCTTCGAATTCGGACGCGAAATGACATTGAGGGAATGTTCACGAATCAACTTAACGACGTTTGCAACTGTAAACTTTGTATATACGTTGTACCGTTTGTATATAGTAGACATAGCTCAATACAGGGTTTTAGTAGCTTTCTGTTATACATTTACAACATTTTAATGTGGTCGTTTGAAAGAAGCGTTCGCGTCAAACAAACGAGAAGTATCTAATCAATGTACAGTTCATAGCACAGGACAATATACAAATCCTCATTTGGTACAATAAGGTATAAAAAACATAAGGTATAAAAACGACAAGACAAAAAGTAGGAGCATTCGAAACATAGTTTCTTGCAAAATGGGTCATGGTGAATAACGACAAGACAATATACAAATTAACTAAGCTAGATTGCGTAGTTTTCTCACCATATCAGAGACCTGTGCCGGGGTAATCCCAAACTTGACGGTGACCGTATCGGAGGCATTGTACACGGGCCGGGAAGCAGTGTTGTAGCCGTTGAGTAAGTGTTCCAGAAGCCGCTGCTCGTCCGTGGGGATCGCACTTGCTACCACATGAATGATTAATCCGACTGATATGGTGAACACTAACGGCCACATTGTTCACAGCTTCTACACATCCCAGTTTAACTCTGCGGCGACGGACCCACTGTTCGTTCCTGGAGATAAAAAAGGAGCATGGTTCATTTGTATCCATATACACATTTGTCTCTAAGAACATAGACATAAACAAAAGATACAAGATAGTGTTCAGCGTTTATGTTTATGGTGTTTAACGCCGTACCAACACTTTTTCAGTTATGTTACGGCTTTCGTGAATTCACCCATATTAGGAAGGGCTTTGAAGTGGCTTTCCAAACGCAACTACATATAGTGCATATGTACATCAGCCAGATGCCTTAAATACTTAAATGAAATGAACTGGAGTTTGTTTAGCGTTTTGCATGTATTCTCATACGTATTCTTTCTTATATTACTTAGCTCCATTGAAAATGAAAATATGGTCAACACATTCCTTAGCTACTAAAAAGGTCTTTAACAACACCTTTAGCGAAAGCAATGCTTCAAAATTCACACATAAAGCAGACTAAAACGCACCTTATCAACGGATTGAAAATTTGACTTATCTTTGACGACACTATCCTGCGGGTTTAAACTAGCAGATTAAATAAGATAAACGTATGCTAGCTTAAAAGCATAAAGTCAACATAAAAACAATTATTCCACTAAAAAACTTTTGGAAACGATCTGTATGTAATGATCCTTGAATGTCCGTATGAAGATTCGCTTCCTAAGAGGTACACTATTAAGAAAACGACATCCAAGCATCATTCGAGATTCATGTCACGTGGTCTATTTGCATAGAATACTCATTAGAGATCACAACAAAGAAAATCATCAAAATAAATCATCATCGAAATTGTAAACATTTCAAGCTGTTGTATACTCTTACCGTTGAATACAAAGGAGGACCAAATGTGGTTAAAATCGACTTAATAGGGCTTACAACTCTAACTTTTAAAACATGTATACACATATTCGTTTTGTTGAATATAACTTACAAGATTTGAGACAGCATACAAAAAGAGAATTGAATGATTAAGTTCAACAAATCCTTTTGTAAGAATGGTTCTTAAACAAATCATGATAGAAAGCGTGTTTTCGATTTGGACCAAATTATTTCTGATAGGAGGATGTATCAAGATATCGAATGTAACTATATTCCTGATCTCAATGTAAACAATGACAAATATTCCTGACAGATACGCTACCCATAGTTCGTTTGGAGCACCGAAAAGATGGTAACTAATCGTAAATAAATACAGAAATGCACTTTTTCTGGATGACCCTTAACAATCAAAGTTTTCAAGCATTCCCTATTAATATAACCTAAATTAAGGAAGGTGGTGTGTTGAGCGCTACATTTGATGCAATACACTTACAAATGTACGGTAAGGAAGCGTGACTAAGCTCAAGGCTACATGTTATTTCATTTGTTTTTGATTCAACTACATCTAAAACGTACCATATGTTTAATTAGTATGTTCACTTGATCACAGTCTTTCTTTCTTACCTTAAACAGACTTGCTAGCCGCAAAAGGCTTCCTTTTCCAACGGTGCTATGGGGAAAACAACTGTTATCAATGTTTTCCCCTTTACAAGTAGTATACAGGCAAAGATCTCAATGAAGGGTTTTATCCATTTAATGAATACTGTTTTATTGTGCCATGTTTCATCTTCTTACTATTGGACTACTATTTTGCGATCAAATTAGAAGTCCATCTCCCCATTTCTGACATGCCTATCGATATGTTAGCTATATGAGTCAAAATCTATTTCAAACATATAATAGGTATATATCTTATAAAAATGTTCATTGTTGAATTTCAATGCATTTTCAACATTACCAAGTGCAATATATATAGTATATACATATATACCTCTAAAAAGTTTGAAGTAATGTAAGTGATTAATCAAAACATAACGTCAAAAGATTATTTACTAAACATAAAGGGTTATCATCTTGAGGTCCAGTGTTGCACGCGTAATAACCCTTATAGTGCTGAAACCGAATGCATGCTTATGCAAACAGGTTAGATCTAGGCCAACCGCCACGTAAATTGGCGGCTGGCCTGTGATCTAACCTTTTTGCTACTCTGAGTATTCTTCCTCAACACAGTTAAGCTGATATCTAAGGTTTTGGAAAGCAGACAAAACAGAAATCTATTTTAGAAAATTACCCAGCATTCTAAGGGATAAGGGATAATTGGAACTGGTTACAAATAACAGCCCTGTTGATACAGAAGTGAGTGAAACTAACACGATGATCGTATCTGGGATGAAAGAGAAACCAGATACACGTTATTCAAGGTTATAGAAATAAGATGACGTCTGTTTTCACGGTATCCAGAGTTATTTGTGATTCCTTAATTCTGACATCATACCTTTGCCCTATCAGAATCGTTATTTGACGTTAATCGTGGCATATGACGTCCTCTCCCGACTGTTTCAGATTCTTTTGTTCGAGAAATTCACCGATCAGACTGACCAATTAATAGGTCGTTAGTTGAGGTTTATTATCTACAAACAACATAAAAAGAAGTATGACTAAATGTCTACATTATGTTGAAATGCTTTCCAACTGTTTAATCAATCTTTAAATTTTACTTTATACCATAAGTACTTGATGCCAACAACTGTCTGTGGTATTATTAACTTTCATCCTTTATGTTTATAGAGGAATTTGCTTAATGTAATCATAAACTTTATATTTGAATCGGTTACATTAGAATAAGTATCATTGATCATCCAAGAGATAGAAATGGCTTTATATCTCATACAAGAGATAGAACTGGCTTCATTAAAGTGCAGTAACGGTATGCTAACGTTATTATGACATGCACGTATGTGTGTTTCCAAGTCTCCAGCTGTGCATTTTCACGCAACAATGGCGAGTGTTGAGTCGGTAAACACTGTTTATTTACGATAAGATGAAGTCTCACATAAAAAGTTGCAACTTTATCAGCAGTCTGTCACTCATTGTTATAAACAACATTTTAAATGTCAAGAATTGTTTCTTTGAGTTTATGCAAAAAGACTGCTCTATATCACAACGTATATTACACGTTACAGAAATGCCAAACTATTTGTACTTATTTCGATTTGGTTAATTATTTAGATCATAGATTTGAGTTCCATTTCTTTCTTAACAGTGTTGTACTAATACAGGTCTGAACACACATTGTTACTTTAGATGCAACTTCAACAAACCTAGTTGCTGTGTCTGTTTTTGAGTTACATCAACCAACAAACTCTCCCTATATGTGTAAGTGCACTACCCGATTGATTAGTCAGTTATATTTTAATGTAATGTAATTTTTGGCACTTCCTTTTTCTATTATTAGCTGGGGATATGATTTAATTGAAATGCTGATGTTGCAATGCTAAACATATTGCAATGAATATTGATTTAAATCATCATATTTGAATTATTGACGCATAATGTCCTATGCCACGTGCTAACATTGATATTAAACAGCGTTTTATTGCTGTTTGATTTTAATGAAGAACACAATTAACAAATTAACTTTCTTAGTTAATCTATCGTTAACAAACACCATTGGCACAAGGCATCAAATGATTGTATCAGAGATATTTTGATAAAAAGTAAATACAATAAGTCAAAGTTGTCCAATGCCTTAGAATGATTATTCTGAAATATAACGCAGAACTTTGCTTTTAACTCTTTAGCAATCTTCAAAATATAAAGTTTAAATAAGTCCCTCATAACATAAGCATTACAGACCCATATCCATACGAAAACGCTTCTCTCTCCCAATATGATGTAAATTTTGCCAAAGGGATTTGTGTTACAGACAATTTAAACGCGAATTTACCGACTGAATTGTTCTATCAAAAATGAATAATACATGGTGAGATAAAAGGTTATCGGAATCTTAACCCACCACGCAAATTCACCTAGTTCACTAAAACAGAGAAGTTACAATGTTCTGTGAGTTGAATATTTTCTGAAATACAAATGTTTCTTATCATTTTAGGAATGTTGATTCATTAAAAACTATGGCAAAGAAAACTGCATATATTTTTCATGAATCTACACCAGATTTGACATTATTTAGTTGTTCTGAGTGGACAGATCTAGCTGCCACTTTCAAAGACATAATTCAAATTATAAAACCATTTGGCTTGATATCGACGTAACTATCTATCAACAATTAACATTGTATTTGTACAGGGACAACATACATTGAATATGTACGATGGCGACGATTAATAAGGCAAGAACAAGGACACTTCATAGGCCTAGAGTAAATGCTCAGACATTAATGTCCATTTATATCAGACATGTTAATATCCTTGATAAACGTTCATAAAATCAACATAGTAAACACGCCAAGCCAAGTTAAATACAGCATCATGATGTTTTCTCATTATAAATACTAGAAGCGGTCGTTTTATCAAGACACCATGGAGCGGTTGATTTTTGATCATCAATTTGTTCACATACTTTAGGTTAATTTTCCGTGTAATTTTGATAGTAGCCTTATCTACGTATACGCCTTTCATAAAGATAAACGAGACGAAAATAAATCCTGAATTGTTCTGTATAAACCAAATTATGTCATGAAAGTAGCCATCACACATAAGCCTCAAAGCATGGTCAATTAGTAGCCTTTTAGTTCATTTTTGATAAATAAGATACCATCAGGCAGAAAATATTGTCCTGCCAAACACATATGCATATTGGGAAAAAAGTAAAGGCAGATGATTTTGAGCAACTGTACATCGAACCAACATTTTATGCAAGTCGTTAGTTCAAAAGACAGTTAAAGGCTCGTTTAAGTTGCCTGCGAAATAGTTTGGTATGAGATAGCAATTAACAGGTTTCTCGATTAAGTTGGTTGTTTTATATCAAAGCGTTCTAATATCCATGAATCCATATGTCATTGGGATCTCATGATGTTCTCTTTTTTTTTCATGATAAAAACTACACCCATCATTAGCTCTGAGTGAGGTCTTGATAACAGCATTGCTTTGATTCAATAAAAAGAACTTTATCAAAGATGTGTAACGATGTCTACGTTGTAAACCGAAATACAGGCTTATTTTGAACTCCTTTTAACAAAAACCACAATATACATGTAACGTGGTATCATTGCAATACTTAAGTAAACCATTCACCTTTATGAAGAAATCACTATAAAAAAGTCCTGAAATATTGTTTTATAAAAGATTTGAAGCATCAATGGAATCGGGGATTTTTTGAAAACCGACACAGACGGTAACATTTCTCGTCTCACAAAACAGTTTTCTCAAGTATTTTTCAAATTAAAGTTTGTCTCTCATGTTTTTTGGTTTATGATCACACTTCAATAATGACAGATTCCGAAGCTATTTTCAGATAGATACAACAAATACATCATAAATCTACGTAAGCGTCCTAGGGGACGACAAAGTAATATCACAGCATATTAATCTTTCTTTGTTTGGAATGCGCATACACTTCCGGAATCCGGTTCTGGTGTAAGCCTACTGGTGCACTGCACTCACATCAAACTGATATCAATCAACACATGCTGTCGCCCAATGATAAAATGCACTTCTTGATATTATACCGACAGGGTAAGTTCTCCGAAAAGATATATAGTACCTTATATATTAAAGAAATACCACTTTGTATGACAAAAACTGCTGCTGCAGCTTCATAACTGATGTACGTTTTTCTTGTTTGTAAAGGAATTACGATTTTCGGTGAACTTCATCGACCATTCATCATGTGGGGTTCAGCTTTTCTCAGCAACACCAGGTTTTTTTTTCGTTTGACATGCAACTCGTTTAATGCTCCATAATGGCTCGTATTGTCCTCTAAATTACAGTCGGCTAATTCCGACAACAACCTTATGGAGGTAATAATCAATCGGGTGTGTAATGGTAAAAAGATGCATTGATCAACTCTTTCGGATCCCCTACCAAATTCAGCCAACGCATCGGATATACAACTTTTCGGACAGACAACCTATGCACACTGATATATGTACAAACGTAAGCGGCCAAGATATGGAGCATTGCTTAAGAGAACGAAAGAATTCCATTCTTCAAAGACAATGTATTACATACACTTTATAATAACAGTGTTGCAAGTGGACTTTATGATAAAAGTGTTGCAAATGGCATCTTTGCAAAGTAATATACGATCTATTTCGCTACTGATCGAACTGCATTGTAGATCACAGAGTATTCAAGAAAATCACCCTAGCCAATCTATTAAATTTATTTATTAACAAACCCCAATTATACATACGTATAGTCAAAAGCACAACCTGATCTTATAGACCTTCATCTTTATCCTTGGTCATAAATTTAGCACCGATTTGGGTTTAGGCCCCGATTTGAACAGTGCGGCCCAATTGCTATCACGCCTTTCAGGCAGGCGATAACTGCAGATTAGCAGTTGTGGCAATTTCAATAAATTTCCTGCCATGATTGCCTATTAGAAACGCAAGAACAGAATTGTCACACTTTGGACTGGATCTCCGCTCGAAAAAGCCTTTGCATGGGAAAGTCGTCGTCTCTCGTCTCGCATAAATTCGTAATCCATGCAGTATTTATAATGTAAGTATGGCGCTAATAATAATTGTAAGAGGCAATTAAGATTTTACTGTTTCCTGTATCTTGTTATCTCTAAGCTGTTAATTAATGCATAAATTTACTTTTCTTATCAATTGGTTCTTTAATTGATGTCTTCATTCGTCTATTTATTCACTAATTCATCTAACCCTGTTTATTATGGCGTAAGGAGGCAAAGGATTTTCACAATAAAAAGGTCCATACATTATATTATATCAGTTGCAACGAAATCAGTGCTCACGTTTAGATGTGTTAAATGTGTCTAAGAATGTGATGATGTTAAGATGTTGATGTGTTATTGTCATTAGGAAGGCGCGTCATTAAACGACGCCTTGCTGGTCCAAAGCTTCTAAAATAGAAAATAGTGCTTTTTCTAGAAACAGTTAATGAATTGTAGTGAAAATAGCCACATCGATAAAGAAATGAATTAATAAAGCAAATTTGGATCAGGTGTGAAACAGTGATGTATACAGTCTTGTCAGGCGTAAAAGAAGCAATGTGAAGAAATGATTGTATCCGGTGTAAAGATAGTGACGAGGAACTTCTCTTGTCAGATATAGAAAGTGATCTAGACAGTATCATCAAGTGAATAATATTATTGGTGTAGACAAAGTCTTGTAAAATGTTGCAGAAAGTGGTGAAGACAAAATCTAATTATTTGAAGACCATATCCTTTACTTGTAAAGGATGGTACTACGGTATATGGGCTTGCGATGTGTGAGTCATAAATCTGTATTATAATCTATAAGCAAGACTAGCCCTAGGTATAGAATAAGAGCATAACGATTTTTATTTCAAGAAAAACATCGATTAACTGTTATATCAAAACGGTTGTAGCAGTAAGCCAACTGAAAAGTATCTTTTCCTGAAAATCAAAATATACCATGAGACTTTTTACCCAAAAGAGACTTTGCATCCCACTTATAAACGACCTCTCTCGTCACATGCC
The DNA here is from genome assembly GCA_947846245.1 of Cerastoderma edule. NCBI lineage: Eukaryota > Metazoa > Mollusca > Bivalvia > Cardiida > Cardiidae > Cerastoderma > Cerastoderma edule. The sequence continues at coordinate 30,930,626 of OX401412.1, forward strand.
TCTGACTCAATGTCTTAAATGGTGTGTTAAATCAAACGCAATCTACTTTGCAGTATCAACATGACGGCCGATTTCTCCATTTTTATGACATGTTAAACGAATATCCCAAGCCTTTGGGAAAAGTGTAATTCAGATTTGTTTGATTTGATTCAAATTAAAATATGCAATGACACATTCTATTAAATAATGTACGTAGACGGTTGTTCATTTGAATAATCAATAAATCTATACACCAAACAAATAATCTATTGATCTTTAAATAAATGATGTATACCAGTGAATCAATCGTTCTTTAAACGGACTCTTTAGACTCCCTTACATTAAAAAACCCCAAAAAACAACATTAAATGAGGCAAGCAATTAATCGGTTTGTATACATCACTTCCATTCATGTGGGACCTATCACGTCGAACAGACGGTGACAAATTGCACCATTAATATATTCCAATGACAAACAGAGGGCAGCTTAAGAAATGATTAAACAATAAAGACTTGAGACTAAAGGTAAACAAAACAAACGATATTACAAAACATTAAACGAAGTTGATTCAGTAGATATCTAATAATTTATACTTCACGTTAGATCTTCGAACGCCAACTGAAGACAGAGGCCGGCAGACATTATTTTAGTTTCTATATCAGCTTATACACCTGGGTACCGATTTACTATTCAACTTAAGGAAAATATTTGCATGGATAGTATCTTCAATGATAGTACAATATTTCAATGTGACACGTCATTGGAAGCGTCTCGCCCAACAATAAATAAAAGAATTGTTGTTTTGGACTTATGCAAATCTTAAGCGTAAACTGTTTAGTAAAACGGTATCCTGATAATTTAGTGTGTATCTGACTAATGCAAGACTTCAGAGAAATGTACGATTTTGAATAAATTAAGTATATAACCTAAACCTAAAACCAAAACCATTGCCATGAAGAACAGCTGTATCTGAAAAAGCATTGAAAGCTGTTCGATTTTTCAAGAAATATGAGTTTACATATTTTCACATACGATCCATTTCTGATCTTATCAGGTGTTGTAGTAAATGAATAAAAAAAGCCCGTAATCTATTTTGATGTGCTCGGTATGAAAAGTCGTAAACATCGTGAGCTGATGCTTTTATGACAATTTTATTTCCAAGAAAAATCAAAGAGTATTCAGGGTTTAACCGATAAGCTTTTATGTTAATCTTATTACAACAGATAAAGTGTCAAGGATCGTTTCTACATTTTTCCTTTGAACTGTCTAAATCTATGTCTACATTTGACATTTTGGACGCCTTTCCTTGCGATAAATCAAAAGGATTACACATGAAGTGAGCTTTTATTACAAAGTTTAATAGTTAGTGGTATATGGCTTTAAGAACACCTTCTTCGCCTCATGTTTTCTATACTTCATATTTCAAGTCAAGCTTTGTTGTCATACAGAACCAGAGTATCGTCTCGCCCATATAAAGAAACTGGTGGGAGTTTCTTTAGGCTAGGTTCGCAGTATCATATCATAACTAAAGACTTGTCTTTCCCATGTGACATCAACATACGACTTCTAAATTGGCAACACTTGCAGCAATGACGACTTAATTAAACTAGTGGCTTATTTCTGTGGAACTTTTTTACCACGTGTGTAGATCATCGTGTCTGTAATATTTGAGACGATCAGCATATTAGTCTTTAAAAGCTTAATGTTTGCAGACATGTCGTAAAAATGTTTTGCGTTCAGACTATATGAGTGTTATTTGTCTATATTACACATTTCGTTGAATTAATTGCTTTCATTAACAATATGAAAGTGCTATAAGTTTGCTTTCAACAGATGTGTATAACGCTTCCATGACAGCAAATTTCAATTAATCTAGACTTTTGGACTTGATGTAGCTCTTCTAATCTAACAGAACTATTAAACACATCCAAATACTTCGGCAGCTTGTCCAAATAAGAATCACTGGATTATGAGATATAAAAACATTTCACTATTAAAGAAGATTGTCATGTTTATTCGTAGATCATAAACCTTCAGTACTAAGAATATGAATCACGATAACCAAACTTATCAAATATAAACCATGCAATATTGTCTGTTTTCCTGTCAATATTGCTTATCTATTTCACATCTTGAATTTCCGAGAATACAAACGAACAATTCCGAAACGTTTATCAGCATCGTATAAGTGATACTAGCAAGTCCCTCGACAAGCTTTTTATGGAGATGTGAACCTGCCTCAGAAGTGCTTTCATATACTGATGACAAAATATAATATTATATTGATCTGACAATCACCTATATTTCCAGCAAATCCATACGTTCGTATTCCGTTTTAACGGCTCTGCCAAATTTTATCATTTTCTCCGCAATATGATACGCACTTAGTCATGTTAAAAGACACCCTTTCTTATTACTTATACAACATCAGTGTGTTCAATTTGCACTGGCTGGATTCTTACGAGGCGTTTTCCACCCTTGTAAAACTATTCCTCTTATTTGATATTGTGACCGATTCTCATTGAAATCTTTCTCATTGAAATCAAAGGAGATGACACAAATGGCAAGAATATTATTATTTTGCTTATACATATAAGTTGATCCTTTTGCCACAGAGGTTTCTTAAGACGTCTACAGCAGGTGCCCTAGGTTAATGGCGTAAGTGATTAAAGCAATCTTACATAACACCATTATGACAAAGACCAGGGTACCATTTTACTATACACTTTATCCTAAAGATTTACCTAAGTTCAAAAGAGCATTCTCTCTTCTTTCAATATAGGGCGAAGCAATATTGCAAAGTAACACATGATTGGAATCGTCTCTGCGAGAAGCTTGCAATTACATGTCACATTGCAACATTGTATTTTCATTAATGATACTTTTCATGTGTATCAGTCTTGATTTATGCAAATATTTTCCTTAAGTTGTTTAGTAAAACGGTACCCAGGGGATTGTAGCTTGAATGTCTTTCTTTTTTCGCAGAACGCAGTCGTTTTTGTGCTTCCCCTGTAACTTGATATACGTGCACTGTTACGCTAATAAGGCAGATAATTCTCAGCTAGCATGCCTTAAAATTGAATTATTTTGCCTTTTCAACCAATGAATCCATTTTCTTAGAGTCTTGTTTAGATCAATTAAGCCAGTGTGAAGTCTAAATTGGCAAATGCTCACAGAAATTAAAAAAAACTATAGACTGAAATAAACGACGGAAGTGTTGTTCAAGAAACTTACTTGCCACTGTAGATTCGTTATACATCGTCACAATGGTTTTGCCAGGTAACTTAATCCGATGTTGTTAGGAAAGCTTTGAACTGATTTGCATCAGGTATATTTTTGAAAACCATTTGACTAAATGATGCTCGAGTCTATATCAATCAAGAAGAACGCAACTAACCTTGGCAAATACGATATACCTAGGGAAAGGGGTGTATCATAAGCATTTTACAAATCTTCAGTATCAAAAGACAGTTAGCTCGCTGCTGCTGAAATGACAATTACAGATAGCACTGCCTTAGGGTGCATATAAGACTCAAGTCTCAACTGATATTCACATTTTGCCGTGACCAGGTCCTTGTGCGATAAAAGCTTTTTACAGTTATTAATAAAACGGACGATGTGTCCATATGACACGGAGCCCCTGATGAAAGCAACGCTTGTCACGCAATATCTGCGAGAGAGAAAAATTACACCGGTACTTGCATTAACAACCGGACTGTTTGTTTTAAATATAGGGTTTTACACAATTTACAAAACTTTTCAGCTAGCAATATCGAGGTGACAATGTATTTGTTTACAACATATCTTGGATTTCAGCTAGTGCTACCTTTTTTATCCCTGGAGTTGTTTTTCTATTACGCTGTCGTATGGGGGATTCGAATCGATCGGAACACCAAGGAGTAAAGACTAATTTACTCTTTATTCAGTCATGGAACAGTCTTGAACTTTGACATGCTACGGAACTTTAACCACTGCACATTTCCGATGAAAATTCCCAAGATAAAATAAGGCATGAATACGCTTGACTCCAGTTTGTTATATTCTGGAATTAAAGAACGTGTCAAGAATTGAACAAATGATAGGTTTTTTTTTGGCTTGCAACGTTCAACGTTAAATCCCTTGTGAAAATGGAGGTGTGCCATGTGTTCCCTAAAAATATAAACTTTTTACGTTTACAAATTTTAAACTAGCTGCCGAGTTTACTGGGGTTTGTTTTGAAAACGCTGTAAATGAATTACATTCAGGCTAACAATGTCTCATTTGTTTCAAAGGTCATACCATTATCCAATCATCCAATCAGGAGGACGAAACAATAGATAAATAAACATGATGTCTGGGTAATAGTAGCTTAACATTAGTTTAATGTCAAGGATGAGGTGGCAAAGTGAAGGAAATTGTAAAGACTACTTCCCCTCCCCTAAAAGTGATAGGAAGTATAGATACTATTTAGTATTTACACACAATATTACAATAACTTTTGATAAATTATCAATTATCCGGTTTTTCGTCGACAGTATCATTTAAATGTATTCCTTTTTGAAGGGCTTTGCAATACGTTGCCACTGTCTTCAAATTGGTTTTTATAGTGTTTGATGGGGCCTACTTTTGCAGTTAATGTATTTTCGTTTATGTTATTTCGCATCCAATAGCATTGCAGTTTTATTTCAGTTTTAATAAAGGATCTGCTCTACAGTTTATGAATTGTTCTTCGTTTTACAACATATTTCATTCGTAAATATATAGATTATATTTCAGTTCTAGCGGAGAATTTATACTTTAGCACTAAGATAACGTTTCAGATATACAACAATATATATCAAGTAGTATTTAGACAGTAATCCAATGTAAGGTAGTCCGAATGATCCAGACATAGATTACAGCTCGGCTCATTCGATTTAAAATTGAGGTAGAATATCTACAATCCGCCATCTTGAAACCTATTTTTTCGTCTGGTAACTTCGGTGACTCTCGGTACACATCGTTCAGGTCCGGAACTATTCGGTTTACTGTGAATAGTTCCGGCCCGACCGATTTATACTGAATAAGACCGAAGTACACCGACGAAAGAATGAGTTTCAAAATGACAAATACGGACTTTCTACCACAAGTGCAGAACTCGTTTGCCTGCATTTCGGTAACACGGTATAGGTGGCGTTCCTGGGTTCTCGTTTTGTTCGCGTTTACTCCTCGTGGGGGCCAACTGTCGTGTTATTCAATACTGCCTAATTGACGTGTCCAGGAAACGCATGAAAAGGTCGGCCATTGGGGGATTTAGGTTTCAGTTATAAACCAGTTTGCTCCACGTCGTGTTTTATAATTCACAAATTTGTTTTCCCTTCTCAGGAAAAGCGATACAGGCATTTATGGAAGCAAGTCAATCGTATAAATTTGTATTTGCAATGCTCCATATGTTAGTTTACTTATCAAAGTATCTGCTTTTGAAGAGATGAAGAAATTTGAAAAAAAAATATAAATGGTAGACTTTCTTATCATAACTACTTCATAGATCTGTGTTTTCAGTCTTTCTATATAACTATTTTTTAACGATGATTTCATTGATAAGTATATACTTTCATCTAAAACATTTGTTAACGTTTAATATGATAAAAGCTAAGTGTTACAATTAGTGAGCAACAAAAGACATCCAGAACATAAATTAGTTGACGTAAGGGCATAATATGTAATTGTAAGGAGCCTGAAATGAGTCATGAAGTTAATTTCTAATTAAACAGAGACAGGCAGAAAAAGCACTTGTAAGGTCGATTGGGTGTTATTTATTTTGACATGAAGACGCCTCGTGACTAAAGAAAAGAAATATCTTCGCAACGAGCCGATTTAATCAAGTTCCTAAATCTTATAAGTCGACTGCCTTGTGTGTATCGAAATGAGCAAAGATGGAGTAATGGACGAAAAGGCCCTTTTATTTCATCCATTTGTTTATATAAATATGTGTTTTACATTACGTCAACATTGTATCTCTTACAATACGATGCCTGACTCATATTGATGGAGGAAAACCAAAAAATATTAGATATGTCGTGTAGAGAATCAGAAATAAATGGTCTCTGTCCCCGTACTAATTTCCTTTTTATGAAATAATCAAATCAAAGCGAAAAGAAGTTTGCCTAAATAGAACACCATTTTCCTAACATATTTATGTCAAAACTTGATAGAACAGTGTGACCAGTGTAGTACAGCTTTGAAGCTGATAATGGAATACATTGGACCAAATCAATTATTTCGTTAGAATACATTTACGAGACACCAGGTAGATCTAATGGTAAAAAGGGTATTTCTTTGAGGAGGAGCAAATTTATCTCAAAGATGATTAAACCTCGGTTATCTTTAATAATGAAGCGGCATTAAAAAGTTATTAAACTAATTCTACCACAATTTGTCGGAAAGAGGGTCTTTATTTCGCGGGGCACTCTGTCTTAAACTATCTGCACTAAATCATGTCTAAATATTCTTGAATATTACTCTATGACAATTATAATTAAGCATTTTCTTGATAGAAAACACACAAGTTCAAGTGAAACAGACTGTTTCAGAAACAAAGAAATACATTACGCAAAACGAGGATTTTCTCCTTTCGTAGCAATGACTTTATACCAATGTTGGTAAGAAACACATTTTTTTCTAAAACGTCATTACATTAGTGTAATCTGGTAAAAATTTTCATTGGAACTTTCATGACAACTGGTTTTTATATATTTTATATAATTTATATATTTTACATCGATTGTGAGGAAAACTTAAAGCTTATTGAATTCACTCTCGATGACTGCTTCCTGTATACTAAAACCAGTGCTCGCATGTCGCTTCGCCATTCGAACCCAGGATACTCGGTACAAGAGGCCAACGCTTTACTACTGCACTACTGTCGCCCAACAAATGGGCTGAACCGCAAAGAATCGCAAATGTTTGTTAGTCGTCTCAAAAACCAAATCGTAGGTTGAAATAAAACCTCTAAGGAGATTCAATGAGCAGGTTTCCTAATTTAAACTAATATTGATTCGTTATTTGGAAAGATCTAAGACACACAAAAAAACTTTTCTCAAAATTTGGAAGCTTTTTATTCTATCAAAACCTAGTGAGCCAATTTGTTTTTTCCCGGAAATTACATTTACTTCATGAAGCTTTTAAGATTAAGAGCCGCCCTACAAATATTTGTGTATAAATGTACCCTTCGCCAAGAAACGTTCGATTGTAAGCTATCTTATCATCGGAAGAAGCATCTATACGTGTTCCTTACTAAAATACTTTCTTTATATGACACAAGGCCTTACTCAAACAATAACACATAATCTAAAAGAGAACATGGGTGTATTCGAATTGTATCCCTTTTTCAAATCTGACCTATACAAGTTGTTTGGTAATTTAGGATAACTAAAACCGGAATGAATAGTGAAGATTAGTTGGGGGTATTATCCCCTTTTCCAACATTATCTTTCAATATCAGATTGGAAGCCAATGTATGTATTGTCTTAAAAGAAAATATTTCTAATGATTTCGATGGGGAATTTATTGCTGCTTTTAGGAGACCGACTTAGGGTCTGGGTAACCGTAACATCGTCAATGTGAAAGGCTTACAAAGTACGTGCCATGTGCATAAGCTGAACCGTATGATAAAATCGGATGCGGATAAAAGCGAGTGACATGTTTCTTGTCTAAAAAAGGAGACGGCGAATCGGTTAGATATACGAGTTGCGTATACCGCTGATGTTGAAAAGAAAAACGAGATATTATTGCAGATATTTAAATGTATTGTTCGTACTCATTTGTTCATTTGTGTGGGTGTTTCCCCTGTCTCTACATGTTCAATTATGTTAAAGCTCTCCTAGTTTTTCCCACAATAGGCTAGGTATTTAAAGTGCATTGACAAAGAACACTTCAACGAAACCAAAGATATCGTTGGCGCTCGAAGCCAGCACCCCAAAGTCTAAACATACCACCATTACCACTTGGCAACTAAGGACCCAAGGAAAAGCGTAGTTGACCTCGATGTGTTAAGGTCTGATCGGTTCCAATTACTTCGAGATTTTAATGCAAGACTATAATAAACCTTTCACAAAACTGAGTGGTTTATTGTGCCCGGGTGAGGCACTTTAGCTACCAAAGGCCAAGAAAGACGGAAAAGCACTGAAACTGACAAGTTACTGAAAGAACTCCTTCCGAAAAAACGGAAATCCATGCGGTAAACATTAAAAGACGGAACATTGTACCGGAGAAGTCCTTCAATTTTCATTTATCCTTATTCCATACAATCATAATACCTCGCTGTCTTTTTTGCATGTGTCACATAAAATATAGTAAATAATTATTTCTCAACAATAGCATACAGAAAACTGCTTGTATCCTTACTTTTGCGTATTGCTAGGGCTTTCAATGTAGACCAGTAACACATTCACACATGTAAGACATGATTAAAGAAATGCCCTTGAGTTTAAAATGTTAATCGACCGACTGTTATACCTGAAGCACCATCTAGAAACCGAGCCGTTAGTAGGGTACGCTGATACACGTCAGACAGCGGTTTAACCAAAACCTCAATCGGAATCTCCCGATGATGTTCGCATACCTTCTGAATTTGCCGAAAAGTTTTTATTGACGAGAGATTTCCCTTAACCTATCCCCAAACATTTCCCAAAATATGAATATTTGTTGCTGAAACACATTGATTGCAACAATGGACAACAAAGATGGTACGATGCAATATAGTAATCTTGTGATATTTTGGTAAAATGTGTCTAAAGGTTTCCAATGTGATTTGTAACAGATAAAGTACTTTCGATTTATTATCTCTACGACAATGAGAAACTTTATCTCACAGGCAATAAAAGTTCCATCTGTAGTGGCTTATTTATTGAAGAATGGCGTATGGATTTCACTATTGTGACCTCTGCTTACGATAATGATTATTTTTCAGTAATGGTATGAAGTTTTCGCTACACTTATGCAGCGTTGTTTTATCTTCTTTGTTTGGGTGAAGGTAAAAAGACCCTTTCCCAATCAAACTAGGTAACATTTTTTCCAATTGCAAGATGCTTTTCCCAAAGTTGACCTTGATTCTCTAATAAATATTTGAAGTGTTAGAATCCCCCTGATTATTTGTAACAGAACACATGAAATCAAATGCACTCTTGACTCAATACATGTATTACTGTAGTCTTTCTGCAGTGTCCATAATTCAAGTTTTAACGACAAAATAAGCCACTTATGAAGAGATTTCGATTTTTTAAAACAAATCCCGAAACTCCAAATTATACGAAAAACAAACCGCTGAGAGATGACTAACTACAAGAAAGATCTATTATCCCGGACATTACTTCGATTCAAGTGAGGAATTCGTAAGTCATTTTAATTGGTTCCGTTTTGTCTCATTTCGGTTAGCAGTAAAGAAAATCGTCCGAAATCTAGAACTGGGCTACCTTCTTGATGAATGCATTTTGGATACCTCTGCACATTTCGTGAACGGTTATACGACCGAATTAACGTATAACGATTACACGGATACCAACTACACAATGTGTGTCCATTACCATGGCTGTTTTTTGTGGGGTTTTTTTCCAAATAATTTACCTCTAATGTAATAGTACATGTTTATTCATAAAGTATAGGGTTAAAAGCCGTATCACAAGCTGTTCAGTTGTTTGACTTATTTCCTGCGATCCCAAGTTACTTTTATTTAGGGGGTAAAAGGAAACATTTTTGCATATATGATAGTTCATCAGAGGTGGTTTTCTAAAGATTACCTTGGTATACGAAGCCTTTCTGTTAACCGTTCTAGTCCAATGTAACTACGCCCAGCGTGACGTGAGAATAACAAAGGGCTCTCGGAGCTTTCATTTCCGGGAAATATCCTAAATCGCAACTTGGGAAATCGAGTGTTTTTATTTCCCTCCAATACAGGTGCAAACGGATCAATGTGGTGTGCATTGCCACTTCATCTAGTTCGAAAACATAACGATGTAGCTGTCTTGGATTGACTGGATATATTGAATTGTGCTTAAACACTTTTTCAACATTTCTTTTTCAGTTGTGAGTAATGAAGCCAAACCAAGACTACCAAATATCGATTTGGTATCGTCGATGCCCATGTTCGGATAGGTAGAATAACTTTTTATATAAACAGTAGAGGTAAAATGCCAAAGGTATGATGAAAGAAGGAATTACTCACAGCAGTTGGTACAAAATGATTGTGTAACTAAATGTATTTCGTAACAAATATGCTTACTTTGAATACTCCATAAGAGAGTATTCTCTCCATGTTACTCCTTTTCGATTCCAGTTTGGAGGTACAAACCAATATTTGGCGCGATAGGGGTTCAATTAACTTTCCTATTGATACTAATTCGCGTATCACTTCAACTGAAATGCCCTCGAAAACTGGTCTATTAGCTAGCCTAGTTAGCCCGGGCGTTTTCCATGGAATTCGTTAGATGGTTCACACGTGTGTTGCACTATTTCAATTCATAACGCCTGACTCTCGTTATCATACTCTTGACCTCCATGTTAGAACGTATCGGAACATAGAGGCGCGTAGATTTCCTGATGTTAATCAATGGTTATAATCTATCAAGGGGTATCTCCTTTATTTCTCCCTATAACAAAAGTAAACATTTCAGTTAAATCATTGGTTGTAATCTCTATCAACATGCATCTCCTTAATTTCGCCTTTAGATCAAAAGTGATGGTACACATTTCAGTATTACATGTGTTATGGCTTTAAAAAAGTTTTGATATGCTTTTCTAAAATCATCATTGTCTCTAAGTCTTGCTAGCCTCAGCTGTATAAAACGTTAAAAACATTTAACGGTTGCTACTGGTATTAATGTCGTAAAAAAGTATAATCATAATTCGGTGATTCAATCGTTTTATGATGATATCAAAGAAACAGGTAAACAAACCTTTATGGAGTATGAACGTTAAAATCCATTTCAAACGTTTTGTTTTACACAAAAGTTTTGCATGAAGTGAATATGATTTTTTATACATTATTTCACGGTAGAAAACATTTCCTTCTTGCCAGAGAACGAACCAGACGCTCTGTCTTATGAAAAAGGCGATTTCCTTATGGTGTCCTTTTCAGAGAACTTTCAAACGTCTCTTTAAAAAAGTGGTTTCATTTCTTTAGACGCTTACCCTATGTATATATAACACGGTACGGTGATAGACCATCCTTCATAAAATGTCTCTCGAAATATCAAAACAGTTTGATATGTTCTGACGTGCAGATTTATGAAACATGCCATAGTTGACTTCACAATTGATGCACTAAAAGTGTCAGACAATGTCTGTTAGACCTTTTTGCTAGGGTATAAATGGCAGACAGCAGACACAATCAGATTCTGCCGGGTAGAATTAAATAAATTGTGACAGGCTGTAACACCCTATTTTGCTTGCAACTTGTTTCAACTTGCTCATAAAAGACAAAGTATAAAGTTGAATTGACATGTACATGTTAACCGCCTACATAGGGTTTTCGTTTGTCATGCATGCAACAAAAAGTTTTGGTGTTTAGTGAATTGCATTTCTGTATAAATATTGACACGTATCTATACATCGTCAATGGTCGACTTGATAAATGTTGTAGTAAAAAGAGAAAATGTTTGTAACAAGCAGACTCCTTTCATTACTATGGTTGCTTCTCAATTCACGTAGAAAGAGTCACTTATCATAATTCATAATTGCTTTAATGCTTCGAATGGTAAGTAATTTCTTTTAAAAAAATGGTTTGTTTGTGTCTTTCCAAACCCTTAAAAATCTGCTTAATTTTGATGAGAAAAGAAACCCAGGGTAGTAAACAGGTAAGATCCAGGACAGCCGCCAATTTACTAGGCGCAAGGGGTAGGTCTAATCTGTTTGCATAAGCATGAAGTCGGTTCCAGTACTATAAGGGCTAATCATCACAGTGAATGATGTCCTTATTCGGAATGATAACGAAAAAACGCCCTTGTATTTTTTGTCGTACCCAAATGATTTAAATTTTGATCAGTCCTGCATATCCTCTCATTTACCTACATGAGATTTATTGAAGAGTCCAAATAGAAATAAATCAAAATCGTCTTCAATGTCTACTTAGTATTGTAAAAAAAGGGTACAGTGCTCATTACTAAAAATCTTGGGTAAAGGTTAGGTATCTATGTTTGATATTGGTTTAACATCGCATTAACAGTTTATCCTAAGTGATAAATGAAGACTCATTACTCAACTGCCCACAAGAGTTGGTCCAGCCAGGTCGTCCCATTGGCAATACTTAAGCTAGTCAGAAGACTATCCAAATGTTTTCATCGGGATTTGAACCTTAGCAAAGTGGGGGATGTGATTCAAAGTTCTGTACTGTAACCTCTACGCCAACTTGGCCCCTAAAACTCAAAATATACAAATTGCTTGAATCGTATGAAAGGAGAACTTCATTCGATTTGCAGCATTTACGAAATATCAACTATGCAGAAGTTTAGTTAACCCATTACCAAGCAATAACGTCATTTGACAAGTGTGTTGACGAGGACTCTGGAAAACATTGTGGGAAAAGAATAACTTGCTCTTCATGAGCAATTTCTCCTTTTTCCCTCAATGTTTTCTGCCCTATCAGAAGATCATTTTTCAATTTCATCATATTTGGAAATGTCGTCTGCAAATACTTTCAATTTGGGACAGTCGAAAATTTGGCGTTTTGTAGAGGGTTAACCTTACTATTTGCTCTGTCGTAGCTACGATGAGACAAAAAATCAAAACAAGGCAAATGAACAGTTTTAGTCATTGAGTGCGGACAAAATATATCATAAAAAACATTGAGTAAAATAATACACACAACGAGTTGCGTAAACAATACAATACAATACAATACAATAAGTTTATTCAGTCAAAGGCCTCTGGCCCATAACACAATTACATGTTAAAATATACAAATGTGTAAGAGTTGTTTATAATACAAAAGACTAAACATCTTTGTGTTTCATACTTTCTAAGTTTTTGAGATTAAACAATTGTTCCTGGATTCTTAACCAGTTTGCGCATTTAAGATTGTTTCATTATCATAAAAACATATAAAGCTATTTTTCGTATTTGGACTTCATTTTCTGTTCTGAGGAGGCTATAAAAAATTTCTTCACCATCATTTCCATGATACCAATTGTAAAGATATGAATTACGTTGTTGTACATATTTTTCGCAATGAAAGAAGGCATGGTATTCGTTATCTATTATTCTAGTGTTAGATTCATTGAAACAAAAAGTACAGATTCTCTCTTCTCTTGGAATGTTTTGGTGTCTCCCAGTTTCTATCGTAAATTTATGGTTCGAACATCTAAATCTTGACAATGCCTTTTTAAATTGATAAGAGAGTCCAATAGATAAATATTTTTCAGGTTCTAATAATGATTTAAAATGTTTGTAGGTATCACATCGAGATGATTCATTCACACTAGCAGACCAGTCCTGTGTTTTGCAGTCATTAAGTCTCATTTTGAAATATTTTAAAAACATGTCAAGGTCACCTATGTCCTGGCTTATCCACACATACCCAAAACCATATTGATAAAGAAGATTTTTTACACTTGTCACCCAATTAATTCTTCCAATATTATCATGTTTCTTTAACATTAAATAACAATTTCTTGGATATCAATATTCGGGCATTCTTAAGAGTTTACACCAATACTTAATAACTTTAAAGTAATAATCACAGCATAATGGAAGTCTGCCACATTCACCAAGAGCCATACAATCATTTATTGATTGGTTTGTCCCAAGAAATTCTTTACAGTATTGTATTTGTACTTGTTCTATGCTACTTGAAAATTCATTTCCCCAAATTTCTCCCCCGTATAAAAGAATAGGTTTCACCATAGAATCGAATAGTTTAAAATGTTCTCTAAGATTAAAATTTCCAAAAGTTCTGTGATAAGCCTTTATTGCGTTTATTGATTTCTTTGCTTGGGCTACAAGCTTTGCTTTTCCTTTAGACCATGACAATTTATGGGTGAAAAGAAGTCCCATGTATTTATAAACAGAAGTTACATTTACTGCTTTTCCATTGTAAAACCAATTTTCAGTATGACGCAAACGACCGCCTCGTCGAAAAACAATGATTTCTGTCTTTTGTTCGTTTAGTGTCATGCCATAAGTATTACAAAATTCTGATATTGTATTTAATTGTCTTTGTAGTTCAATAACAGAATCAGCGCAGTTGGCAATGTCGTCTGCAAAAAGAATACATAAAACGTTAGGAATTTGTTCAGTAATGAAAATGCCTCTATGACCCTTTTCTCGTAATACGCGTGACAGCTCATTGATGTAAAGATTAAAAATTATCGTGCTTGTCACATCCCCTTGTTTTGCACCAATGTTGCACTTCATTGGTTTAGTCAATTTTCCATTCGATACACGTATACGACAATAAATATCAGAATATAGTGATGCTAGTACATTATATACCGATATCATGTAATGTAGAAAAAAGTTTATCGTGTTGTAATCCATCAAACGCTTTTTGAAAATCAACATAAAGAACATAGAATCTACCTTCTGGCTTGCAGATGTACTTTTGAACCATACATTGAAGTATAAACATGTTATCTGTTGTTGAATAGGCAGCTCTAAATCCGGCCTGTGACTCATCTATTTTTTGAAATTGTTCTGCCCAGATGCAAATTCTTTTAAAGACAATGTTTGAAAATATTTTATACATAGTGTTAATTAAAGAGATTCCCCTATAATTAGAAGGGTCTGTCTTTGATCCCGATTTATGGATAGGCACAATGATGCTTTCGGACCAACAATTTGGTAAACAACCACAATCAAGTATATTATTGAAGAGTTCGCATAATAAAGGACATATTATTTGACAAGTATTTTTATAAAACTCAGCCCCTATGCCGTCTATACCTTGAGATTTCCCGGATTTCAATTTTCTAATACTATTGTTAACATCATCTATAGTAATTGAACAGTTAAGGATTTGGTCATATTCTAAGTTTACCTCTTCAAACACATTTAACTAATTACAAGTCTATTTTAAAAACTAATCAGTACAAGTTAAGAAAAATGTATAAGCAGTCCATTCTTCAAAATATGGCTAAATTTATTCTAATTTAAAATGTGAGGACTAAACCATTGTGAAAAGAGAATAAACTGCTAGTCACGAAATCGGTTTCATCTTCTCATAATCATAAGTTGTATGTGTTCTAATAGTATAAACATAAAAATATATCGGTGTACTACAGGTTGAACTATTTTGATATCCCACACGTTAATGCAAATTGTCATATCAATATTGATCCATGGGGTATTAACCGGAAAGAACCGATAGTACATGACAAAACTAACTTATTAACCTAGATAAGATACTAATTAACAGTATTACATTTGCAAACAGGTGTTTGGTTATGACAATCATTCACAAAACCTTTTAACTAATAAATCCTTTTAGGTGGTCTAAATAAACTGAGCTTGTTATGTCATCCTAAGTCTAGGTTTTATGTTCATCTGTACCTATGTTTTCTCGGATATGATTTTGCCGTCTCATTTATGGTCTCATTTATGATTTTATAAAGTCTTAAAAAAAGGGGGACTAAAAAAACACCATTTTTGTGTATTTTCACGGGATTATATCGAACTTAAAGTTGATTTGTAAGCTTGTGGTTAAATAGGGTTTCAACATATTTCGAAGTTTTATCGGATCGTGTACGTGAAATTTTGGTATTTTCGTTACTTGATATCGGGGCTTTTCCCGAATATGTTTGAGCAAATAAATGATATCATAAGAGACAGTGATATTCATCATTCTTAAACATCTGTTAACATTGATCTTAAACACATAAATAAACCATCACGTTTTTCCCGTTTCTTTTAAAATAATATTACCAAACTCAAAACAGAGAACTAACCACCCTCTAAATACGGCACTGTCGAATCATGGAAACCATGAACCAAAAACTCTATCCAATTCATATGATGTTGAACTTCATAAAAAATAATTATCCGGTTTCAGAGAGATTTCGAATTTTTGACTTCCTGTCTGAAACACCACTTTAAAATAACGCTGAACTTATTCTTACATTTTCATTAACAGTATGATTAAAATCATACATATTCCTTGGACAGATTAATGAACAAGTACAAACAAGTGTTCTTTCGCTTACCTTTAACGTAACGCTCATCTAGTAACAAGATTCCTTTGCTAATAATCCTTTTATTTTTTAAACCATCCGAAAAAAAAATCAAATAAGTACATCAACTACTCATTTCACATATGTATTAACATTATCTATTTAATTATTCGTAAATTTATAATATATTCCTATTCTATATCACACGATTCAAACCAAATCACTCCCTGGAAGGCTAAAACTGCTGTTCACCCGCAATCCGCCCCGTTTATTACTTGTACGCGCGGATTGCCGATATGGATGGAGGGAGAATGCGTGTTCAATACAGAAATATTTCAGTGCTTCTACCACAATACCACCGAACGGGATTGTCTTGTCTGTTTTCTAATTCAGGTTTGGTCCAGTCTTCTGACAGTCTTGTTTTATCTATCTATTTATATGGGGTTTTACATCGCGTCGTTATTATTTCAATTATCATTGAGAAATACCCTATACCTAACTGCCTATAAGGGCTAGTCTAGTCGGGTAGAACCATTGGTATTGCGTCATTTCAGTCCGGGGACTACCTCTCACGAAAATCCAAATGCTATCACCGACACTTATGTGAAAACATTACAATAAAATACACGATTTACCAATTTTAATTACGTTTGCATTTTAAATCATTTCACTTTTATTATGTAAATAATATATATTTTTAAACCTTCGTGTGAGTTCAATTTTGCTTTATGCGCTGTGACTTAATGAGAAACTTGTGCTCATGAAAGAAGTTAACCCAATTATTCATATGCTTCTTATATTTATACAAATTGCAAGGAACGATGATAAAATACAGAAGATATCACTCGCTCGGTGATACCTTTTGCAATGAAATGAGCATTTCTTTCTTTATATTACTATATTACAGTGTTGTTACGGCTTTTCCAGACTCAACAGTACTAGGCTAAGTATCGGATTTGTCTTGCCATAGGATTCCCGTGTACAAAAACCGCCATCTACACCACCGGTTAATGCAGGGTCATTTGAGGAGCAAAGTTTTGTTGTGAGAAACTTCACACTTTTGTTTGCGATGTTAGCTTAAATTTTCAGGTGAGTATATTTGTTATTCTGTTTCAAACCAAAGTAGCATTCTCTAAGATGTACATTTATAAAAGATTTGCTGCTCTTTCTTACAACCTAATTGATTTCGAAAAAAAGGTTGCTGTAGACATTGCGTAAATAAAAGAATCTATTTCACCATGAATATTCACCAAATATTCACGTTTTGTCGCATGAACACATCTCCTAATTCTGTTTTAGTTTCGTTCACCTTTTCACACAACACTCCCATAAACAATGGTTGATCTGTACCAACAAAACAACTAATATCTTCTTTTCTCTGTTAGTTATATCACAATCTCTGTCAAACTTAAACACGTTTCTGCAAGTATGTACGACTTAGGAGTTTTATAGACAAATCAACCTGTTAATGACGTGTGTGTTTCCTTCTTAAGATCGAACTTTTATCACCCATACAAAAAGACACTCTTCACAAGCGTTTGAACACACATCTTTGTATAAGCTGCTTGATATGAGTCAAGAGTCTTCAAAAAGGCTAAGAACGTCACTTAATCGTCAATTAATTGTTTTCATTTATGAAAACATGAAATCTTAACAGTAGCGTTCCAGAAGGGATACATAATACGATAGAAAGTATTAACAATCTTCATGAATCGATATCATAAGATTTACTTTCCGGACGAATGTAGTCAAGCGCCGAGAAAAAAATGAGAAATTGTTAATGATGAGCAAATTCTCCTTTCGCCACGTGTTTTGTTGTTGTTGTTGTTGACGTTGTCTTCTTTTTCGTTTCTTTTTTGTCTCTTTTTTGTAATTTCTTAGCTTTAAATAAAGACGTGTTCAAAAGGTTGTCTACATCAAACACAAAAAAGAGAAAATATTTAGCGTTAATGGGCGAGAACATTTACGTCGAAGCGGATTACATCTACGCTGTCTGGTCTGGTACCCCTCAAACAGTTAGGCCCACAAAGCGGAAACCTGTCAGAAGCACTTATTAACGCGAAACAATCGCGCATAAATATCGCTTGCATGACGTAAAAGGCGATAAGCGACTCGGGTTATTTGGCTTTTCAGCGTGCTGGTACCAAGTGCGAAAAGCATATGGGTACACACCTGCTTGAAAAGACTTTCACGTTATGCCTTTCATTGAGCATTTAAAATTTGGTTTATACATGTTCATTGCTTTCGTGATATGATATAACCTTTGCTTTATAGTAGATTTGAACTTTTTTCATCAAAATAAAGGTTATTGTTGAATATCAGAGGCGTTTCTGAGCTGTATTCTAGAACCATTTGATAGGTAACCGGTTCTGGCATATCCTGATGGTTTGGCCGACGATTACTCTGAATATCATCCTTTTGCCTGATAATCTAAACGAAAAATATATTGGGAAAATCTCTTGCACTTGACATATCGTTCTCTTTGCATTTGATTGGAAAACAACTGTAAATGGGAGCAGGTTCAAGTATTAGATTTTACCAGTCGTGTTATATATAACAGAAATATATAGAAACAAGCAGGTGTGCGCCCATACATGAACAATGCATGATATTCAGGCGATGGGGTACCAAGCTCACGGCTCAAGATCCGGTCATTGAAGCAGGTTCGTTTAATAGAGTGACAAAACAAGCAGGTGTGAGCCCATACGTGAACAATGTAAGATATACAGACGATGGGGTACCAAGCTCACGGCTCACAAACCGGCCATTTAAGCAGGTTCGTTTAATAGCGTGACAAAACAAGCAGGTGTGAGCCCATACATGAACAATGCATGATTTTCAGACGATGGGGTACAAAGCTCACGGCTCACAAACCGGCCATTGGAGCAGATTCAAATATTAGATTTTACCAGCCCCAAAATGTGCAACATACTAACGAAAATGTATATAGTGACAAAACAAGCAGGTGTGAGCCCATACGTGAACAATGTAAGATATACAGACGATGGGGTACCAACAAATCGTGGAATACGCCCTTCTCGAGATGTGGGTAGATAAGGAACATTGTTATAATCGGTTTTATGCGCAAATTGCGTGTGCCTTAATGCATCGCGCATCATCTTAAATATGATAACGACTACATCAGATTGATGGAGATTGGTTGGGGAATAACATGACGTCGGCTTAATTGTAATTACCTGAGTCGGTCCCTTCGAATGTTTACTCGTTTTTTTATAATTACTTAAGTGCATGTTTCATTAATTTATATTTGTTTTTACATCGCTACAACATCCATTCAGTTTTCTTGCGATGACCAACTCATAATGATTGAGACAGACCCAAACTAAACTACTAGCCAAGACAGGCACAGCCATCGGCATTCCTTAAGCCAGCAGGGAGACTGCCTAAGAAATAAAAAAAATGTCTTCAACAGAATTAGAACCCATGCAGAGAGGGGCCATATAGTTTCAAGTTTTGTTCCCTAACCACTAGGCCATTGATGCTCCTTCTGAAATGCCTTAACCAGGTGGCATTTGGAAATTCGATTGTGGATGGTAATAGGGATAAGGGACGTAAGGGAACAGGTGATCGCAAGGCAGAGGATAATTACTCATCCTTGGACACACCGAAAGAAATGTTTACTGATAATTTTTTAAGTTTTTCAAAACAACATACACCCAGGTAATATAAACATTTAAACGCAAACTTTCGTCTTAAAATAGTGGCAGTCAAGGAAAACGTTATGTGTTTAATATCATGAAGCATTTTGTTTAACTCAAGACTGAGACCAATTAACAATATATCAATGTCATTGCAGCGAAAGCTTACACAGAATTAATCCCTTTCGACTAGCTCAGCTTAGAACCTTTCAACATTGGTCATGAGCCAGGCTTCACAATACAAGTGTCATAATGTTGACGCGATGCAAAACCTCAAGAAAACTAATGAATTATATCACTTTGAAAAGTTGTCTATAAACCCAATAAGTAACACGCGTCTGAAAACGTTCTTCAGTATTGCAAGGATCCATCTTATAAAACGGCAACAGGACTAATTATTGGTTTAGACCATCACAGATTCGCGGTATCTCTTGACCTTTTCGTAGTTTGGATATCGGACACAGACACCACATCCTGTCAATACCAGTTCGTCGTCTGCTTCTATGGCTTTCAATTACTAAGTCGTGAACAATTTTAAGGCTGCGTTACTTCCGGTCTGGCATCAACAACCTTTATTTATGACAATATGCGTCTGGCCAAATTTAAGCTTATTTATTTTACATCGATTGTGACGGAAACTTAAAGCTTAATAAATTCAATCTCGATGACTGCTTCCTGGATACTACACCAGTACCTGCGCCGATTCATAGGTTGGTCTCGGCAATTTTCACCGTGACTTACAGGGATACGAACAAGGAACCCTCGGTACAAGAGGCCGATGCCCTACCACTCACTACTGTCGCCCAAATTTAACAGACGACAACATTAAAAACGAAAAAAAATCTATGATATTTGGTATAACCCATTCTCATAAAAAGATGAAGTTATTTCCGAAACCTTCTGCCGGAGATATGGTGCAGTTGAAGTAATATTGAGTAATGTGTCAAAGAAAGTTAGAGTTCTGGTTTCTACATTGATGAAGAATAATACTTAAAGCTTCAGTCCATCGAATAGGAAAATATGACCAATCATAGACCATTCAGACTATACACATGTAACTCCATTTCAAGAGGAACGTTGACCAACTATAATGAATCACGATAATTAGTTTCGTTAGTTGAATTTTCATATGTGAATCCAATATTCAAAACCCAAAAGGTCAAATCTTAAATCGGTGTAGACCTTGATCAATGGCTAATCTTCTTGATATTTCAAATGCCGAATTTTTCAAATATAAAATCCATCAAAACTGTCTTGAACTGATTGGTGGATACAATCATAGTTACGTGCCTGTTTTGATGAAGGTCAATATCAAATTTGGCAATGCTCATGAATTATGCAAGTCCATCTGAGATAAATATATTCCAATTTTCGTGTTCAAATATTGTCGACACACATATCGATTTGGAATGTTAATGAATCAACACCAGCCGAGCTAGTTGGATAAACAGGTCATAGTAACATATTTTCTCTTAATATTTCATCGTTGACCCCTTTTCAGTTCGAGGGCGTGAATAAAATGGCATAGAAATATATTTGGTAAAGGCATTTACATTTCCTACAGCATAACATTAGAAAAATTAAAATACATGCTTAGTCACGGGTCTTCTAAAAACTTGTTCCAAAAAGCTGTCGACAAGGGATGTTGCGACGGAAGGCTGTTGCAGTCGAGAGGCATTCTAGGCCGATTACGATATACAGCAAGTGTCCTACTTTTTTGGACATCTTTGAACACAACAAAAGTCAGCTTCTAGTATGCATTTGCTTGGTATATACGGTTCCATTGACTTTCAAATGTATCATTGGAGCAATCAATTCCATCGATCTTTTGGATTTTGGCATGACCTGGCATGGGCATCGAATCATTGAAGCCTTCTACACACGAGAAGGACACTATGCCTTTACACAGTCGCGCAATAAGAACCAAACAACAGTTGATTTATGAAGTGTTTGACTAAAGCACACATATACAAGTATCGACTGTACTGCACGAACTCAAATATATAGCCAATACATTGTGTAAATAATCATCGGGAAATCCCTTTGAAAAATGAAGCTACAACAGTATCATTCAGATAACTTTATTCAATTATTTGTGATTTCATCGAATTATGGCTGTTAAAAAGGCAGCACTTCTCTCAAACGTTATAATATAACATTGTATTGAAACCAACAAGGATGTTCTTTGCCAAGTAAAGGAAAAAATCATATTGTTTTGGACATTGCTTTCAAACATTGGCGAAACACGTTTGACCTTCTCAAAAAACATGATGACCTCCATATTGCTGAAACTCATCCAAATTGACCCAGTATCATGATCCTCATTAACATGATTTAAGTAATAATTGATAGAGATTGGCACCTTTCAGATCTAGTTGTAAGGCATATTTACGTGCTGATATTTCTAATGAGGTCGCTTTACTCTATCGGAAGGATTACAACGACCACCCATCAATTATCATTTATTTTGTTATATAGAAATACTGCAAGAACACGACTTTTACTTATAAGTGAGGGTTGCACATCGCCTCAACAATATAACAGTCCTATATGAATACCTGGCTCAAAATCGAAGGAAACGACCCGAAGCTTTAATCCTTTCCCAAACAACAAATTTTCGACTGTCCCAAATTGAAAGAGTTTGCAGACGACATTTCAAAATGTGATGAAATTGGAAAATAATCTCCTGATAGGCCAGAAAACATTGTGTGAAAAGGAAAAATTGCTCGTCTCCTTTTCCCTCAATGTTTTCTGAAGTCGTCTGCAACAAAGTGGTCAAATGTCGTTATTGTTTGGGAAAGGGTTAATACCCACAAGAGCTGCTTAAACCGAATAGAACCATCGAAGTTCCGTTGGATAACCGACTTACTCTCATAAAAATATGGGGTAATTCAATTTGAGTTCTGTATTCTTACCACTAGACCACGGAGGCCCTTTCACGTTTCAATGAAGGACGGCCTAATTATCGAAGCTAAGAATGACGGGTCCCATTTACAAACGTCAGTGGGAACTTTTTGATATTGAGTAGCTCTGATATCTATAACCATTTAAGATAAATTGCTGTCTATGCAAATAGCCTGCGATTGGCTTACACTACGCTTCATGAATACGAAAATGGCCATATGGAAACGTTTCAAGTTCAATTGAAATCGCACCCCCTAAGCATTCACGTAAAGTGGTATCTCAGATCAACCTACCCGCAACATAGGCTGATTTGCGATGGCCCTCCAGGCAATGAGTTGATATTCCCCGTGGTAAGCCTGTCCTAAAATAGAAATTTTATCCGTCCCAAGAGCCATTGGTTTAAAGAGGACAACTGACCATCCTGAGTGAACAGTTTCAGGGCTTTTTATCTGGTTTGTTATGACATAAATTGATTGCGAAAACACCCTAACATATTGACACAGTATATGTCAAGTAGGGGCTCTTATACGCTGTTGTACTCAAAAGGGTTTATTTCTGTGTTGGAAGCTAAAATGCCGTTTTCGAAGTATTGTCAGAGAAAACAAGAACAAAGAGAACTTGGTTGGTTTAAATTGAAAATGTCTTCTTTATTTGCAGGGCTAGAAATTAACTTTGGAACATATTCTTCGGCAATACATGTGGACATGTGTTGCCTTGAGCAAGCTGAAAATCCTCAGGTTTGGAGGGTTGTAAATAAGTCGTTGCCTTAGAGAAACCAAAATAACTAACAACGTTGTGGGCGCAGACGACTCGTCTATTGTTATAAATGCAATTCTCAAACGATAGAAGAGCTACTTCTATCTACGGTTGTCGAATTTAAAAAAAGAGAATACGTGCTTTCTTAATGTTCACCAACGATACTATTGACCGTAATTTACTTACACGGCAGTGCGACTCTACAAAATTCATTCGCATCCCACACTTCTCTCGTGGGCCATTATATAGACGTTTTCCCGGCCCCGGTCTATAAATGATTGGTAAATAGCAGCAGAGACGTCTTCGCTGATATTTATCATAATCTAAGAAACGTCTTGCAAAAAATGGAGAAAACGCCTTCGTCACAAAATATCGTAATGCATCTTCAAGGGCATTCAATTCAAACTTAACTTAAACCTAGACTTTTTCCACGTCTGTCGTATCGAATGTTGGTTTAAAAAAGATTGCCTTCTACAATAACGCCCATGTATGTCCCTAATATGTATTTTTCGATATCTACGTAAAACCTGGCGCAAAGATAATAAATGTATACTTGAAAAAGAGTTGTATGAACAATATATTGCAGTTTTAATGCGCCCCAAAGAAAAACTATTTAAAGTGCAGACCATATTCACCGAATAACGGGCCGTCATTAGTCATGCTATACCGACTGTATAAAGTGTGTTCGAATCCCTAGGCGACCTTTCCCGAATTCGCAAGGAGAAAGAGGCTAACTGAACTATTTACTCTATACCCCATTATATCTTTATTTTTTGTTTTTCAAATGTATAACACTTACACAACCACAATGACTAAATGAAAACGTATGCGTAACTAGTTTGTATATGGTATTTAACCCCGTGTCAACAACTTTTCAGTTTTGTTACGACTTTCCTGGATCCAGTACCAGGCTAGTGTTCGGAAGTGACTGCCAAAGGAATTTTCCACGAAACCAGATGTATCGCTGGAGCTCAAACTTGGGACTCCGTCGTAACAAGTAATGCATTCATGTAATAGTTTCGACTTAGCATCACGAAGAAAATGTTATTTCATATCATCTTTGACACCATCCATTGCCACATGAGAAAATTGGTTAAAGCCCGTACAACCAACGTCTGACTCGAGCACATATATTCCCGAACAAATCGTTACGTATTGCTTCCAATTATCTCTTGAAGCGACAGAGATCCATCACACAGACTAACTCGGGTCATTAATTCCGTCAGGGATGCGTCATCTATTACTTGCTGAGCTATGAAGTAAGCGGTCAAGAACGAAAATAAGGGCTGTTATTTAAGAAAGCGCACTCAACAATATCTTCGAGAGGAAAGTATGACAGTGAGCGATTATTTATCTTAAATATTAAACATGAAGTTACACACAAAACCATAACCAATATTTTGTACAAAAAAAAAGCACATTTGCTTAAACTATTTAGTTATGGACCTTTTGCATTAACCTAATCACTATTTGTGTATAAATGTTGAATCAATTTCCTTCACCAGGTTATGAGACCCGAACATGCCTGCAAAACTTAAACTAAAATCTTCCAAGCATAAAGGGGCATTATTTGCTTTATATCCAAGCGACAACAATAAGACTTTACATGAGACCTTACATTATGACCAAAGCACATGTGTGAAGTTTCAATCAATTCACTACTAAGAAGTTAACGGATACCAACATACATGTACAACTTTGGTCAATGAGTACAAGGGGTAAAATTTGGTTAAAATCAAAACCTGATCGGTCTGTGCATAAGCAGTTAAGTAAAATTCCCTTCATTTTTGCCAAACAACTCAATAAAACCATTGAATAAAGAGCAAACTGTTAAAGGTTGACCAACCAACAAAGAACGGTGACATAGTAATATTCATGGATGTCATTTCGACATAAATAGAATTCAAATTTTGTGCTGTTTGATTTTTCAAATAAACCAAATATCAATCAACACCAAAGTAAAAACGACGCAGTCTTTTGAAGTGGCGTTTTTACTTCCCACATTAACGATTACCATAGTAGTCCAATGCCGAAATTGTTTACAAATAATTCTTAAGAGGTGCATCTATCTTTTTCCATAAACTTTATAGAATAAGTATTCCAGAAGATTTATGAACTGCAAAAACCGTTACGAAATGGTCCTTCTGCACACAGCGTAATTGGTAGTTGACGGTGAATACAGAATAGATATGTAACGATCAGTGACAGGCAAATCGGGATGCTGCAATTTCGAAATTTGTCAAGACGGTCTAGGCAAAGATGAGCTATGCCATAACCCTTCATACAATATTTCTTTTAACCCTTAAAATGCTGGGTAATTTTTCTAAACAAAAGAAAAAAGATTTTTGTGTCGTCTGCATTTCAAAACCTTGAATATATGCTTAATATTGATGAGGTATGCAGACAGGTTAGATCAAAGGTCAGCCGCTAATTTACTTGGCGCCTGGCCTGGATCTGATATATTTGTAGAAGTATTAAGTCGGTTCAAGCACTATAAAGGTTAAAGAGATATAACCCAATGGCACACCATCTGTCATTTTGTCGCATGTTTTCTAACTGTTATCGCAAAAAAAAAATGAACTGTTTTATACTTCATATCACACAATTTTTTATAGAAACATTTGTAAATCCGTCATCCGTTTGAGTAGCCTTCAATAGATCCATTAATAGCCGACAGAGTACAAAGCCATTTTAATTTGGAATTTCTTGTTACATCGCAAGTATGTTTACAATCACGTTTTATCGCTGAGCAAGTATGTCGAAAAGCACTATGGAAAAATATATTGCTCAATCCGAACAGTCCACCTTTTGGTCAGAATGATATCTAACCATTCAAACAATGAACAATACCTTTTTGAATAGACTTGTAGTCTATTGGTGCTTTGAATTCGGTTCATTACCAATAGCTCATTTGAGGGAACGGGTTGGATCACGTATGTTTAAGAAAAGGGTGATTCCTCAATTGCGTCACAGACGTGTTATTTTGTGTCTTGAAGATATCGACTTTTTAGACGTTTTTTAGCGACAGACGAAGAATGCTCATAATGATGAATATGTTTTCTTTATTCTGTTAATGTATGTGTTCTTAAGGCAGCTAGAGCATTTTATTCAATCTAAAAGTTATGTCTGAAATGGAAATGGTGTAGGCGTAAATTTTAACCCATTCATTCTATGAGGATTATTTACAACATATAAATTGGTGACAAATATGACTCTGTCACAATTTGAAAATAAATTTGAAGCGTGTTGAGGGATTTCCATCCAGAACAGAAAATCAACACAGAAAAATTGTTTGGATATAGATCCTAGCCAGTTTCCATGACCGATTTGGTGTGCTGAATGGTCTTTTTTACCACCTCTAACACAAGTTGTGGTGTGAGCGGAGAGGCTGCACTATTTAGACGAATATGTCCAAAACGCCATCCTGAATTCATATTCCCTACTAAATGAATATAGGATTATCATAGGTATGTCATGCTTAATTTTGTTTGAAA
Organism: Cerastoderma edule; assembly: GCA_947846245.1. Classification (NCBI taxonomy): domain Eukaryota; kingdom Metazoa; phylum Mollusca; class Bivalvia; order Cardiida; family Cardiidae; genus Cerastoderma; species Cerastoderma edule. Next base: position 30,957,534 of record OX401412.1, read on the forward strand.
TTTACATTTCTATCAAACAGTAGTTTATAATTTCTATGGTGAGTGCACACATTTCCTTAACAGTACTGCGAAACAGTTTTGTTTTTTTCCAAATCAACAATTGTTTTCCCGCTTAAGTATCATTGATCACTTGCGAGAGAAGAACAAAAAAATATCGCATGAGATTGTAAAGAAGCTCTACTAATTCGATCGGTTCCACGCGTCCTCGAAAATATTATGCTATCGTGATGGCTTTGTGATATGAAAGGCGAAACAACAATGCCGCTAACAAGACATCATTCGAGGCAACGTATTGCTGGGAAATAACGTCGAACCCAGAAGAACAAGTCTCAACCCACGAAATCTGTAGTATCGTATACAAATCTGGTGTACAACTTACATAATATACTGGTTAACTCATGTGTCATTCTGCTTTAGACATAAAGTAAATGAACAGAAGACTTGAACCTGAAATTCAACGTTATGTGTTTCTTCTATCATGATTTGCATCTCAGTGGACAATGGGTCATTGTTGGTTTTAATATATCCATCACGGGTTAGTCTGTGCGTTTTAAACGAGCTATTCTATGATGATATACTTAAGAATCTTAATATTTTAGAGAAGTAAAGACATCATCTGCATGGAAATGCCACAAAATAACAAACTATCCGTTCCGGTTAGGCAAACAATAACGATATTTACTATTCAAGCAAACATACTCTTCCAATGACACTTTTAAGTCTGGAAAGGCATGTTTCTTTCTACCAAAGAATTGTGGTCAAATGACGTTTTCAACAATATTTCAAATACAGAGGGTTGGTCATTGTTCCTAACCAGGCTCTTGATATATCCTCTTAAACATACACACATTCGTTCAAATGATAAAGTCATTAATTGATTTCAGTGGAAACAGAAAATATTACCACACTAGCTACCAATTAAGATACTGGTTCTCGTCACTATAACCGAAGCGGAATACAAAACCAAACTATTTCAAATCTTGTATACCAGTACGTATTATGCGGATCTATTTCAAGCTGTGGTCATTTAGCCACTGTCCGAAGCGATTCTAGACGAGTACGTCACGTGACCGGTCATTTGTTCATTTGTATGCATAGAAAGGATTTAAAGTCCAATACCCATTAATCCACTTGGGCCTGATTCGCTAACGAGCGCTGATTTCTGGCGGAACCGCAGGACTCCATTTTACGCCTTCATGTAGTCAAGGACATTATCTCGGAATATCATTACGAATTGAGAAAGAAGAAACACTTAGAACAATAACAACAGCGATAAAGACAAACAAAAGAAGGATTAATACATAACTCAAGAACTTCTAGTTTTACCACGGTTTCTCATAGAATTCAATTCATTAACATAATAAAAAGGCATCGAGTGACATCATTTATGCGATGGAAACAAAATTCCATTGGTGCGTGATGAAGTCACGTCGAAAATGATTATGTATGATATAAGCCAAGCTAAGGTGTCATACTAAAAATCCCTGAATTCAAACTCCGGCTTCCTACTAACCGACCATTGGTGCTTGACAAACAATTACGGAAACATCCAAACCAATAGTGTTGATCTATGGTTTTACTTGAATAATATGCGCGTACACCCACATGCGAAAACAATATCAGCTTAGTATATTCTTACAATACGGCTAACAGCAAGTATTGTTCAATTAGAAAAAATACGATACCATGGTGGCTTTGGTAGGGGTTTGTTTGTCTACATAACATCCCTGACATATCAAGCCTTTTAGATAAAGCATTGGAAAAGGAGAAATTTGACATGCAATATAAGTGCCGATCGTCATCGTCCTTCTCCACACCTTACAAATAATTGTTAGATTATTATCAAAGGCCAGAATGGCCTGAACTGCGTCGCAGTATGGTCTGAGAGGTTTGTGCGTACGAATGGATTTGAAAGAAATCTAAGGGATTTTTGAAGACAAACCAACACATTTCTGTTGAATAGCAGAAATCAAAATAGAAGTAAAAAAAGACATGTCCCAGTACTCCAGTGGTACTCAAACCCAATGCTCTAATCAAATGAAAAAGTTTTATTCCAGTTATCAACAAAATAGATATTGTAGACGAAAACAAGCATTTTTAGTTAAGATACCAATCTACAAGGGGCCACAGTCACAAGTTATTTATTTAAGAAACACTTCAGCACAAATACAGCTTCAGTCAGAGATCATTGAAAAGTTTTAAAAGTGCATTAAATATATATTGGGTTAAATGCCATATCAAAGGCATGCCCGAGTGTTACGAACAGAAACCGGAACACAAGAAAAAAGTAGATCAAAAGGATCGGAGAGATGTAAGTCTAAAAAATGATCTCAACAACAAAGTAAACAATTATACATTCTAATCTGGGTGATTTTTTATCTACTCAACAATACCTACATTTAGTGTTTCTTCCAGGATTTGAAACAATAGAGGTATTTCCCCAATACATTGGGCAAAAGGTGATAATAGATCTTCTTTTTCATTTTGCCATTGTAAAATGCACACGCTCACTTCATGGTCAGTAATGGTAACGAAAAACACGGTGTATTTCCCGGCTATACATCAGGCAATATTTCTTTTTCTTTCTTATAATGAAAAATGAAATATTTTTTGTTTAGTATGAACCGTCCTGTTCAATTACAAAATCAGCTTTCAAATAAAAGTAACGGCTTAAATGTGTTAATCAATGTCGTTTTTTATTTCATAACAATATTACTGCAAAGATTCGGGAGCCGTATTTTCACTTCACTAAGCGAACTGGTTCCCAACCCTCTGGTAACCAAACAAACGAATCGGAAACCTATTACTGAAATTGGGTCATGCGTTTATGAAACAAAATAAAATCGCTGATAACTGTCAGTTTTTCTTCATGAATGTTTCTAAGCCGTTTCTGGCACAAGGCCTATCGTTAAAAGAAGTTTGCAAATCATAAAAGATAGGGACTTTGTTCTGCACTGAGTAAAAAAATACTGGGGATTCCTTTATAGATGGGGGAAATCCCATGGCCTAGATACGGGTACTGTGGGAACGTGTCAAGACGGCCCCATGTCAAAACGTCCCGGAGATCGATGAGAACGGCCATGGAATGGTCAAAACGGCCCAATTGTTGATTTTTCAATCAGTCAAAACGGCCCAAATAAAGGTTTACACTGTTTTAACACTTTAAACCGAAAATTTTGCCGTTTTGACTTATTTCGGGCCGTTTTGAACGTAGGACATTTTGACACCGGGCCGTTTCGACTGTAATCCGGTGCCGCTAGATACCTTCTTCTAGAAGTTCTAGGATGTTTGGAAATTAACGCGGATAGTTTGCATTACCTTTTATCAACATCCTGCACATCACAGACGCATCCAAAACAAACCAAGGAAGAAAGAGTTATTTAACAAAATGACGATTTAATTTGATAAGAATTCACGCAGTTATAGACAGATTACAATCAACATAGAAGTTGGAACTACTTTCTTACTCTCGGCGGTGATTAAGCCCCTATAGGTAAAGAAGGATTCCGTACGATCACTATATACGCCTTCGCGCATGCGCGCGACGCGTATAAAAATAAGGTAAACCAAAAACAAAGCATAGCTCTTAACTTTAATAGATGTAACTAGAACTGTTATTAAAAACAACATCACAATTTCCGCAATCTTTGATATATTCTTTCCAAACAATATTTTACTTTTATTTTATTGATGATTTTTAACAGTGAGTTACAAACATAAAAATGTTATGTATGGCAAAAGGATCTGGTCACAACAATATTTCTATACAACCATGGAAGTATCTCTTAGTTTTATTTTGATATCGACCGTTGTCTGCATGATCTAATGTACTATATATGAGCAAAAAAGGACAAGGTGGTTGGTAAAGCTATTTTGCATGAACGTTACTATCGGTTCTGTTCAATTCAACAACTCAAATATCTTACGATATCCTTTGTTAAACATCACAAAAGATGTAATCATTTTATGTTTGTTTATGAGATAAACAACCCATATGCAAAGAGCGACGACTCCGATTAGACTCTAAATTCACCACATGCTTATCCGGAACGAAAATGTACACAGAAACAAACCGAATTGTTCCGGATAAAAGGTGGCCTTAATGAATATTGCATGAACCGATGTTATCTGATACCAGTTCCGATACATAAATAAGCTGCATCAGAGGAAAATGGGTCTTTCCTTAGTATAACTGTTGTCAGAAAGTCGCATGGTTTTTTTCCGTAATTAAACTGTAATTTGGAAAGAAAATAGGAAATAATATAGTAATACGTCACAGTCATATAGTTTAAAATTGTATGTTCATGAGATCAAAATCAGGGTACCGTTTTTCTAAACGTTTTATGCTAAAATGTGGGTAAGTTCAAAACAACATTCCCTCCTATTTCAATATTTGGCAAAGCAATATTGCAAAGTAACACATCATCGAACTCGTCTCTCCGAGACGCTTTTAATGACGTGTCAGAATGCAATATTTCATTTAAGATACTAATCATCTTTATCAGTTTTGACTTGCGCAAATATTTAACTTTAGTTGTCCAGTATAGTACCCAGGAGCTGTGTGGACAATGGAACAAGCTTTTAAGTTCTTACGATTGATGTGTAACAGAATCGGATTGGGGCTTGTGGACTGCGCACCAATTAGATATTTGTTTACATGGGTTTAAGGCTGTGTCAACAATTTATCAGTCATGATTACACCTTTCCTGTATCAAACAGTACTAGCTTGTTCTTTAAAGCGTCTTGCCAACGGAGATTTCAACGAAACCAGATGTACATGTACTCGAACCCAGAACCAACAGGTAAAAGGTCCGTCACCTAAATCACTTGGCCATACAGGGCCCTTACACCACCAACGATAAATTGTGTTGCCTATGACTGGCTCTCCAGTGTAAATGATATCCCAGAGGGCCATATGGAGGCCATGGCCATAGCACTTGGTTTGTTATTGTCAACAAGTTCAATAGGTCGAAATAAATACCATCTCTTAAAAAGACAGTTCTGTCTACATAGTAGATTGTGAAAATATATAGAGTCTGAAAACCGGCATCTATGGCAATAAATACTGGTAAAAATAGCGATGCCTCAAAAACTATACCGATCGATCTTAAAGTAGGTTTAGCTGATGCATTATGCATATGTGATTAGTCTTCATCTTACGACGTACCTTATCTTTCTAAACCAAGCCAAGGCTACTGCACAATACTTTAGTTTAAACTTATTTGTTTTATATCGATTGTGACGAAAGCTTGATGCTTATCGAATTCACTCTCGATGACTGCTTCCTGAATAAGAAACCAGTACTCACACCCACTTGTGTTTTAGTCCGAGCAATTTTCCCTCGCCTTATAGGGATCGAACCTAAGACCCTCGGTACAAGAGGCCGACGCTCTACCAGTGCATCACTGTTACCCACAATACATTATAAACCACTGTGGTAAAAGGATGCATTCCTCGATGAAATCAATTTATCCTATTGTCACAATGGTTTCTACACAACATAAATAAGATGTGTAATTTGCGAAAAAAAACCACTTAAATATGCTACTAGGAAAACCAGAGATTCTCTATCTTAATTTGATTGAACAGAGTTTAATACCAGGATCAACAATTAAATGGTTGCAACAATTAACAAGTTCATACCAGTAATGGCTTTCTTAAAACAGAGTTGAACCCCCAAACGTAACATCAAAATCACTTGTTCTGAACTATTTTTATGGCATTTGTCGCTTACGAATTCAGCATGCTGAGGATCGATAGGGAAGTAAGGACGAGTAAATCAAGGCAAAGCAGTGGAATGGCTTAAAGAAGCGCCATAAAACAGAATAAAAGTGCCACGGATGGTCTCAGATCCAATATGTATGAGATGACAATCATTATATAAAATGTCTTCTGAATCAACTTACTGTGAGGTACCTTGCACTTTCATAAAGTTAGCCATGTCACTCTTGACAACGACCTATTGTATTGCATTTGCATTTCCACGCAATGTGTACTTTATATCTGTTGAGTTCAATTAACGTCTTGTTCTTTTTAATTTTCCATTTATCTATCCATATATTTTATTTTATTTTGTGTATGCGTGTTAAAAAGAAAATAGCCGAGTGGAATTTGGTATAGAGACAAACAGGGAAGGGTGAAGAGGCAATGAGAAAAGGCGAGCGAGAAAATAAAGATACTCATATGAAAAGTGTGAGTGAGAGGAACGAAAGTGAATGAGAGAGGGGGAGAGAGAGAAAGAGGGAGGGAGGGAGGGAGGGAGAGAGAGAGAGAGAGAGAGAGAGAGAGAGAGAGAGAGAGAGAGAGAGAGAGAGAGAGAGAGAGAGAGAGAGAGAGAGAGAGAGAGAGAGAGTGAGAGAGAGAGAAAGAGAGAGAGAGAGAGAGAGAGAGAGAGAGAGAGAGAGAGAGAGAGAGAGAGAGAGAGAGAGAGAGAGAGAGAGAGAGAGAGAGAGAATGAGAGAGAGAATGAGAGAGAGAGAATGAGAGAGAGAGAGAATGAGAGAGAGAGAATGAGAGAGAGAGAGAATGAGAGAGAGAGAATGAGAGAGAGAGAATGAGAGAGAGAGAATGAGAGAGAGAGAGAGAGAGAGAGAAAAGGCGAGAATGAGAGAGAAAGATAGAGAGAAAGGGAATAAGAGAGAAAGAGAGAGAATGAGAGAGAAAAAGAGAGAATGAGACAGAGAGAGAAGGAGGGAGAGAGAGATTCAAAAACATATTCGGAAGGATGAGGAAGGGGAGAGCGATAGGGAGAGAAATTGAGGCATATTGAGTGAGAGACAGATAGACAGAGATAAAATGAGATAGAAAGGGGTTAGAGAGAAAGAGAAAGACAGAAAGGGATACACAGAGATATAGAGATAGAAAGAGACATAGACAGAGAGACAGACAAACAAAGACAGACAAAAACGGATATACCGAGGCATAGACAGAGAGACTGACAACGACAGAGGTACATAGACAAGCACAGAGAGACATGGACAGAGACAAATACTAACACAGATAGAGAGACCTTCTTTCCTTTAAGATCTAGGGGTGGACATCGCTATAAAGGAAAGGGACAACTCCCAGTGCTGTTTATCTCGTTATGACAATTTACATCAGCAATTACAGGGACACAGACAGCGGCTGGTACCGCCTTCGATTTCTCCAAAATATTCAACAAAATGACCAGCACTAAATGATACAATATGATTATACGGTCTTCAAGCTTACGAAAATACGAGGGTCCAATGCAATACTATAGTAATTGCTTCATGTTTATAGTATTGCATTGAACCCTCGAGTAGTTATTTTAGACATCGGCTTAAGAATGTCGTCCAAGACCACCCTTGGTGACTTATACATTTTAGTCGGGTATCTTCGGGACGAATTTTGGGTCTTTTTAATTTTAAATATTCTGTGAAAGTTTTTATGTCTGTATTGTTGATGACCTGTTAAACTAGACCAGATGCACCTTTGATATAGGGGTCGATATATGCTGGTTTAAGAAGTTGCTTTACATGTAAACCATTATCTTAAAGCATTAAAAACGAATCTTCTTAAAGAAAACTCGCCTATAAATCACAAAACATTCTCGAAAGGCTGGCCAGTCAAAGGAAGGATTTATGAGTACGTGTACGTTTCTTAACTTGATTCTTAGGAAAGTTCACCAACCCCGAGGTGCGAAATCAGTTCAATTTACAAGTTCAGACATATTGAGACGATTTTGTGTCATAAAAGTAAAAGAATGCCATATGATGATAAATGTGCCACATTCTTTTATTGCAGAGAATACAGACTTTGCGAGCATGTTCCCCAGGAGGTGATTTTCTCGGCATTCCTATCATATTTTTTTCTATTCTTTAACATTCGATTTTTAAATCGATTTTGTTTGAATTATTTAAGGTGTCGTTAAAGAAAACAATCTTATAAACTATGAAAGAAAGGCATAGGCATCGAAACAATGATGGATTTTCATGTTAAGTGAGATATCCATTAGGACTGAGGAAAGGTTATATAAGGTTAAGCAGACCAAACATTCCTATATGAAAAATATTTCCTTAAAATTGAAATTTCAATTATTTTCCTATATATTTTTGAACGACGTTTTAGATATATCTCTACTGTTTTATTTGAAATCAACTCCAAAAAGGTGTTTTATTAATAGCGCTCAATGGATTTGAATGCAGGATTAGAAGCTGTGCGTCGTAAATTAGAAGTGCGTGTCAGAATAGCTCGCCAATCCCATATCATTAAATTAGCTATTAACTTAGGATAGGAATGGCGTGGAATCTTTCGATTCAGAATTTACAGGCATTTACATGGATTCCTATGCGTCATTATCAAAAATAATAACAGAGCATAAACAAAAATAAATCTATCAAAACACACTTTACAACTATGTAAATACAGTTGCATACTGTTTTTCCTCTTTGCAGCGTGCTCTGTCCATATGGTCCTTTGTACATTAAGAATTGTTGTGTGTATGTGTGAGCGTATGTATTGGTGTGCGTGGGTGGGTGTGTCGGGGTGTGTGTGTGTGTGTGTGTGGGCGTATGTGTGTGTGGGCGTATGTATGTTTACCATTTCTACAATTGTATGCGAAGATGAATTTATTGTTATATACTTTATCAACCATGAGCTGTATATGCTTCAGTTGAAATAAAATGTTCTTCTTCTTTGTTAAGAACCTTTGATATGTCCTTACATCGCAATGTTTAGATATCCTCTAACAAGAAAAAAATCGAAACATTGAGGCAAAAAACAAACTTGCTCATATTTAGCAGCCTCTAGATATCTCACAAAGTTTCCAATGTTTGGTTTTCAATTAAGCTTTTCTACAAGATTATGATTCTGTACTGTGGAAACTTGTTTCAACAAAAAAACAGTAAAATGGTTATAAAAATATTAATTTTGAAGGGTCATAGATACAACACATGCTTTAATACGTATTACAATACCGGATTTTACCTTTCGCATTTTTAAGAAAAATGTATAGGCCTACTATGAATAAATAAATGAGACACGGACATTTCATGATTTACGAAAAATGGTCAAATAAATAAATAGCTCAAATACGAACTCTTAAAACTAATATTCTTTACTTATTCTTATTCACTCCTCCTTCATATATGGGCTATTCTGTTAGTTCACATACAAAGCATTAGCATAGAAAATATGTAACGCATAAATCATTATATTCAATTTCTGGGATTCGGTAACAACCCACGTTGACATAAGGGGAAATGCTCATCATCGACATTAAGTCCATCCATTTCAAAAAGGCCTAGTTTTGCTATTAACCCTTGATTGCTGATAGCGCACTTTTAATCCCGTAATCAACAATGCCTTACTGTAAAGAATCGGCTCTTATAGACGATAGAAACCTTTGTGACAAAAGAATAAGCTGCTCCTATTTCTTCAATTTTAATGGTTTCTACCAATATCATAAACAAGTATGTTAAGTTTTTCTTGACTCTTACTGTTGTCCGCTGTTATCTTAGATATTTTAACAGTCACACATTTCCCATATGAAGGAAAAATTGTTATTTTTTGTCAAACATCATCATATACAACATCATTGCGTAATGCTTCAAAGACATTGTTGTATCCTTTACATAATTCATTGAAGAACGATTTGATACAAACAAAGAGATATCGTTCTTTGCGTGCCTCAATTTCTAGTATCATTCAAGCTCTCACTTTCTTAATAATAACTACTGATACACGCGAAATCCCTAATGGAATACTGCGCTTGCTAAAATAACTTATTGATAACAAAACACCGTGTCAGGGGAAAGAGGGACTTAGCATTTTCCCAACGCAGGGACAAAGGCTTTTGAAGGGCAAATGATTTGTCAATCAGACAGTCAAAGATTATGCCTTGGACAAAGGAAAGGAAAATGTCGTTTCAGGTTTGAAATCTGACAAGTAGAATTTTTAATTAGATAGTTATTTGGTGTAGAAAATCAAAGTCTGTGAAAAACTAATGAAACGTCGAATTGTTGAATCTGAAGACTTACTAAGTTGTCCTAAGATTCCGAATGCTCATTATGAGATCCAGATGTATATTGGAACAAAAAATATCGAGTAAGATTTACCGAAAAGTAACGAGTGAGTATAGTGAATTGAGCCACCTTCAGCTTGAATCCTTGAGATACAATAGGACATAATTTAGTAAGAAACAGGAACAAAACAGATGACACAAACATATATGTAGCCAGTAATCGATATTCATAATGTTAAAGACACTAACACCCCTTTCCTCATACGTTATCATGTAACTGTTTTCAATAAAAGCAATAACAGCAACTAATCATTAAGTACAAATGAAGGTGTTATTTATGATATTTGGAAGAAACCAAAAAGAAAAAAAAGAAACTTCTTCGTCTTGAGCAAGTTCTCATTTTGACACAACGTGCCTTCAACCGTTTTTGCTACAGGTTTTCTGAGCAGTGCATGCAAACTAAGCGGTTCAGTCGAAATGAATGAATGCATAATGTTGCTTTCTAATTGGACCCAATTTCGAAATCCAATATGAAGAAACGAGTATAGCAAGATATCTCCTGAACCCTGAAACTATAACTCTATGAAATACTAAAACATGAAACTACCATGTTGAAATAGTTACTAACACATGCCGATCTTTGACAAATGGAAACAAGAGATGAACGGTATAAACCCATTACCAAACAATAACGAAATTCAACCAGTTTGTTGCAGATGATTCTGGAAAACGTTTTGGGAAGAGGAGAAATTGCTCTTAACGAGCAATTTCTTCTTTTCCCGTCATGTTTTCTGTCCTATCAGACGATCAATTTTCAATTTCATCACACTTTGAAATGTCTTTTGCAAACTCTCTCAATTTAGAAAAGTTGAAAATTTTGCATTTGTAAAGGCTTAGATACGAAGGTGGCTTTTTACATGTCGATAGTCCAAGGTCATATGTAACACTCTATAAAACTCTATGGGGAGAACATCTTCCATGCATTGTAATTTGATTTTTCAGCTTTTTCGAGATGGATCCATAAAAGTGCGCTATAAATCTTGTTTTGTTTACGAGGTGCCAACATCATGAGGTGATTTGTGCACCTGAACACTTGATAATGTATCACACTCTTCAAATGATCACTACGGAAGCGAGATATCTCGTATCTATGTTTTCACCAAAGATGTACTTTCTAAGACATTTTAATTGATAGCGAAGATATAACTTGCACCGCTATAGGGAAAATACTCTCAAAAGACCGTTGTTTCATGAACTCTTTACTCTCAAAGCTGTTACATTTTAAAAAAAAAAACTTAATTTGTCTTGGTTATTCCATCCAGAAACAATAGTTATGATGCACTGTTTAATGTTTCATTTAACTCATTAATATATGAGAATTTTATACCACTTCTGCATGTATTGACAGGACAAGTGATCAAGTAAGTTATGACATTTCACCATAAGTTTTAAAAAATTGTTCATCCAAACTGTATAGCATTGAACGACAGTAAAAATATTAAATTATCAATCAACAGTTCAACGAATAAGAGAGAATCATATTTTGAGCAAAATATCGTTTATGTCGAAAGTTATGTTTCTAAACACGCAATTTTCAAGACAGTGATATTGTCACACCTCATAAATGTGACATTACGTAAGAAAGTACAAACGTATTTGTGTCGTGACGTTTTGGCGTGTATGTGCTTTTAATGTTCCAGAAAGCATCAAACACCAAATATTTGGACATGTCTTTGTGCGGGAACTTAAATGTTTATCCAATATCACAATGGCGGAAACAATACACATGTCCTACCATAAACACGATTTCGTGATATTCAAAGTCATTTCTGACAATATATCGTTATGTTGATACATTAAACACTTCCATATTTCATTACAAGTTCATTCCAGGCGATATCCTCTCTAAATTTCGTGATTTGTAATTTCGAAACTGATCCAATTCGATAAAAATAGCATACAGCAATTATTAATATCAAAACTATTCTTATCTTAGTGATAAAACTAATAACATAACAAAACAAGACATTCCTCGTTTGGGGCAACCTCCAGTTTTGTCACAGACTCCCTCTTAACTATATTCCACTACGTGTGCGTTAGACACAAGGTTATATAAAGGAAATGATAAACATTTTTCTCCTAAACATTTCACCCCTCAATGTTCATTTGGGATAGATTCGAAAAACAAACAAAAAAGCCGTATGGGACAACATTGATATCGCTTAACAGAATTAAGGGCCATCACTGTTTTAGTTTGACGAAATCCTTGTCCTTTTAAGACAATATTTGACAGAAGGGACATTGCTCGTAATAAACAATATTTCTGCCACAGTGATTTCTGAAGGCTTCTGCAATAGATACTTTAAAGTGAGGTAGTTTTGGTGACAGTGGTACATTCAGCGAAAGTCTTGAGAGGGAACAAGCAAAAAAGGTATCAATCAAAGCGGATGTCGATGGGTAATTTTCTCAAAGCTCACAATGTTCATACATAACTGGGGTACTATATTGCTAAAGAGTTTACGCATAAGATTTGCGTAAGTCTAAAACAACAATTCCTCTTATTTCAATATTTTACGAAGCAATATTGCAAAGTAACACATCATTGAAATCGTCTCTCCGAGACGCTTCCAATGACGTGTCACATTGCAATATTGTACTTTCATTGAAGATACTATCCATGTGTATTAGTTAGACTTACGCAAATATTTTCTTTCAGTTGTTTAGTAAAACGGTATCCTGGTGCATATCTGCGTACGCTTACTTTGTAGATAGGTCGGCTCATAATGCATAATTCGTTTCCTATTTATTGTAGCACAGTCGATTCATAACGAAACGACTAGGAATCTCTAAATCATGACGATTAAGACTCTCTAGGAAGTGATCCGAGAGAAAGTTATTAAAGTGCGGAAACCCCGAAGAGATATCTTATAGAAAAATATCATTCTTATCTAAGTCTATTCATATTTTATGTATGCATAATCCGTTATAGATATTGCATATGAAGCAAACTATATTAGAATCTACTGTGATATTTGTATTTCGCCAGAGGGTTTCTACCTCGTATCATTATGAAAATGACATTTTTGTCGTTTATACATTCAAAGTTTAGCTTTACTTTCGATCTTTCACAAACATTGTTTGTGGGAATAAGTTCTCATTAATTAAGACTGACAGTGGAGCCTTACGATTATAGCATCTTTCTACCTCTTAATTCGTAAATCACTAGTAAATGTAAACTATTTTCAACTAAGTTGAGGATAAATTCCTGATACTTTATATCCGTTGGGTTAGAGTGCGCAATCCACACTACAGAAGTTCCATTATATTTTCAAAGGTATTATTGTGGATGATGTCATGTATTTACAATCCCTTAATATACACAAATGCACCGAATTGGTGTTCAAAATTCCATAGTTTTCGTTTAAAATGCGATTTCAACCCATTACCAAACAATAACGATATTAAACCACTTTGTTGCAGACGACTCTGGAAAACATTGTGGGAAAAGGAGAAATTGCTCGTAACGAAATGTGGAAATGTCAATTGCAGACTCTTTCAATTTGAGACAGTCAAAAATGTTGCGTTTGGTAAAAAGATAAAATAATTAATCAAGCTATCTCGCGAAAGGGAATAAAATGCATTTACTTATAGAGAAGAGTAGATTGGTTTGTGTTTACGCAGAATAGAAATAACAAAGTGGGAAAATACCAGTAGCACACCCTTAAAAACTCTGCCTGTGTCTCTGAAATGAGCGGAACCTTAAACTACGCAAATGCATTTCCGAGAAGCAGAAAAAGGCTGTAAACAATGGAACATGGTAAGTTGTGTTGACACATCTTCAGTTATGATTCAATTTTAACACGAAAAATCGAAAAACCTAAGAATGGTATGCTTCGCGCAATTGTTCAAACTATCTGTAGATCATGTTCTTTGCATATCTGAACTTCGTTGTTTGTAAGCGTAAGAGCTTTTCTCCTGTTGCACAGTTATCCAACAAACGATGGTTCAAGTATGGTTTTGCCGTCTAACCAAACATTTAGTAGCTTATGGGCCATTATTCTACAACAGAGGCTCCCCTACACCACTGTTGTCTCAAATCAAGGTTTTCGAGAAATGACACTTATAATTGAGTGTTTTATAGCCGATTTTCCTTATGAGCAGCTGGTGATGGTCATGAAAAGTAGGTTAGGACAGTAGGAGCAGGCAATGGTTTGAAATCTGCTCGTGAGGAATCTCCCCTATAACACACACAATTATAAGTGACATACCTCGAAAACCTGGATTTGAGACAACAGTGGGTATGAGAAGCCTCGGTTGTATGAATAATGGCCCATGAGCTACATGTTTGGTTAGAAGGCAAAACCATACTGGAACCAACGTTTCTGGGACAACTGTGCAACTGGAGAAAATCTCTTACGCTTACAAACAACGAAGTTCAGATATGCAAAGAACATGATCTACGGATAGTTTGGACAAATTTCCCGAATCATAGCGTTCTTAGAATTTTGATTGTTCCGGTTCAATCGAATTATAACTAAAAATGGGTCAACACAACTTACCATGTTCCATTGTTCACAGCCTTTTCCTGCTTCTCGGAAGCGCTTTCATCTACTTTATCGTTCTGCTCATTATGGAGAAGCAGACAAAGATCGGAGGGCATGTAGTAGGTGATTATAGAAAGTGACTGCCAGCCTATGAAACTGAGAATATTGGCTGTTTAAGACAGGCTGGCTGCTTCACACAAATTGATATTCACTCTAAATCCAACAATGGGACTTTCTGTAGTGGTTGCTTAAGGCAGGTTATCTACTTCAACACAAGTTAGACTGTATCTAGACAGACAGAGAAACACAAAATCTGATTCAGTAGCTCTACCTTTAAGGATATACAATGTCATCAAAAACACAACAACCAAATCAAAAGACGAAAACGTCTTTTATAGGTATGGTAAGTTCCATTGTTTTAAAGTCGACACATTTCCGGTTACAAACGTTTTGAAACATTTGCCGTTTTGAAAGCATGTCGGCGAAAAGATAGTTCTCTCATAGCGTTAGAAACTTCCAATAATCACAGAATATTGAGCTCAGCAATATTGCTATACATTTTGATGTATAGTTTGCTTCTAAAAAGTTTGAAACACAATTTGCTTATACTCTTAGACATATAAATAATGCATAAACACTACATAAAGAGATATACTCACATCTTAAAACAGAAAAGAGGTTTTGATTAAGTCTTTCTTCTTCGAACTGGGGCTTAGATATCTTCTTCGAACTGGGGCTTAGATCTAAAACAGAAGTGTAAAACAATGATTAAATAAGACATTCTTAAAGCTTTTTTTTGGAAAATAGTTGTCGTGGGTGTTTAGTATGAAATAGTATAAAATGATCAACGCTTCAAATATACCAAGCAAGGTATGAAGATATTAAAGGCCATTGTTACAAAAGCAGAATATTGCACTAAAAGCATTTCGTAAGTTTTTTAAGTTAGTTCATAGTTTTAAGCGTCTTCATCGCAATATTCCTGCTTCTATAATAGTATTCGTAATCGTCTGCTATTGCTTCCAATTTGAACATCTTAAAAACTCACATGGCATATTTAAAATACTCGTACAAGATAATGAGAGTAGGCGAATTACAAAGACGCTTCGGTTGTTGGGCTGGTCGATATCGTTTCCTTTACCAACCGATATGCCCGTTTTGATTATTTAACTCCGTTTCAACATTTTCTAAGATGACCAATAAATCAAAACCAGTTCCCGTCTTTACATTACTCGTATTATAACCGATTACAACAATTTCGACATTTTACGGCTTTGTTGCGGATGATTCTTTAAAACATTGTGGGAAAGGAAGAAATTGCTCGTTTCCCTTTTCCCACAATGTTTTCTAACCTATCTGAAGATTATTTTTACAACATCATATTTTGAAATATCGTCTGCAACTTCTTTCAATTTGGGACAGTCGAAAATATAACGTTTGGTAAAGGGATATTATATACCATCCCATTACCCCATTCTCCCCTATCATAGAGGGAATGCAGAGTGTCTTCAGCCTTCAATACACACACAGTCAACACTAACAAAACCAAATGGAAGGGAACTCACCTGAATAAGTTTGCTATAAGTGCATTTTCAATAGTCGGCTGAATCTGTCATCTTATCATTCAACCCAGACGAGTGAATCCTTCATGGAATCGCCGATGATTGGGGTCTTCGAGAACAGAAATTCGTCTAGAAATAGACCATCCATTATATAAATACGGCGTACGTAATAAACGTGTAAAAGGCCACTTCGGGATCAAAATAAACACACTGTACACCAACGTTGAAATTGCAGGGGTACCTTGTGCACAGCTATATATAGAAAGTTTCACTTAGCAAGTATCAAAAGGTTGTCTCGCTATATTTCTTGACGCTATTTCTCTTCCAAACCAATATTTAGTTGAATGGGATACATCATATGTTAAAATATGATAACATGCTTCGTATAGCAAGGATTGCATAATGTGATTAATAAAACGTTTGTCAAAATGTTTAGATTTATTACATACGTGTCGTCTGCTGTTGCTCTTAACTTTAATAAGTAATTAACATATGGATGGGGAAAAGGTTATGGTCACATTATTTCATCTTTTCTTTTCAATGGCACACGCATGCGACGTAAGTTAAAAACGAGAGCCCGTGCAAACAGACAAGCCATGTCATTAATTTGCATGTTTAAGGTTGTATGCCATTCTCAACATTTTTCAGTTAAATCAGAATAAACCTTTAAATCACTATGTCTAATTCAGCATTGCCTTTACTTGACCAGGCACTGACTTTTTTTTCAGAGAGAAACTGACATCTCATTTTACCCAAAGTAACATGATAAGAACCCATTGATACTATACTTTTTCGTCTTTGGTTAAGCCAAATCCTGGTATCGAACAAGCAACTGTCCTCATGCGACGGGGCTTTACCCGTGCGCCACTGCGGTGGTACAGACGTATGGAAAAGCCAAAAACACAAAAAAACACTACTAAAAGTGCATTTCTTTCCAAGCTTGGATGGTTCGTCTCACATGACGCGGCTTATAAATAAAAGAAAGACTGGTTAGCGTTTGTGATGCGATTATCCCGTATGGTATTGCTGAACCACGTCCGGGCTAATCTAATATTTACCGGCCGGCTGACAGGTCAAATAATGGCCACGTCATGTCTCTGTGAGTGGGGAGAAAGGAGCCGACGGGTATTTACACAGCCTCGAAGAAAGGATGACAAGGCAGTCTCGAAGCGTAATGAAAGGGTTTTCTATGAGATCGACATAGCCAACCGACCGACGGACCAACCCTTTTAACTGACATGACAAAAGGGTATGAGGTTCCTTCTTCAAACTAATTTTTATCGTTGGGTTGGTGGATTCAGGGTATAACGTTGTGTGTTATTGGAAAAACAAACGGCTTCGATTGAGACCACGGACAAGGCAATCGTCATCTGGAAATTCACGTCAAAAGGAAAACGTATTAATACAATGGGCTTTTTTTTTTATTTCTTCTCTAAAAGAGTTTGGTTAATAAACTGTGTGAGAAATAGGTTGTAGAAAATGCAACCACTACCATCAAGTACATTAAAAAAGGGAGACATGTACATGTTTTGATTGAAAAGCAGCAAAAAAGTAAAAAAAACCAATTTCTTCTTTAAATCCTCCTTTAATGGAAGGCAGCATTAGAATCGTTTTCTATGGAGAACCTACCAAGAGCAATACATGTGGTAAAACAGCGGACCAAACTAAGGTTTTCTTTTTTTAGGGGGGGGGGGGAGACCTTTGTCGGAAAGACGTTTTATCCCGACTGCAAAAGTACCTGTTTCAAACGGATATATTCTCTACAATATATCATTTGGTTGTGGAGTAATGTCGTGA
This sequence comes from Cerastoderma edule, assembly GCA_947846245.1. Taxonomy (NCBI): domain Eukaryota; kingdom Metazoa; phylum Mollusca; class Bivalvia; order Cardiida; family Cardiidae; genus Cerastoderma; species Cerastoderma edule. Next base: position 30,975,419 of record OX401412.1, read on the forward strand.
CTGATTAAGATTGCACAATCTGACCACAGACAAACATTCAATCGACAAGGACTGCTTATGCAAAAGCAATGCTTTACTCCACTTTCCCTGGCATTGTTTGCGAAAGCAAATATTCTTATTCAGTCATCTTACTGGAATAACAAACGTGTCATGTCATCTAGAAGAATAATCCAACACGAGCCATTATAGTGTACACAATGTTCGAATTCATAACGCTTCAATATACATTATTATATAAAAGCAAATCTCTATCATCGTCAACCAATGACTTACAGGGAGCTGGCTTTTATAATATGCGTCTGTTTTGTTAGAGTTTTGTATCACTTCAATAATTATTTAACTTAGTAGTTAGTGCGACAATAGGCGTATTTTATTAATGGGGGAAAACCCCAATCATGCTCGCCATAAGTGCTGGTCAAGATTGGTAGAGCCATCTACATTTCACCTGAAACGTTTGTATCTATCAAATCTTTTTTATTCTAACGTGTATCAGCTCTATTCGAGAACATTCTAAATCATTAACAGTGATTCAGGAAATAACTTGATAGTACTTAAGCACAGGACAGCTAGATCAACAAACAATATGATAGCCAGTCTTTGGCATGGTTAGTCATGGTTTTGCACTGGGGCTTGGTTGTACCATGACGAGGCCCGTATACAAGAGGCGATAGAGTTCTGGACAATAGAGAGGGAAATTGATATCTTCATTCGCCGTTTGGCTGGATTCCAGACCAGATTTTACGAGAAAGATGGACGGATGATTCCTGTTTTCACGTCAAACTAACAAAGACGATAGTTAACTTGTTTTCATTGGGAAGATGACGTGAAAGAATTGTGAGAAAAAGAGAACACGCCTGTTATTCAACATAGATCTAGTGCAACTTAACTTTATTTTATATATCATACAAAATCAATAGATTTTAGCCCCAGAGTTTTTGCGAGTTTTCATTCTGTGCATAATTTCCGACGTGATTTCATAGACAGTGAGTTTAAAGCGCTTTGACAAATAGACAAAAATGCCAACGCTTCCCTTGAAGAGCTTTCAATCAAATTGCATCAATTTTAAAATCTTTGTTTAACTTCTTTTGGAAACCATGCCTTTTAAAACAGAAGTTATATATGGCTTTTTCCAAAGTCAGTCAACTTTAAGCATCGCAACTTTAATGGAACGCGCATAAGTTTCTAAATTTGGCAAATCACTTCCCCCTTTTACTGACCAAATGCAAAATAGCACCTAGGCTTGTACTGTAATTAAAAAAAACCGTTTTTCGCCTTGAAGTTCAAAGACATCTAGAATTCGTTTTGAACAATTGCAGATGACCTTCCATAACATTAGTAGTTCATTCCTCTTTTAAAATCCAATTTCTTTCCCTAAATTGATGTGTCTATCCCTACGTAAATAAATCATTCCTTTAACAACATAACATGTTGAGGACGTAATCAGATTTATCATTACAAATGCTCAAAACAGCCCATGTCCCTCTTATACTTAAACCAGCAGAAAACATAACACTTAAGATGTCTATTGTAGGGTCAATTGTAGAAAATGTATCACAAGCCTAAAAGCAACAGTGTTCGCTCATAAATACTACATGATGGATGTGCGAATGTATATGTGAAGTTCTATATGTGGACCCAAAAAGATTTGCTGATCAGTCGAGATTCTCAATAACAAATTCGTATATAAAGCCCATAATACTTTACTTCCACATACATCTATAAATAACACTGTTTGCTCGTATATAACAACTTGTCCTGCTGTAAAACCCAATTAACATGAAGAAAAAGTGGGGGTTTTTTTCATGGATGTTTCTTGGTACACTGTATTTTCTTTGGTCGTCTGCCGCTGCTTTTAATAAGTTTTCTTATTGAGTAATGGTTTAAAGATAAATGTGTGTGGTAAAATAGAGAAATCGGTATCTTGTATCTAGTGGAAAAGCGGATTCACCAATCATCCAACCATAATAAATGGATGTTCATTGAACGAGAAATGATATGGTTTCAAATAAATACTTAAGTAATAAAGCGATCATTGTTTTCTCTAATATAACGATAAATCAGCTGAATATTCCTATCAATGCACAAATGAGAGGAAAATTCAAAACTAGCCCCAACTACCTTAAATGATTTCGAAATTATGAAGGCGGTTATAAAATTCATCGAGTGCAAGTGCTTGGATTTAAACATTTTTGGACAAAAAACATGTTATATAATTCGCTTGCGAGCATTGTAACAACAATAAGTTCTCAGTTGAACCGATTAATCTTTACAAATTATTAAAGGATAGCGATGTCTCCTTTTTTGGCATGATGATTTTATCTTGATAAGCGACGGAAGCCGATGCCGCACCATTTACCCACTTAACCCTTTACAAAACAATAACGACATTTGAACACTTTATTGCAGACGACTTTAGAAAACATTTTTGGAAAAGGAGAAATTGCTCGTACCGAGAAATTTTCCTTTTCCCACAATGTTTTCTGTCCTATCAGGAGGTTATTTTTTTTTTTCAATTTCATCACATTTTGAACTGTCGTCTGCAAACTCTTTCAATTTGGGACAGTCGAAAATCAGTTGTTTGGGAAAGGGTTAAGACATTTGCTTCAGTAAACAGCTGCATTTATCGTCTGATCAATATCGTCCAGACTGCAATTATTTCATTCTTTGGAACAGATCGTTATTCAAACGACAACTTTAATAGACGACATTTTGGCTAAACAAAGACAGGCCTGCATATTTGACACAATGTCTAAAGAATGCCTCCAGGTTTGGACATTAATGGGATTCCTAACGAATGTCTGCAATACCGAAATCGACAAATAGACAGTTTTAAAAGTTTTGCCCGGTTTATCCCTGACTCAATTACTTCACTGTAGTCTAAAAGGCCAATTATACCTTTATCATATGGTTTATACACAATATCAGAACGAAACAATTGCGGATGTTTTTCCTGTTATTTTGTCTTCTGGGGATGGTTTCAATTTTGATCAGCTACAAATTCAAGCGCAATCTTTTTAGCAAACACATGAAAGTTAAATCTACAAAGTATCCTTTAACTTTGCAGGTAAATATGTGACTGGTCGAAATTGAAAGCAATATTCAAGATGATAAAATTTTGAGAAATGACACAGAAAAGATATGATATTGGAAAATGCTTCTTATAGCATTGTATCTTTTTGTCAAGTGGTTTCTAAAGTCTTCGGCTATATATGAACCAAATATGTCAAAATTACACCGTCATTCGTTTGAAACTAATGCGTAACTGTGAGAATTAAGTATAATCGAAAAGCAAACTTTCAATAATAAACACAATGTCCCTAACACTAATGACCTCTTTATTTCAAACAACAAGTCGTTTTCCGATACGATGAAGTCTGAAACGGAGAGCTCATAAACGTATATCAATCATTCATTTCTTAATCTAGTTGAGTATTCCGATATTTTGTCATTGACCAAAAGAAAGCACCAACAATTTCTCCAAATATTTGAGAATTCGTATGCTTGTCTTCATAGATATATCATACAAATATACAAATGTTGGGAAATCCATACCTCAAATGTTGGGATATTCATACATACAAATGTTGTGATATTCATACATACAAATGTTGGGATATTCATACAAACAAATGTTGTGATATTCATCTAAATAGATGATGTTTAATATAGATACCATAGCCATGTAATCTAATAGTAACAATATATATTTATTCTACATCGCCTTTCTCAGCGGCTCGAAAGTAGTTTGCTAATCTTACATCATCATTCATTACGAGGCAGTGAAATATGCACACTGTCATAGTGGCTTTGTTTTCGGAACACAAAGTAAAAATCCAGAACTCCATTGGGATATATAAGTAGGTGTGCTTAAGAAATGTGCTTTTTTTTTCTTTCAAGAACCGCATCGTCGAGAAATATGCCAATTGTACTCTCAAGGTTTTTTTGGTTTGTTCTTTAACGTCATCTTTATTATTTGCTTTAGCTATATAACTTCGATCCATGTTTTAACTTGTTAAACTCTCTTTCTAATCATGATGAGAGCCAACACCAGATGTTATGGAGGGAATCCATTAACATACGAACCTTTTGAACCCTTTTTTATGATTGTACTCGAACAAATTCCCTAAGCAATCTGAGGAAGGTATGGCAATCATGCAAGGTAAATCAATTGTGCTTATTCCTTTTTTTTATTTTTTTTTATTTTCATTTTCTTTCTTATCATTATCATTTTTCGTGTTTATACTTTTGCTGTATCAAAAATGCTTTCCCATACATGAGCATGACCATTAGACAATATCGTCTTTAAAAGCCGTATCATTAGTGTTTGTACTGTTATTCATTTAGACCTTATGCACATAAAGATGCGAGTACTTTAATAATATAATGATACGGAAACCGAGTTCCCTATTAAACCCCTAAGCTGAGAGGTAACGTGTTCAGATCAAATCATTTTCAACCTCAGAAATAGAAAATAGAATAAGAGCCTTCTGCCACACCCTTATTCGCAAGTAATGTTCTGATGCGATTTATGTGTTGCTTGACATTATAACATACGCCTGGCGAAAGTAACTGCGACGGTCTGTCTCTCACCAGAAAATTAATCATGAAAGGCGCAAGAAACGAGCGAGATTCGATGAAATGTGTATGTACTTACTATGGAGGTTTCACATGGTGGCAAGAGATAACTTGGTGATAGTGAAAGTCAATGTAAAGACATTCACAAATGTGTTGGTCTTTGTGGAGTATTGCGAAAAGCCAAAAAGTAAATGACCGAATAGTTTCATTTACAAACGTTTTACTGAAGAATAAATGAATGAATAAACCAACGAACGAACAAATGTAAACGAATGATTTAATGAACGAAAGAACGAACGAACGAACGGACGGACGGACGAACGAACGCACGAACGAACAAACGAACGAACGAACGCACAAACGAACGAACGAACGAGCAAGCGAACAAACGAACGAATAATATCCAATGATTACTTTGATAGGGTAGAATCTGCTACAATGCACTGAATTGACCCAAATAAACCTAAGTACACCCACACGTGCATACCTTCCAGATTCCATACCGCAAGTTGGCAGAACGAACATGATACCAAATATGTTTTAGCAGATTTACAGACATATCTCTAGCAAAGCTAAGGCAATGATTTGGCGTTACAAGTTTCTCTGGTTCTTGTGTAAATTTTCTACATTCGGTAGCGTTATTGCTGACAACAGAAAATAACTAAATGTTACGAATATAAGATGTAATTAAGAGCTAAATGACACTTTATGAGGATGTTTCATATCATATTCACTAATACCGACATTCCGACATTCCGACAAGAGTATGCACTTGACACACTAATTTATTGCATTCTACTAAGACGCAGGTTCTTGAAAGGTTGACAACTTATCAATTAAACATATCAATCATCTCTATTTCAAAATAAATTATTGTTAATACTAATCAATGTATGTTACTCATTGTCTAAGGTCAGATTTTTATTTCAGAACTACTGACTTTTAATCAAATTTCTGTATAAAACAAATTCTCTTTAATTTGATGGAATACCATGCATGCCGCTTTACGGCTAAAGTGGCTAATAAATTGTTACTAGAAAGAAAGCATATTCCAAGGCCTTACTTGTAAATGAGCCGTCAACTTGGTATTTCTTTTCAAATGAAAGCATGTCCAAAGGTCTTTATCAAACGCAATATGATGGATGACCAGTGAATGGTCACTAACGGCCATATGTCCCGTTGAGATTAATGGTACTTGGCACACGTTGACCACTCCAATGGAAGTGTTTTTGAAAGAACTTGTCCTTGGAAGGTCACTGGCCTTATAGGCGCTTAACCCTTATAGTGATGGAACCGACTTCATGCTTATGCAAATTGTTTAATTCACAGGACAGCCGCCAAGTAAATTGGCGGCTGGCCTGTGAACTAACCTGTTAGCATCTGGGTATTTTTCCTCAACAAATTTAAACAGATATCAAATATTTTGGACAGCAGACGATACAAAAATCTATTTTTAGAAAATTACCCAGCATTCAATAAGGTTTATGAAACAAATGGATCCAGAATGAAGGAGTTGTGACCTTTTCGATCAACAATGACACCAAATATTAGGGATATAACGGTGTCTCACAAAGGATGACAGTACGTCACCTTGATCTGATAATGAAAACAGATAGGGAGCGTTAATCATTTTAATAAGGGGTTTAACACCGTATCAAAAGCTTAGAGTTTTATTGCAAAGTGGTACCTGACATGATCCTTTATTTATTCTCTATTGTTAAATTGAAGTGATTTTTATCGCCGTTTTCAACAATAGTTCCGATATAACATGGTGACAGTTCACATGGTTCAAAAAGAAATACAACCCCTTTTCTTCTTTTCTTCTGGTCTTAAGCGTATTTTGATCTTACACGCTTAGTTAAGATATTTGCTGATGTCATCTTATCGGCGCTGTAAAGCCTCAAGTGGCGTATCATCTTTAATGAAATGAAAAAGATGAGTGTTTTATGAATGTACAACGACAACATAAAAGGAAGAGAAAACTGACCTTTTTGGTATAACAGCGACGGGGTTATGCCACACTGTATTTTTTCGCTTAACGGGGGCACGATGGAATCTCTGTCCGATTGTCCTTCTATTCTATAAGCCTCAGTGGTTTCTTCTGACTGGGCATTCTGTGGAATATATCATAGATTTGTTAACTCACAAAAAGACCAACAATGCGATTATTGAGCTGTCTAAAGCTAAAGGGTTAGGCTTTGATAAATAAAACGTGGCTCTTAGGTAGGTATGTTAGCTAAACTTACGAATTCGTAAAGAATTAATTTTTGATTCTGATAAAAAAAAAACGATTAAAATAGACAGATGTGCAAACACAATATGGCTACGCATGACACCCCTTCCCTCCCACACACACACATACACATAGCAGGTGCTGATTTCTATCATCATGTTAAAATGCAGACGTAATGTTTAATTGATACAGGTGTTTGTTTAAAAAGAAGGAGCGCATATCTTGCAAATACAGATGCCTTTGACAACTTCACATGTTTTTTGTCCTATCAGAAGATTATTTTTCAAATTCGTCAGCAAATTTTGGACGGTCGAAAATCTGGCGTTTGGTAAAGGGTTAAGTGTAGCGTTTATGAAGATTGTGATTATCCGTTATTTTTAGATGTTTTAATTTCATTGCTTCATTTTTCTTTACTTATCATTGACATTTCCTGGCGATTTCAAGGAATCCCGTATATGGTGATGGGCTAAGAGGGGGCGCTGCTTGTCTACTATCGACCCGCGTCCGCAATTCGATTTGCACAAACGAATAATGTGGAGCAAATCGAATTTACTAAACGAGTTGTTTCTTTGAAATCGGTTCTTGGGATGGAAGGCATTCAGGACTCTATTTTCATACCGAACATTTCTAGATCCGATTTGCATAATCAGGGCGGCTCGACAGGGGAACGAAATGCGTAAAAGAGAAATGCAAATGACCCCTGGACCTTACCCCATGTCTTTCTCTCTAATACGTTTGTTAAAGGAAACGCTTGCAGTAGACATCTTGAGGTAATTCTTGGGAGAGGAAATAAAAGAAATGGTCAAAGTGTTAGTTTTCGAGAATTTGAATAATTCTTCACTGACCCCCACACACACACACACACAACATACACACAATTCGTCTTCGTCTTCTTACTGACAACGAACATTTTTACAAGGCCGAATTCTCGTGTTAAATCTGTAGCTCATTGTATTCGCAAGAAACTTAGAAAGAAAACCCCTGAAAACATGCATACACCAAATATGTTCAAATAGTGTTCACGTCCCTGACACGTTAAGATAAAGTTAGGTTCATTGTACTGATTAAAATGCATCTTTATTCTACACCGTCGTAAGAATCAACGGAAATGACGTCATGTCCGTTTCCTGTACATGTGAAATATTCGATTCCGGTGAAATTTCAAATGTGAAAATCAAAATGCATCTTGACGTCTTTTATGCTTTAGTAGAACGTTCAACTCTCCAAATCCACATACCTATTGATGTACCTTTAACATAAACAGAACATAGAATCATAACGCGATGAAAGGAAAAATTGCCCGAATAGGCAACTTTCTAGTTCAATAATGATGGTTTTGCTATAATTTAGCGGTTCTTCGATCATGAAGACAGTAGACGACTGCTGGCTTCTTCTTTCTTTGTATGTCTGCCTGTCCCTTGTAACTTAACCCTTAAAATGCTCAAATTTCTAATTATATACTTTTGTGTCGTCTGCTTTCCAACACCTTAATTATCAGCTTAATTTTGACGAGGAAAGATACTGAGAGAAGCAAACAGGTTAGATCATAGGCCAGTCGCCAATTTACTTGGCGGCTGGTCTGGATCTAACCTGGTTGCATAAGCATGAAGTCGGTTTCAGTACTTTAAGGGCTAATATATCTCAAAATACAATGTATTGGGAAGCGTAAAGCATCAGGGAGACGACCTCTGTATTCCTTTCGTGTTTTCGCACCCTGTGCGACAGGTTTGGCTTATTTACGAGTCTACTTTATGCCGCTCACTATGCATGTTTGGCGGATTGAGCCATGCGAGATTGGGACGATATCTATCTATAACGTTATCGAAACATCTTAATGGCTTGGTGTCGAAACGGACAAGACAGGCGGATTTATGCTGGTCACCTGGTCCTAAACGATTTTCGAGTGATATTACAATACCATACAATACAAAATCTTTATTTCACTCAATCCCTTTTACAGAAAACATGAGGATAAAATAACAAGAAACATAATGTAAACAAGGCGTTTGTTTAGTAACTCTTTCGGATCTCTACCTCTCTATCTCTACTTCACTATCTTTACCTCTCTATCTCTACCCCTCTATATTTACCTCTCTACCTCTCTTTCTCTACCTTTCTATATTTACCACTCTTCCTCTCTTTCTCTATCTCTCTTTCTCTTCCTCTCTATCGTTACCTGTTTAGCTCTACCTTTCTATATCTACCTCTCTATCGTTACCTCTCTATCTCTACCTCTCCATATCTACCTCTCTGTATCTACCTCTCTATCCATCTCTCATACTCATATTCCATAGATATATTGACACCCATCCAATAGAACGGCGCGAAATACCAAACAAACGTTGCACAAATGATAAATGTTTTAAACAGAATTAAAAATGTTAAAGTCGATGGTTTACAGGCATCGTCAATCATGTTATTAATGTATACCAAATGAGAATAGAAATGGACATTTGTTGTGGTAACCTTCAAGTATTTAATGCACGACTATCTATATAGGTTTGCATGGCATAATGGGTTACATAAATCAAACATAGAATTACATCTGATTGATTGTTATGTTATCGTGCCACTCGTTGAGTAATGGCTATCCTTTGAGTTCATACGGAATATTTTGACTGTACTTAACTGAAAATATATAACTTGGAATGGAGTTTTGGGACTAATCAAAATTAAAGGCGAATATAGACGCAAATACGTTAGACGTAATCATTTACACCGATATTGAAACAAGCTCTTACAATTCAAAATGTTACTTTCGATTCTGCTTCCTGGTTACATTAACAGTGGATTCATTAAAAGCCACAACATGGACAAAGTCAAAGAAATCAACAGAAACAAAAGGAAATTATCCTCCTTTGCCATAATGGTTTCGAAACTCCTCTGCTGCTGACTCATGACTCAACACGAGTAAACATAAAGATATTGGTTATTCAATTTCATGAAGTATATCATGGGTCATATACTTTAAACCCAGACTTGTTGCCCATGCCTTAACACCGTTGCTCTAAGAAATAAGTGAACGTTTCTTGGAACTTTAAAACAGGACACGATCGAAGGAGGAATAAACACGTCAAGTAATGCAGCCAATGCATGAAATTGAATGTGCCATGTTAAATGGAACCTGGTCGATCCAAAACTCTAAACAGACGTTTAGACAGATGCATTAGAGATTTGAAATGACATTTTCTCAAAGTTTTCAGATCGATTATTTTTCTACTTCACTTTACCTTTTCTATGCCTGTAGATGTATGTATATAATGCATATTTATATAGTAAGTTATGAGCACATAGAATACTCTTGAAATATGATTGAAACTACATGTAAATTATTCAATATGCTATGTGCATCTAGGTTACACAACAAATCCCAGACAAATGATGTTACGGTATGAATTATTAACGAAATTCCAGTTTCATTCCTTAGCTCTAGCTATGTTTAGAATAAACTCGTTTTGTAAATCCGATCATTTATGATGACAAGATTAGTTAAAAGTTACCTTCCTACGAACCCTCCCAAAGTGCAGAAGACTACGGTGCACAATTTCTACAAGAAGTCTATCATGGGTAAGTTTTCTGAATCTTTGGATCAAGAAACGTTATTATAACGACAATGTGTACAATTTAACACAAACAATGTCTCGCATTAGCCTATTTGTGAGAAAATCAGTTCTGGTACTACAAAACAAAACAGTCGTTTGTTATCACGAAGAACAGAGCCCCTAGGTTGGCTGTTAAACATACAGTAGTGTTTATATTTGACTTCCATTTTGACCACTCAGAACCTAGAGTTATTTGGTCTTATCGTGAGTATTAACTAAGGTTTATATTCTTAAGACCACACGCATTTTACGACCAGTCTTCGAAAAGTGCCCCAAATCAAATATCATACTTAACCGGGTTTTGAAGATGGTTTTTAAGCAAACAAACAAAGCATTTACAATCTACAAGCTATTATGACAGTTATGCTCTGGCTGTTTGTTGTAAGCAATTGGAACTCACTCTAACATAGTCATTGCCAACTCGGAAAGTTTGCGATGCAAAAATCAAGTAAACAAACAACCATTGACGCAATTTTCTTAAGACACTTTCTGCCTGAATGACACGTAAATGTGTCTCTCACGTCTACCACTACCCACTGCCACGGATTTTTCTCCTACAGAGACTGTCACCCTAACGTGTAAATGCATACGATCGATTTGACTTATAAGGACTGACGTTGGATCAATTCTTAAAGCAATTCCCTCTATAAATTTAATCTTATGTTGCACTGCTTGTGATACCAGTTTTTTACATCGTGTATCTAGCACTTCCGACTTTCTTCTCGTATATGTAATCAGTACTTGCGCAAATGTTTTAATGAAAAGTCGTAGGGTGGATCCCGCAACATACGGGGATCAAACCAACGGCCTTCATACCAAAAAGCACACCCTCAAACCCTATTGAAATGCATTTTTTTTTTTGGCTAATATAACAAAAGTTAGTCTTTATTATGAATACGTCTGCATAAATAGAAATCTGTGTGCACGCTGGTGTGGTCCTCACAATATAGAAAGATATTTTGTATTACGTTCAGTATTTTGCTCTCTCTTTCGTTGGCTGAATTTTAGTTTTGTTTCAAACAATGCCGTTTTTATTAATATCCAAATCCTATAGACGATTATCGTACTATGATTTTTTAATGGCAAGAGATGTTGAATTGCGTCGCAATCGCTTCATAAAACGAGTGTAAGTAAACAAAGATTCAATAGTTAGAACTCAGGTGATATGAAACAGACACGATTCCCAATGAGCTTTTCAGGATCGCACTTTGTATGAGGTAAAATATTGGGAAGCATAAATTTCAAAAACGTGATTCGTTTTACAAAGACGATCACTCATTAGTATGCCAATGTGACGAAATTTATTCGAACAGCGATTTAATTACATTTTGTCATAAAGCATGTATGCGAATTGCAAACTGGTTATTGAATACGTATATACAGCCAGTACATGTCGACCCGAAACGGTATTCAGCTCACTTCACCTATTTCCTTATACGGAATAATGTGACTGGTCCAAATTGTTTAAACAGTCGTAGACGACAAAAGCCATGAAAAATAACTTCTTTTTTCCAGAGAGTTAGGAAAATCAAGTGTGACAAAAATATTAGTGATCAAGGTATATATTGCTAGTTAGGAACGATTCATCCTTGCGTCACATTAGTTTCCATGGTCTTCCGTAACTGATGAGTCAATGGAGGATATCACGGAATAAGAGGTAAAGAGTTCTAATCTTCTAAAGAAGCCTGACTTAATGAGTTTAACCAAAAGTTACGTAAATTACCGCACTGAATCAACCTTTTCGGAATGCACAATCTGATCTATGCTTTTAATAATACCCCAACCTTTACCAAAAGCCAAATTTTCAACTTTCTCAAATTGAAAGAGTTTGCAGACCACATTTCAAAACGTGATGAAATTGGAAAACAATCTTCCGATAGGGTAGAAAACATGGTGGGTAAAGGAGAAATTGTTCGTTAAGAGCAATTTCTCCTTTTCCAACAATGTTTTCCAGGGTCGCCTGCAACCAACCGGTCAAATGTCGTTATTGTTTTGTAATGGGATAACGTATTGAGACGCCTTTTCCGCTGACCCGATTCTCAATTATGATCGCGGTATTTACCATATTTCTAATCCTATGGCATCAGACTTGAAAAGACAGGCTCCCGATCTTATCTGGAGAATTGATGAGGTTATAATCGAAAAGCGCACTGTGCACAAAAACAGAACGTTTAGACTCGTCGACTAGAGTAGATGCATACCATCGCTGCATAGATTACAATAAACGATGATTCGATACAGTTTGCAATATGAAGAATATTACATTCATGATGTTCTATTCGAATGGATAGCACGATGCAATACAGTTTCATTGCAATTTGAATATTTGCTTAAGGCAATCAACAAGTTCTCACACAAAGCCTAACGTATATTATATATAGAATGCTTGACTAGACTAAGGTTAAACCTTTCCAAACGTAGGTTAAAATATGGCATTGAGAGAGTCTTCGGTATGGCAAAAATCTATAATCAGGGTACCGTTTTGCTAAGAACTTTACTTATAAAATGGTCAAAATGAGTTATTCTGAAGAAAAGGGTAATATTCAATAATATGCATTAGAGTTGCACTCAATGGGACAAGTATTTATCGGGCCCACACAGTGCCTAATGACTTGGTTCATTATATTGAGGTGTCCTCTTAAAGCACAAGTCCTTAACCCTTTCCCAAACACCAAATTTTCGACTGTCCCAAATTGAAAGAGTTTGCAGATGGCATTTCAAAAAGAGATGAAATTGTAAAACAATCTTCTGATAGAGCAGAATAAATTGTTGGGAAAGGAGAAATTGCTCATTACGAGCAATTTCTCCTTTTCCCACAATGTTTTCTAAAGTCGTCTGCAACAAAGTGGTCAAATGTCGTTACATTTTGGGAAAGGGTTAATCGTATTTAGAGAAAGTGAATAACAGCATGATTTGAAGAATTAATGCCTCGTATCTCATGTCCTTCCGTTACTAGTAATCTAGATCTCCTGATATACAGAAGAGAAAATAAACATATAATCACGGGAGAGAACAAGTATTATCATGAAAAACATATCAACCGACGGCGCACAATTCCCGTATGTTGATACTATAACACATTAATCGTCACCTCATCACAATAAATCGTTTATATCATATATGGTGGTATGATCCGCGAACAAGAAGCTTATTAAATGGAAGTAGTAAGTACAATGTACGCTGAATCAATTTATCAATGCGAACATTTACTCTTTTATCCCACGAAAAAGGAACTCTTTGTCGTACCAAATACCACGTTAAAATGGAACTTATCAATGTTTCGAAATAATCACTGGTTCATTTCAAAGCGGCAGATGATGATACGGAACATGAACAAAATTTACTTTAAACTAAATAAAAAAGATTGCAACGCCCGAAAACATTTTCTCGTGTGAGCAATTTATTTGTTGATTACAATTGTTTTGGAAAGAAGACTCTGGCTGCATGTATGTCAACGTTAGTCAATACGAGGGGAAAATTTAATCAGACCGGTCGATTTATCCTACTACCGTGTCAGATTCATAATGAATGACATTGTAACTATTCAAGATACGTCTCAAAATGCTGCTATTTCTAACTTATATATCTATGTCTCTGTATATACCAATGAAAAACGCAACCTTTTTCATATAAAACAAGTAATTCAGATACCAGTGAGACTATTAGTCAATATCTTGAAGAGCTGAGACGTTTCTTATAAAATGAGATATGGTATCAAAAAATTAGTTTCTTATGGGATACATTAAAAGAAATGACCAACTTAGAATTCCGTCATTTGACAAACAGACAAGAAAAACAAAAGCCGAGTTAGATTTCAGATTCTGTCTATTAAAGACAGTAAGGGAGAACATTTACTAATTTTACTCGCATGTTATCGTTCATTGTCTCCCTTATCTAAAATAATGTTTATCATTGTTGTCTTGTTACTCATTACTTCATATGATACGTTACTTGTCTTTACACCTCGATAACAGAATATACTAGTAAAAGGAGAAATGTGAGAAAAAGAGAGAAAGTCCGTGATACACATCATAGTGTTATGTTTTCCATCCAAAGATCACATAGAAAATATGTTAAAACTTAATAAGCGTTTACATTTGATATTGGTCAGCTATTAATAAATAAGGGAAAGAAATTACTTAGAAAAAGTCACTTTAACCATGTTTTGTTACTCATTAATATCTGATATTCACATTTTATAATAGGCGACTTTGATTATAGTTTAGGTTGCATTTGCAGTAAAAATAAAGTTATGAGGCACTTTATCAAGTGTATATAGCTTTAACAGTTGTTAGCAAAAGGTTAAACGCATACAGTATCCGTTGAAAAACAATTTTGAATTTGTGTATAAAAATTTGGTAAAGAAACTTCATGACCATAACTAAATACTTAGATAATTTAAGTTAAGATATAGAAAAAAAAGAAAACTATGACCACGACGAGACTCGAACTCGCAATCTTCTGATTCGAAGTCAGACGCCTTATCCATTAGGCCACGCGGCCGCCTGACAACAATGGAACAGTGCAACAATATGAAAATACGAATTACTGTAGCAGAGCCTATAATTATAATCGATATTGCTAAATGGACGTCACATTATAGCGTTATCAATCAAAGCAAAAGAACATTTGTCTTTTCCTTGTTCAATTCCATCAAATACAGCTGTCAAGACATAATAAGAAAATGACGTAAAGCGTAGGTGGCGCAATATATTAAGTTAAATCATATCCCTTTGCAATCTCCTATGCAGAGTTATCGTCCCCGGAGCGGGAACCAATTTACTCTGGTAGAGATTGATCCCTTTGCCCACTACAAAACGTAATTTTAACGTTCCTGGTTGCGATTAATAAACATGAAACACTAAAATGCTCTTGTCACAAACAGTTTGACAATAGGCGAGAGGTAAAGTACATATCTATTGCCTGTCGCGTTGTCTTGATTGACTTATTTTTTTTTCAGTTCAAAACTAAACGATTTCTTTTGTATAGATAAAGTCTAGTTAGGCCTAATGTTAACGCCTAAATGCTTATCAATGACAAACTAGTAAGTTCCTTCATAACAACGTTGTTATTCTCTTCCAAATATCATATTTGGTATCAAAGGGAGACTCGAAGCAAAAGACTTAATATGTTAGGTATTTGTGCAGCGTTATCAATGCAATGTGCGTCTTTATGAACACTCCCTCTTGGCGGACATGTAAACATAAAGAACCATTTATTAATTAACCCTTTACAACGCCATATTTTTTACTGCTCCAAATTGAAAAAGTTAACAAAATGTGATGAAATTAAAAAACAATATTCTTATAGGGCAGAAAACATTGTTGGAAAAGGAGAAATTGCTCCTTTTCACACAATGTTTGCCAGGGTCGTCTGCAACAAACTGGTCAAATGTCAATATTTGGTAATGGGTTAAAGATTGGGTTAAAGATAAAGAACCCTTTATCGATAAACACACTTCGTAAACATCATCGTAGTAAACGACATTTGAAACATTAATTTGAACCACTTTTTCCTTGTTACAACGTGTCATAATTTGCCATTACTACTAGTAGGCTTACTACAGAATTTCAAGGATATAATTCATCACATTATTTAGTACAATTAAAAATTTCGATGGCGTCAATACAGCCTTTTCGCATATAAGAGGTAAATGGTTAAGAGAGTCATGGGAAAACGCCTTGGGGTATATTTTTTGTAAATATGGTCGCTACCATTTCCGCATTTACATTAACGCTCATTTTAATCATACAAAACACGTATTTACCTGATTTTATCTTGTCTAATAGATTGCTTTGAAACAATTAATGTTTTGGACAGTTAATTATAAAGGGAAAAAGATTTAGATTAAAAAAGTGTGTTAGGTCTTGAATGTTTCCAGTATAGTTAATTTGATATGTACTAAATTTACATTTTTAGAATATAATGCAATGTTAGCTGAATACTTGAACCAAGGAAAACGATACTACTATCAAAGGGACACATCGCATTAGATTCAATACAATTTAAAAGCACCGACAATTTAATTCGAAATGGATTTAATAAAGTATAGAACAACGTTACTGCTCATTGTGTCGTGGACTTGTATCAAACATTCACTATGTTATCCAAACGGACCTCCCCATTCAGTGTGTAAAGACGGATTACCCATTCACGTTGGAAAAGATGGCGTCCCTCACCCACCACAGATAGTGCCAAGCCCTTTCCAAATCATTGTTAACGTTACAACATACAAACCCGGTGATGTCATCTCTGTCGAGGTTTCAAGTAATCAACGGGAAATGTTTAAAGGGCTTTTCCTTCAGATGAGGGCCGTGCCCAATTACGAAGAGGAGCAGGTGAAAGATCTCCCGGTCGGCGCTTTCACCCGACAGATCGTCAACACAAAGTCCATGTCATGTGACGTTGTGTTGGATTCCATAACGCACAAAGACCCGTACATGAAGATGGCGGCACGGTTAAACTGGAAGTCCCCGTTACTGATGAAAAACGACGTGGTTGTCAGGGCAACAGTACTGACCAACTTCAGCACGTTTTGGACGGACGTAGAATCGCCGAGGATCAAACTCATCAAACCAGACAAACTTCCGGCTGAAGAGCTAGAAAAACCGTGGTTGGAGGAAATCATTAAAACGGAGAAAGCAAAAGACAAGGCGACGTCACGGGAACTTGTTAAGTCGAGATTTACCAAGGGATATAAAGGGGTGATGGATCCGCATGGATACATAATGGTTCATTATGTGTTGGACGTTCTGCCTTTTCACAACAGCCACTTTGGCGTCAACAATACGTTTGTGGGAGATACTTTAATTACCAACTCTACGTCTAGCGTTAGCGAGCCAGTACCTGATGACACTAAAACAACCACAAACACTTCGAACAACGCAACAGTATCTATCGAGTTGAACAAAAATATAACTGATAAAAGCGGGTCGGAGTCACTTCAAAATGTTGTGAATAACAATGTATCCGGCAACATTAACTCAACAACTGGAACTAATATACAGACACCAATGCCCGATAGGGGCGAAGGCAATCCAGGACCAACTAATGCTAGCACCCCATCGCCTGCCTTGAACAATGCAGATGAGAAGACCCGTGCCTATCAACAGTTACTTAGAGAAGTTCTTGATGGCGACCAGAAGGCATTAAAAGAACTCGAAACGCGTTTAAAAGGCGGAAATTAAAACATTCCCTGGTAAAGGATATTGTGACTGTTTCAAACTGAAAGCAGCAACAGAGAATTATATTCTCCTTAAAATGCAGGAAGGAGATCGTTATGGCATAAAAATGAGTAGCTCAATATCACCATTTATTTGTTAGGTTTCATTTCTTTCTGCAGATGTCTGCCTCATTCGGTTGTTTAACGGCTATGTCAAGAGCAAATACATAACAATTACCAGTCTTTCACGACCGTAGATAAACTTGGAAGCTTTTGTCAAATCGGTAAAATGACACCATCTTCATTGAAGTAAAGATACTTTGCCTAGTTTCTGGAAGACGGAGAAACGATAAAAAAAAACCGCTCATATCTTTCATCAATCGTAGATACTCGCGCACTTCGTACATCTAAAGATTGGATTAACCCGACAAGTTCATATTGATCTTTCTCATCGATAAGGACCACATAAACTTAACATATGAAGCAAGATATTTTATTTTCTCTCAATTAATCGGATAGTACAACAAATGCATCTCACCTCCTACATGTGCGTAAAGGAGTAAAAAAAGAATACTCTTGAGAAGCTATTGCGATAGCTGCAAAATGTTATCTGTGTTGTATCCGTCTTTATATTCTAAATCGTGACTTTTTTGTGCTTTTCAATACAACTTCAATTGCAAAGTTAATTGTCTTATAAGTTAATTATAAGCAAATATTTCGAAAGGATGTCTGCTTGTTTATTTATGTTTAAAAGAAAGAAATTACAAGAGGCGATATCTAGCACACATAATGATGTAGCATACATTCATATTGAACACTTCCTACTAGAGGCATATCATGATAGATGTAGAGTTAAGTTTTCTCAAATCTATTTGCAAGCATCTATAAAAGAAAAAAATCAATTCTCTACATGTTTTATATTAAATTAAACTGTTATAAGGTCCAGATATTTCAGAACATTATCATGGAAAATATTAAGAGAGGTTTCCTCTATATTAATATATCTTATTTTTATCAAATCATCAATCTTGCATTGCATATATAAACCATATCAATATTTTCTATAATCCTAATTTATCTTGACTTGTATGGAAAATAAAATGATTCATCAAAAGTGAAGTGTTCTTCTATTGTTTAAACCCAGTCCCCAATTTTGGAATAAATGGTTTGTTTGAACTGAGGCAACAGCATTTGATGAATAAAAAGATTTACTGAGTGGTATGTGGTAAAACATTTAGTATAAGGTTAAATTGCTCATTAGTAGCAATTGAACCTTTTGTCACAATGGTTCTTAAAGTGAGGTATCTGGGAAAAGAGATTTATAGAAAAAACATTTACTCATAGAAGCGCCAACTTTGATCTCTTCAACAAAAACTTTTCCAAGAAAAAATCATTGGTAAAGTATCTTCTTCTGTGTCTCAACATATGACAACTTTCTCATCACAAGGACAGTAAGACTGACTTTTTTGTTTTAGTTCCATCACATGCTATCTCATATTTGACTTTGAGAGGTTTTCATTCTTGAGAAATGCAGGAACTATAAAACTTATAAGTTACATTTTCTTCATAATAGTGTGTAATCCCCATTTCATCAAGCTGAGCAACTGCGCATTATGAATAATTCCTTCATTTTATGTCCAAAAGTCAAAGTTGTTTCAATAGTTTTTTCATTTCGGTGGCAAAGGGATAACTTTATAAGACACAAGTCTAAGAAATATATCAGGCACAAATTCTGAATAGAGACAAAGTCAACACAGAGGTCAGGACATCTCACAGTACATCCAAGGTCAATAGGTAAGTCTTTGACTTAACATCACAAACCACATCAATTTTATATGCCCTCTCAAGAAAAGAGAAAATCAGCAACAATTTCAGAACGTTTAGCTCTTTAAATCAAAACATAACTATATGTTGAATGATTTCCATTGTAGTAGCGCTACATACGGCCCTTCAATAACGATCAAAATAAACCACACTTCATTTTTAGCACAAACGATAAAGCTTATTCAACAAATATACCATTTTGTGACAATTGCTTCAAGTCTTCTGCACCAATCGTATACAAACATGGGATAATTGTGCAAAGGCGGAAAATAGGATATCATTTCAGTGTAATTTTAACGCTCACTCAAGTGGATCTGACAAAGACACATTTAGGCTTGCCAACT
Source organism: Cerastoderma edule (assembly GCA_947846245.1). Classification (NCBI taxonomy): domain Eukaryota; kingdom Metazoa; phylum Mollusca; class Bivalvia; order Cardiida; family Cardiidae; genus Cerastoderma; species Cerastoderma edule. The sequence goes on from OX401412.1 coordinate 30,995,159, forward strand.
GACTCATTTCAATGATTAAACTAACACTTAAATCCCTTCACATAGATGGTCAATGTTCATGGAATAATAATACATATCTGAGATGCATCATGAAAAAGAACACACACACATTCAAAACACATCACAAACGATCCGAAGCATATTATATGTTTTATTAGAATTTTCCTGCAGGTACTTTGCAGTTTAAACGCATTTTTTTTTACATTTGTTCTACATATTCAGAATTACATATTCAGGATTTAATGAGTTATTCACCTTAGTTATATCATTTGACTTCATATCTTGTCATGGTCATTAAATATTGGTCAAGTATAAAAACAAAACCACATTTTAACTAACATTTGTTTAGTTTTAAATGTAAATTACTCAAATTACATTTGACAACAATGAATGAAATAAGTACCTTATCATTAATAAGTCTCCAAACGTCTGATATCACTTATAATTTACGACTTACTTTTCAGTTTGCTTGCCTTTATTCTTAACTAATTGATTTTAATCCATGTGGGCAATGGTTCCATTTGAACAGAATCTTCCTGATGATTTGATATCAAACACTCTCAAGATAATAGTGAAAGCTTCCAATCAAACTGGGGATTTTTTTTCAACATTTTTCTTTGTCATTTTAACTTACCTGCTTCAAGTTTTATAAGCTAAAGGCAAGTTATGCTCAGATACAAACTCAATGATTATTTCATCAGATTGTTCATTGACAAACTACATATAATGTTCATGCTTGAAGCCTTCTATATCCTGAAGTATTCACAAAATTGAATCTAAAACAATCTTAAATAACACAGTTTATGAAACTCTTCAAATTAATCAAAGTTGTCTAACCCATATTATCATAATATGTGATAGATTAGAATTTCTTTCCAATGAAAAGTCTAATGCTTCTAACAACAAAAAATCTGATAAAAATATTTCATTTAACTTTTCACTATCACAAATTATAGAAATGTACATTAAACGTCCGCATCTTGATCACCACTAATGATCACTCGTTAAAAAATCACATAAAAAGTGTCTTTTCACCTTTGCAGTTTTATCCTTTAATTCCTCAAACCAACTTTTCCAACTCTGGAATAGCCTGCAAAATAGAAAAAAAGAATAGTTATAACTAAATCATTTCATAGAAACATAGTGAATGACTTATTTTACAAAGATTCTGACAGTTCATCATTACTTGTTTACAAGTTACTTGAAAAAAAAGAAAATGTGGATATGCAAGAGTAAAACCAGAGCTGGTTCAAAACTAGATGGCATATTTAAATGACAAGTTGTTATTCATGAAGGGTAAAAAATTAAATCTATTTAGATGTATTTGAACAGAAATCATATGACCAAAGAAACAGTTACTGGTAAAATCTGTCTCAAAAATAAGACTCAGAGTTTATCTTGAACATGTCCTTGACCACCCAATTATTCGCATTGTTCATTACCAACTTGACAGGAAATTTACCTTTAACCACTATAGTGCTGGAACCGAATCCATGCTCATGCAAACAGGTTAGATCCCGGCCAGCGGCCAAGTAAATTGGCAGCTGGCCTGTGAGCTGGACTGGGATCTAACCTGTGTGTTACTCCGAGTATCTTTCCTCATCAAAATCAATCAGACATTTTAAATTTTGGAAAGCACACAACACAAAAATCTATTTTTAGAAAATTACCCGGCATTCTAAGGGTTAATGAGCCAAGGAAAGTCAATAAATGGAATTGTATAATGATTGATACATAACTGATCACATAGATCATTTACCTTGAACAAGTCCTGAACCAGTCCATAATTAGAATTGTTTATTATTAATACATAACTGATCACATTGAACATTTACCTTAAACAAGTCCTGAACCAGCCCATAATCGGCCACCTGGAAGATGGGTGCCTCGGGGTCCTTATTGATGGCCACTATAACTTTACTATCCTTCATGCCTGCCAAATGTTGAATGGCACCCGATATACCTACAGCTACATACAGATCCTGTGGATAAAATGTTAACATGACCAGATATTTAACAATTTCATAAAGAAAGATTTAATTACAAACAGTTTCCTTTTCAATGCTTTACTCCATTGTATCTAATATTGGCACATCCACTGCAAAAGTCTAAAGAAGCTTCATAATAGTGTGTTATCTCCATTTTATCAAGCTGTGATAAAATGATGAAGTGTTCACATTTCACAACAATCATTTCAACCCAATGTCATAACCATGCTTGCTTCTCTTGGTATTCTGCTGTTGCTTTCAAATTTGACAAGTCGTATGTTCCTGTATGATAAACACAAGACTCAAACCTTTTAACCTTTTCACTACCTATAGCACCAGATATACTCGGTGCATTCTAAGCACATTATATACCATATCCGCCATTAATAAACAGAGCGACATGGTTGTATGTATAGAAGTACTAGGTACATGTTAGAGTAAAGAAGGTTTGTATAAAGTGAACTGTGAAACTTGATATCATATTATACGAATCAGTGACGCCATTTGAGCATCTGTTACAAGGTGCAGGGGTAAATTCTGTCTTTTTCTCATTTTTTCCACATTTTCCCTTGGTATACGAAAGAGAAACAAGGTCTGGAAGTGAAAAGGTTAATTCTAAAAAAAAATTGTCATCTTATAAAGTAATTCATTGAGAATCAGAGGTGGCTAAATGATTTTAAGTCTCGAAACCACTGTGTTGATAAAATAATTAGTAAGACCCACATATCACTATTGTTTTGTAAATTTACAATTTTAGATTTACATGTTTGTCAACCCAGAAAAGACTACAATGTTTTCGTTGTATTACAAAGAAGAGAAAATACCTCATATAGAGATATAATACTTACTGGGGCAATGATCTTGCCAGTCTGTCCTATTTGCATATCATTGGGGACATATCCTGCATCCACAGCAGCTCTAGATGCTCCAACCGCTGCATTCATTTTGTCAGCCAGGGAGTAGAGCATGTTAAAGTTTTCCCCATTCTTCATGCCTCGTCCTGTCAATAGAATGTAGAGTTTTATCACATCTTTTATAGTCAGATTTTATAATGTAACAATGATAAATAGTTATAACACAATTATTTATAAACAGTTCCATATCTATATTCCCTACGCATATTCTTTTCAATAAGCAGAATGGATATAAGTTTGAAAGGGTTTGACCTTGCTATTTCAAGTAATGTTTGAAGTTGTAATAAGTTGTTAAGTAGTGCTAAGAATAATGGAAAAATTGGACAATTTCAAGATTTTTTGAATCATTAAGTTTACCTTGTATGACTTCTGAGAGAATTTATGGAAAGGACAAATCACTTATAGAACTAAAGCTAATTCTATGATTTTTAATTTAAGTAGAGATTTTCCTATAATTCATCTTCAATGTCAATTATGATCTTCCATAATCTAACAATTTTGGACAATGACACATTTTTTGATTGGTAAATATTTCAAATATCACTTTCTTCGACTCCCAATCGGAACCAATCCCCAAATCCAAATGAGGGAATGGATTAAGCAAGGCTTTTTTAAGTCATCATGTTCAAAGTTGAGCATTCAGATAGTTACCAAACCTTCAAACCTTATCATACGATATCAACATTTCACCATACCTCCGGATATAACAATGTTGGCACTAGAGAGTTCTGGACGGTCACTCTTACTCAATTCTTGACCAACAAACTCGGACGCTTCATTCTTTATATCTGTGTTTTCAGCTAAAATGAAAGGAAGCAACTTGATTTTTATAATATTCTGCATCTACAGTATTTCAGTTATATCCCTATGCCTGGCTCAACAAGGATGGAAGGAAGATTCTAACTTAACCAATTACAAAACAATAACGACATTTAACCTCTCTATTGCAGACCACTTTGGAAAACACTGTGGGAAAAGGAGAAATTGCTCATAACAAGCAACTTCTCCTTGTCCCACAATATTTTCTGCCTGAAAAGAAGATTAATTTTCAATTTCATGTCATTTTGAAATGTTGCCTGCAAACTCTTTCAATTTTGGACAGTCGTAAACATTGCGTTTGGTAAAGGGTTAACTGCTAACAAGGGCTGGTTGAGCTGAAAAGAACCATCAGAATTCCCATACTGTTAGTCAGCCCAGAGACCACCTCTCTTACAATCCGAATCTATTACAGGACTCTAACCCACGCAGTGAGTAGAGATGTGATTTCAGGCTCAAACCTTTAGGACACAGAGGCCCCTGACCGAATGTGGGTTAACTCATCCTTGGGCGGGTACAGCCGGGGTTAGCTTGGCCGAGTTAACTTGGTCTGCTTTACTTGTACTCTAGGAGCTTAGTATATTATAAGGTTGAATTGCACAGTTTGTAAATTTCAACAAAATTAACAAAATGCGCAATTCAAATTTGAAATATACTAGGCTCCAATAGTATGTATCGAATCAGAATCAGAATAATTTTATTTGACTTATTCAAACTTATATAGCAGGCCGAGTTGACCCGGCCAAATTACCCAACAGCCAAGTGATCCCAAGAGCCGAGTTGGAAACAGGCCGAGTCAAACCTACACTCCCCAACATAATGTAACAAACAATATCTCTTTTTGTCACACTAGCTCATAGTCATTTAGTGCTTGTGTGATAAAATTAAATATTCAAATGATGAGAAAGGCGTAAGGTACAAATGAATGGGTGAAGTTCTGTCTTGAACCATTTACTTTTGTGAACATTCATTGAGTCAGACATAAAAGTTGGCCAATGCCTTCAAACTAAGCTTTATAAAAAAAAGTATTGGGTGTTCAAACACATTAAGAATAAAACACTAAATCAACATGAACACACTTTTTCACACAAAAGATAAGAACAACATTAAAATAAAAAGTGCTGACATGTTTTACTTGAGAATTTAACCCATTACCAAACAATAACGAATTTTAACCAGTTTGCTGCAGACGATTCTGAAAAACATTGTGGGAAGAGGAGAAATTGCTCGAATCAGAAGATTATTTCTCAATTTCATCACATTTTGAAATGTCTGCAAACTCTTTCAATTTGGGACAGTAGAAAATTTGGCATTTGGTAAAGGGAAAAACAAGCTTACTATTCTCTGTAGATCCAGATCCCCCGGACACAGGTGCAGGTTCGAAAGCTGTTCCTCTTACCGTGATGATCTTAATTGGATCATTACACTTCAATGTCTGAATGGCATTTCCTGAAATCGACCATCACAATCAGCTAATCAATTTAGAAAGAAAAATTAAGGTGATTTCAACTCATGTGACTTGTTTCTTTCTTAAATCAAGCAACTCATTCTTAATACATTTTATTGTAACATCAAGGATACATTAAACAGTAAACATCTTTAGGCATAATAGTCTAACTATACACCAATACATTTTGTTGGAGCATGAATGTATAACAACACTTGCCAACCATCAACATATTTTGAAAGTATGAATACAATTTGAGAAATTCAGGGGTGGCAAAATTCAATAGTCTGTTATGCCCAGCTTGTCAAAAGCATTAACAAATAAGTGAACATACATTTTTTTTTTTTTCAAATAACCATTATATGGACAAGTGTAGAAAAAGATTTGGCATTTCTGCACAAATAAATCAAAATCAGATTTCACTACTCCTGAGATTGATACAAGAAAGAGGTTTCCAGTTGTTTATATTCCCCAACTTTCTCTTTTGAAAGTTTATTCAGTGCCCAGAATAGTTCTTTATTCTGTTTGCCATCTATGCCAATCCATTTGTTTACTTAAGAGGGGCTTATTCATTCTTACTACAGAAAGTTGTCTAATACAGTATCCTAATGACAACTTTAAATATAGTTTCAAAAGTCGTTTCAGATAAAGCTTAGAGCAAACAATTTAGCTAAATCATACCAAACAAAGAAGTGTTCTAAGTAAATATTTACCTGCATAGATGGTTCGTACAAATGTATCTTTGTCTTTAATTCCAGTGATATCAGAGATTGGTGAAACATCCAATTTAGCGGCAACTCTTGGCATTAAACTCTGAAATATAGTCAAAGTAGTATGAAATAAAAGAGTCTCACATACACTGTATTGAAAAACATTTCAATTTATAGTGTGTCATTAGTGGAACTTGAAAACTATTAGCCTCAAGTCAAAATCTATGTAACAATTCTTATAATCATTTGTTCTTAATTTAGCTAGTTAACATACTTTTCAGAAAAATAAAGTGCAAAGAACAGTAGCACACAAAATCATAATACTTACATGATATTTACCACTTGAAACAAGGTATTCAGCAGTGTCTATTCTAGATGCCCAATTGCGTGAATCGCCCCTTTTTTCCAAAAATCATTCACATTTCCAACATGCATGCAAGAAAATCATGCATATGATATCCATATAACTAATAAACATTTTGATCATTAAAATTTGCTCAACTATTAAAATATCCTCAGCGTAATTGTGACAGAACGCTCGAAGTCAAAAGGGCAAGTTTTCCTATTATGTTTAAATAAAATAAAAGGAGTCTTTTGTGGTACAGTTACAGTTAAACATAAACTACAAAAAAAATTGTCTAAATTTAGCAAGGGAGGTTAATCTTCCCAGAAAACTCCTTGTTTACATATTGCTGACATCTTTGAGCAATAATGTCGAGGAAGTCAATAAAGGACTTCTATAAGAAACCCTCAGCAAACATCTTTTGAGTCATAAACTATAAACTGAGTTTTGGGCATACATATAGACTAACACCATAAGGATTCGTAGTTAGGGTACTTTGGGTTGATGTGTTTTAAAATTGCATTAAATAACTGAACACCCCCAACCCCCCGCAAATTTTCAAAAATCCCCCCTTATTTTCAAAGTGATTAGGGAATTTTCTCGATTTTAAGATTTCTAGAATAGACACTGATTCAACTATGTTTACGATGTTTGTTACAAAGATATATGATAACTGAAAAAGTTAAAGTTTTGTCAACAGCTCTAATAGTGTTTTCTAATGATCATGTGAAAAGCATGAAATACCTTGCCAGTAGCTGTAGCGCTTGCAAATATGTACTCAAAGTTGAACTGTTTCTGCATGGACAGAACTAATGGTGTGAGTGCCTCTGAAATAATAAGATCATAAATTAAACACAGGATGCACTCAGAAAAAATGAGACATTCACTTGGAATAGGATCCTTTATCAACATTCAACTCTTACAAAGACTAAATCAGGATAATATCACTTGTATCCAAGGAACTGCTTGTTCATCATGAATTTTCTCAAATTGAATGTGTATCTTAATGACAATTGAAATTTTCCTGTAGCAATGTAGATATGTCTTCATTTCTTAAACTATTTCAAATGGGAATTGCATCAGATGGATTAAATCTTGAAATAAAGGGATATCAATAAAATCAGGAGTTTTTCCAAAATTATTTATATGATCTATGTGGGTGGCATTTGTTAGTGATATTTCAAGGCAGGTTTTGCCAAAGACTGGTAAATATAAAGTCTCCTGTCAGGGTAGTCTAACACTTTATGGATTGAAAGAAGTGCGATGCCTTTTGGCAGATGATATTGAATTCACCAACATTATGGCCAGAAGAAAAGGTTTCATAAATGCTGACATTCTGGTTCTATGCAATATTTCAAAGATGGCATGAATCGACTCATAACAAGTTAATGATTAATTAAATGCATCATCTAGAAAAAGAATGCAATCTCAGCATTTTCAGAAGAATTCCAGTAGATTTTTCATTTATGGCAGATATGACCAATTTCAATTCAAAAAACAGTATTAGTCTAAACAAACCTGGAAGGAACCCTTTGAACACTGCATTGTCAGCCACAAGGACCTTGGACACCCCAGCAACTTTACTGACTTCCTCAGCTACCTGTTCAAACAGATGAAACATGCAGATGTAAGACAAAGGGAAACTTTTGTTAGTTTGTGTGTAACGTATCATCACTGATCAGCATATGGAGGTGATAATGGCTTACTCTTGGGCAGATACCCGAAGATGAATTTGATTTACTTTGTAAACCTATAATGTTAATAAAACATGGTTTAAAATGATGAAACGCGTTATATACATGGTTATTATTCTTAAAAGAAATAAAGAATGTAGTATTATGAAATGATAAGGTAGAAAAGCAATATTAGAACTATAAAAAAAGTAAGAAGTGTTTCTCAGTAACAATAAATGTTTAACTTTATATCAATTATTCTTTCAACTGTATATTACCATTAATAAAAGGTGTCAATAGGGTGATAGTCAGGTCAAATAGAAACATGTATAGCCATCTTATATCTAGAAAAGGAAGCAAATTTGAGAAATTGAATTTGTTTTCAAAGAAGTATTCATCAAATTATAAATTGTCCGTACTCAAGTATTAAATTGTCTTAATCCTTCACCAAACACCAAATGTTTGACTGTCCCAAAGTGAAAGAGATTACAGACCACATTTTAAAATGGGATGAAATTGAAAAAATAATCTTCTGATAGGGCAGAAAACATTGTTGGAAAAGGAGAAATTGCTTGTTGAGAGCAATTTCTCCTTTACCCACAATGTTTTCCAGTGCATCTGCAACAAACTGGTAAAGTGTCATGGCTTTTTCATGTTATATAACAACGGCCTATCAAAGGCTACTTCCCAATTGGAAATTTCTTTAAAATGCAGTTTTCCCAAAAATTCAAAGTCATACCAGCTTTTTGGCTTCCCAATTCATCAATTTCAGTGATAAAATTTCCCAAATTCAACAGCCTTGGGCCTCTTCCCATTTCATGGGAAAAATCCCTGAGTGTCGATATTGTTTGGTAATGGGTTAAAGATGACATCTTTTTAAACCAAAAAACACCCATGCTGAGGGTCCTTGTACTCACTTTACCACAGTTTGATCCAGCAACAAGACATGTTACATCTCCCACCTTGCTGGCAGCCGTAATTGTGTTCAGGGTAACTGGAGTCAGCTTCTCATTATTGTGCTCAGCTACAACAAGTGTGCTCTGAAACCTCTGTAACAGTCTGGCCTGTAAACAACACAATAACAAATACATGTTATCCCAAAATTTAATGCAGTATACAATAGTGTACACCATGAAAAGTAATTGCAAGATCTTCTTCAACAGTGTTTTGATAACATTAACAGTGATAATTTTTCAATTGAAACAAATGAGTTTTTAGAGCTCAAATTAAATTAAATTCAATAGGCTTTTATGTAGCAACAAAAAAATGCATGAAAACTAAGAGCTTTTTTTGAAAACGTTGAGTGAAATGACATGTAAAATTATCCCTGCATTAATAACATATGTCACTTTTATCACGATAATCATTGCAGAATTCAGTCGAGTGATTTTAAAGACAGAGATTTTTCTTGGCTAGTATCACTTGCCACTATACAAGAGTTTCAGAGTACAATGACTAAGCAACACAATTGCTAAAAAAAAATATAGAGATTTGTAGTGGTTAGAGTGGGGACATAATTTTTAATCACTCCAGGAGCAAGTCATTAAAATTCAAAGTTTGGGTTTATAAAAAGTTGATATGGTTATATAGAATCTTTGCAATTTGAAACATGCTTTTATTCAAGAAGCAGGTGATGGTCTTTTCGTCTAACTCACATTATCCCATAAAAGGGGTCATCATTTCTTCTACAAATGTAACATAGAGTAGTTTTAAGAAATTCATCATTTTCACTGTATGATGTTAGTTTGTATTTCTTATAACAAAATTGTAATCATGAATAAAATTGTTTGTTCATATCTAAACATTTTACGCACAACAATGACTTATCAAAGGCTCATTGATAGTATTTTGCGCATAACAACCAAGTAAGTAATCAAACAAATGAAATGATAGACGAAAAGAATTTCATCTCATCTTAGCGGGGTGACGGTCGTTTCCCCGCAGCTGATTTATATAGTAATCGAGGAGTCGTTTCCCTGCAATCATTTTATATATTCAATTCAATTCAATACTTTATTAAGTATATATCTTACGATGATCAAACTAAACTGCTAAATAACACGCAACACACATCAAACAAATAAATAATCACGTGAAAGGTGTCTGATTAAGAATTTAACACCATTCATTTGTGGTTTTTTTTTCAAGATAGATATTAATTAAAATAATCCCTTTATATGTTTTAATTTGCCGACTGATCAAATTAGCATCCTGGTTATTAATATGACATCTAGCGTAATAATGTGTCGACAAACACAAAACACATCTTTTAGTACCACTTATGTATGTTAATAAAGTCTGATTAAGCAGTTTATATTTATAATAAACTTAATTAAGATTATCGCTTTACCTCACTTGATTAATCTTTTTATTTGATAAGCGTACATTGCCACAATTCAACTCATCTCGTCGATGTCCCAAACTTACCTGCATCTGTTGTGATATGTGTACAAACATGTTATAGTTAATAACATGTAGTGACAATAGAGAGCATAAAAAATTACAAAAACACAACTAACACATACTCTTTTAAGATCGAATCTACTTTATGATATGAGTTCTCTATATGTATTAACTTCGGGGAAACGACCCTCCGCTACTATATAAAATGATTGCGGGGAAACGACTCCTCGATTACTATATAAATTAACTGCAGGGAAAGGTCGTTCTGGGAAACGACTGTAAATCTCTTAGCGGAATTGTAGACGAAAAGATGACGGGTATACTTAGACTGTATTTCTGAGAAACTGCCCAATTTTAGATAAATTTCAAATGATAAGTTTCTACAAAGTGTGCACCGTTGTAGTAAGTGAGAGCTGTCTTTACTTTACTTCATCTGTTTAGGCTAGATCCGGCACCCGCTAGATCTAGTTTGTTAAGCTAACAGAAACGTCTTGATAAGTTCATGAAAGACAATCAAATATGCAATACTCCAGAAAACAAATCTTGGCAAACAACTCTTTAGCGGGTCAAAGAAGATCAGAGATCTTACGAATCTACGCTGGATAAATATGTACATATGTATGTATTAGACCACGCCACCCATTTTGGTTTGCGATGTTGACAGTTCAACGTCGAGTTATGTAAGGTCGTTTCGTAATGTCTGCAGCAACTTATGATTATCTCAGCTGCGCTTCATTCACGACAAAACATGCACTTACTCTGCCGGATACCATACTCCTCGAAAATGTTGAAAACATCCTTTTTCTGTTTGATTAGAAGAACTTTAAATCTAATTTCGACCTGGACAATTTCGACCTGGATGTACGTTGATATCGGTCGTCTGTCTATCGTCAATCTCCAACCAGTAGACACCGAAAAGGTAGGTCCAAAATGGACAGTTCGTAATTTGGTTTATGCCGTAAAAAGTAGTTCCAAGTGTTTAAAACTTTAAACAAGATTTCTTTCTAAAGGAGAATAATTGTGATAAAACTTTAAAATTATTTAGAATGAAACTTTCTCTTTTGATGCACGTATTCAAATGAAAACGATGTCTTAACGATACATAGAAATATGTTTTAATAAAAATATGGTCCAAGGGAAACAACCCAAACATGCAATTTCAAAGATTTGTCGAGTTATTTCCCTTTGACTTATAAGTGGACTCGGCTATAAGTAGCCGATTTATCGTAAAACTTCATTGACAAAGTTACTTAAATACATTATCGATTTACACAAACTGCATTTTACCATAAACTGAAGAAAAAAAAACATGAAGTAACAAATGGACTCATCGACTGTATGACTGGGCATAAAGAGTTCAACTTTTGAAAGAATTTCTAAATTGTGCTTAAATTAAACTATGTTGTTCTCGTGAATCATTGGCATTTAATTACAGATATACACAACACGAATTTTCAATAGGGCCAGTGCGAGGAAATTCTAAAACACATAGAAATGTTCCTTCTATTGACAAGAACGTTGAATAAGACAAATACGTCTACACTTCGCTTTACGGATAATGAATTTGTGTCAAAATACGACCTGCATGTATTATAGGCATCTTCTAAGGTCATAATACAAAATATCTAATAAACCACAGAAAAAGAAATGCCATTCTATCAAAAGAATGTTTGTTAAAAGCATCGGACGGTGCATTCATTACCAGTCTTATTTTAAAACTAGTCTCAATAATGATCCATGAACATCATTTGGGCATTTATCGTGCTTCGAAGGCGTCAGTCAGAATAGCAATAGCCTTCGAGACCAATTATCTGGACTAATTTTAAAACCATCTTGATATGACGTTTCTGCAATAAAACATGCACATATCTACACAATAATCGATGCCAAGGAACAGGATACCAAATCATCGAGGTTTGAACGATTAATTTACGTTTAAAATTGTTACCAAACTGTGAAGAAATCGTCGATGAATCAATACACTATTCACAGATTTAGATTTTACCGCAGATTAAACTTTTCGGACACCGGTATTTCCATTTTTCTCACGCTTTATGTAAAATATACAATTATGTGTTTAAATGGTCAAAGGGAGGTTACTCTAGGAAGTAGAGTAGCTTCCCTTCTGTTTACACTAGAAAAAATCACGAATATTATAGCTAAAAACCAAATCAGAAAGGTTCACTGCCTTAAATCGGCAAATCAGAGGTTCTGAGAGACTGCGATTGTATTAATTGCTGAATCCCCAAAGCTGCAGTGTCATTATCTTCACAAATAGCCGTTCATTTCGAACTTTAGGTGTGCAAACAAATATCAAATAAAAAAAATCAATTGAATTGAACAAACTAACGTTTACGACAGGGCATTTGTTGCTAATGTAAATGATTTTATGACTCAAACTTGTTTACTTGCATTATATCTATTGTATATATTCTTTGCTGTCTCCTAATCAGTGCTATCGTTCGTACCTCACAGTAATTCAATGGAAGCATAGCGGGAACCAATTTAGTTAAGGACTTAAATAACCTTGCATAACAAATACAAATTACTTCAATTTCAAATTTATGCCGCGTAATAAACTTTGATGAAAACCGGTGTTTCTGTTTCTAGTTCGTATTGCATAACAAATACACAGATAGGGAGTTTACTCTTTCTCAGATCGATTAGCCTCCCTTTGACCATTATTTTTTTTATCCAAATGTATAAAAACTTGAAGGCGTCGAAGAAAGACCTGCACCAAAATGCAGTGTCATCTTTTATCAAATTATGCCGTGTAGTGAAGTTTGATGAAAATAGATGTTTCCAAGACTCGCATCGCATTCGATTTCACAACACTTCAACTTCAAGATAATGCAGCGTAATAAAGTTTTCTTTAGATCCGACTGTTTAAAATTTGGAGGCATCGAATGAAGACCCCCTCAGCTTCATCATTTATCAAAAACATAAGCCGTTTTTTACGGCTGATGTTGCGTAGTGAAAAAATATTTGAGTTAATTGCTTAGTCTAGATGACTTTTCATGACTTTTAAAATGATGTCATCAAGGGAAGATAAATGATTGAGGCGATTTGTTTTTCTTTGGTAGGTTTGAAAATAATCAAACTGCGAAGAAACCGTCGATTTACACACACTTTCATTTATAAAAACTTGAGACATGGAAATCTGTTATCTATGTCTCTGTAAAAACGTAGCATTATGTATAAGGGTTTTGCAGGGGTAGGTTTTCGATAGTTAGAGTGAACATTCTGCAAGTCCAGCAGGATATGAACAGGGGCACTGGTGGGTTATCTGGATATTTTTTTACAGTTCATCTAGTTAATCTTATACTGTTTTTGGTTTTTCCATCATAATCATATCTGGATCAAAGGAACTGATGTAAATGTTGAAAATCCTTTATTTCTGCAGAGGGTCGCGGAAGGATACAATCCATATTGGACGTTATACGTTGTTTACCACAAAAGTTGGATTTTAACGTTGTCGTTACAGTTTTTGGTCCGGTGTTCGTGGGAAACGCTAAATCAGAATATTGGCTTATCGATGCGGAATTTCCGATTTTCTGCTTTCGGTTTCGAATTTGATAAAACTTATGGCAGAACAGGTAGCTAAATCATTTTATTTTTCAAGTGTTTGATTAAATTTACCAGATGATTTGATTAAAATATAGTAGGGATATTCAATAGTCAAACTCATTTGAAGCGATCGGAAAATATTGAGAAATTTTTGGATCGGACAATATCTCCCGTCACGTTAGAATTCCCCATTTTTTTTCTTCCTGTTAATGTACAGCACTCACATTTGAGTATTATAGTACATGTTCCCTGGCAATCTGAACACATCGGGTTTATCAAATGAAAACACCTCTGAAATAATAGGGATGACGCCATATTGGTTCCCGCGGAAATGACGTCACTTCACTTTCGTGTTTAAAAATAGATATTATATGTGAAATCTAAAAAGTCGTTAAATTTGATTGAGGAAACATCTTAACATGTCACAACAACAATTTTGCCATTTGGTATGAGTTACTGATAAAAAGATTATTTAAAAGGATGTCCAACACTTCCAAACACATTGAACTACTTAACTTGCACGCTTAGAAAATGTGTTAATTGGCGGATGCCGATTTACCCGAAAAATTGTAACCCTACACTTATATCCGAGGTGTATTTCACAGCTCACGGAAATACCCGAGTAGTTCCGATTGGTTCCCTGGATGACAACCAGTACGGGGCTAGGAAATGTGTCTTGCCCAAGGACACTCTACGGTGAAATAATTGGCCGCCATCGGGAATCGAACCCGGGGTGACCGGTCTCTGGTCCCCGACGCTAACCACTACACCACCGCAGAACCATTAGAAAATAAAAAGCAATCTTCACGTCGAATTATTTTGAATAGGATATTCCATGATCTTGATATGGAAAGGCAGTGATTACCAGGATATTTAATCTAACTTACTCTGTAGATGCCCACTAAATTCGTCACAATTGTTTCTCCCCAATATTTTAAAATTGCTTTTAATTTGGACCAGTCAACCCCAATTTCAAAAAGAGATTTGGATGGAGACATTATATAAGCCTTGAGTATATATGTTCAGTATGCACCATATCGATTTCATCAAAATCTGAAACTGGCAGAATATTTAACATGACAAAGGCAGCCAGAACCTGAAAAAAGAGATCTAAATCATGGGATACCAATTGTGAAGGAATAGAAAAAAAATGAACAAAAAGATGGACAAATTTTATTACCACCTAAAAAAAGATGCCATTGATGATTTTGCCTACAATGCAGCATACAGTAAATCAGTCGGAGAATTCGCTTACAATGTGAATGAATAGTGATTAAATTTCGCACCTCATTGAAATGATACAACCAGATTGAAATAGGATACCATACATATGAAGTATGTTCATTACAAAGACTTGTGCGAGAGTTACAGGCCTTTTCTTTTTTTGTTGAGCAGTATCATGGTATAGCTTATTGAGACATCAAGCTAAAACACCCTTTTATATCAGATTGATGATTTTTAATATTGGTTTATAAAAGCAATTATGTTTGTTCAGTTGTCGAGAGCTGTAACCCACTCTTAAACACTGTATATGAATTTTTCAAACCTTTGTAATGTGATCTACAACAAAAATAAGATATTCTTATATATGGAAAATCTACCATTAAAAGGTGTGAAATACAGTGAGTCACTCTACATTCACAATGTAGGCAAATTCTGTGATTGAAATACTATATGTTGCATTGCAGGCGTAATGATCAGTAGGTGGAATATCTATATATCCTAAAGATTTGTAAGCAATCTAAACTAGATACGAAATGAATCAAAGATGACTTGATGCATTTTTTGATTGAACGCACATAAAGGAAAACAATCACAAATACTGACAGTACTAATGAGAACTATGTTTATTCCATCTGTCTTTCTCCCTTGTAGGTGCAGACCATCATAACCACAATTCAAGATGCAAGAAGCTCTAGTGAGCGTGTCCTTTTTAAAGTTTCCGAACTCCTAGATAGGGAACAGGTACCAGTGAAATGTACATGGTAAGTTCTGGTGAAACCAGGTTCTTTTTATTCTTTACTTAACCCTTTAACAAATGCAAAATATTCAACTGTCTCAAATAGTTTGCAGGCACTATTTCAAAATGTGATGAAATCGAAAAATAATCTTCTGATAGGGCAGAAAACATTGTGGGAAAGGGAGAAATTGCTCGATAAGAGCAATTTCTCCTTTTCCCACAATGTTTTCCATAGTCTTCTGCATCAAACTGGTCAAATATTGTTCGTGTTTGGGAATGGGTTAAGGTGATTAAGGCAAATTTCTTTATTTTATGAGAGAGCATTGTTGGAGGATCTACCCTTCAAATAAGTTCATTAGTTAACCCTTTTCCAAACAACAACGACGTTTGACCACTTTGTTGCAGACGACTTTAGAAAACATTGAGGAAAAAAGGAGAAATTGCTCGTAACAATCAATTTTTCCTTTTCCCTCAATGTTTTCTGCCCTACCAGTAGATTATTTTTCAATTTCATCACATTTTGAAATGTCATCTGCAAACTTTGGGACAGTCGAAAATTTGTTGTTTGGGAAAGGTTTAAGATCACAAGGTGGTTTTGAATAGATTGTAGATGATGTACTTTGTACTAGTCTGAATAAAAGTCCATTTTGTTCCGTTCTACATAAGAGGATTCATCTTGGTATGCTTTAACCCTTTCCCAAACAATAACGACATTTGACGACTTTGTTGCAGACAACTTTAGAAAACATTGTGGGAAAAGGAGAAATTGCTCGTGACGAGCAATTTTTCCTTTTCCCACAAGGTTTTCTGCTCTTTCTGAAGAATATTGTTTAATTTCATCGCATTTTGAAATGTCGTCTGCAAACTCGTTCAATTTGGGACAGTCGAAAATTCCTCCTTTGGGAAAGGGTTAAAATTATGAATATTGTCTCAAGCAACCACCACAATTCATTGCATTTAAACGATATAATAACGTTTTAGCATGATAAAATATAACAATATTTTAGCATAATAAAGACAATGGCACGATCAAAGGCATCAAGGAAGGAACTTCTTTTGAAATGTTTTCTGTTTTTTATACTAGATTCAATTCATGATTAATGCAGTTGCTTGATCAATGATGAAAAGTCTGTTACACTAAGTATTATGGTTCATTTCACATGCCATGGCATTCTTCTTTGCCATACTTACATTTATAATCAAGACCTGTTTTACTTAACATTTCAGTGAGTGCCACAATCTAAACAGGGAAGATGGTAAGATTTTATTTTATAAGATCTATGCAGTACAACTTTCTACTGCCGCCCGACAAAACGATACCATGCTCTGGTATCCATGACAACCTGGGTAATGAGGTGAACATTCCTAAGGAAAGCAACTTCCGCGCCAAAGAAGTGTGGTACTGGTTTAAACCGTGGAAGCTGCACAATAAAACTCTATAAGATGCTGAAATCATTGTTGAAAGGACTGTCGTACAGATTTAAAATGTTTAGTCTAATTAAATGACATTACAGATCTATAAAGTTACATAAAACTAGATTATTGATATACTTCTCAGCAAATTTGAGATGATGCAAGCCTAGTTCACTGTTTAATCCAAATTACTAAACAATAATGACATTTTACCACTTTGTTGCAAACGGCTCTGAAAAACACCGTGACAAGCAATTCCTCCTTTTCTCACAATGTTTTCTACTCTATCAGAAGATTATTTTTCAATTTCATCACATTTTGAAATGTCGTCTACAAACTCTTTCAAATTGGGACAGTCAAGAATTTGACGTTTGGTAAAGAGTTAAACAGTTTGTTTCAAAAAGAATGATCTTAATCAGAATTCAATTGCCCTTAGGTTAAGTGTGGAATCTTCAGATACTATCACCATGTGGGTCCCACAAGCATTTGACTGTACATACACATATCTTACCTCTGTCGTATAGGGCTGAGAGTTTTCACTTTACATGTACATGTATTCTCTTTTTATACAATCTAACAGACTTAATTAAGTTACAAGATAGGCTGGCAGAACTCGAGGTACGGGAAGCACAGAAAAATGACGAGATGTTCCAAATGAAAAGAACTATACATGAATTAAAGGAGGTGGTATTTACGATAAGGCATGAGTGCTTAGAGAACCCTCTAACCAGAGACACAAGCCCAGATAACCCACACTCAGAAGGCAAGCCCACACAAGATACGCCCACAATATGTGATAAAGACCCGCCCTACAAATCTGACAAAGGAAGTATTTTCAATGATGATATATCCTTTAAAACTTCCAAAGAAAGCACCCATAGTAGTCAAGATCAAGAAATGTTTGGGAAATTCCCCAAGGCTGGTTCAGTATGGCCTTCAGACAGACCCATGGTATTGAGATTGGGAGGAATGGACAGCAGAGTGACTGTTGGTTTTTGTTCAGACAATTCAACAAGCTGTGCAGCTTTTACTAGTGGGGAGAAATATGATAGCTTATCTGGCAGAATAGCAAGTCAGAGGAGAGAAACAGGGAATGCTCGACAGGAAACAACCCACACTCCAAGCAACCAAGAGCAAAGAGGACAACTAACAAATACCAAATTATTGTCACATGGTCAAACTGAAAAAGAGTGAGTTAACCCTTGATTAATCCACTTTCGCCTAACACAATCTAACTTTATGTGCTCAAAATGGTGTCATCAAAAGCGAATTAAAAAGAATCGTTCATCATGATAAATCTTGTCATGTGTCACAATTATTTTTGATCAATGAACAATACACTGTCTGTCTTTTTTCTTTAACCTTTAAAACAATAAAGATATCAAAATAAAAACAAAATTAGACAGACCACTGTCATATATCGGTTAATTAGAGGTTCTGAGATAATACTTATTAAAACTAATTGAAAAGCTAACGTTTACGACAAGTCCCCTGTTCTGTATGATTTCCTTTTGATTTCAAACTAGTGTACTTGTGTTATTGTATCTAGTGCCAACCATCTTTTTTGAGAAGTTCTGTAGCTCCATTCGATAAAATCAGAAAGCATCATACTAAAGGTCCCACACAAGACTACATTAAGAGCTTCATAATTGTGAAACAAAGACTATAGTCTTTGCATTGAACACTCAATACTGAATCTTCTACCATAAAAATGGTTTTGTCTATGTTAGTTAATTTCAAGTTGCATGCTAAATTTCAGGGTTTTTTAAGATATTTTTTTTTGTGTAGACGTCTTTATTATATGTACATGTTTTATTTCAAAACTCTTTTTCTTCATTTGTTAAGTGTGGAAGACATTTATTTTTTAACATGCAATGAAAATGAGTGATGCTATCAATTTCAGGTTAACCAAGCCACCAAATTTTACAAGAGGTGATGAGAGTAAAATAACAGCATCTACAAAACGATCATTTAGTATGTATGGCACCAATTTTGGAATTTGTTTATTCTCATATGGAGACGTTAAGTTAAGACCATTCTTAAAAAAAATGAATAAGTTGCCTAAGTCGTACTCTAAGTTAGCAATTTGCATGTTGTAAAAATCTAGGTTTTCACCTGTCTACTGTGATTTCTCTGCCAAGTGCTAGACCATGTTATAAAGCATGAAAAGTTGATGGTCAACTCATGTGGGGTACACAATGCAACTATCATTGGCAAAAGTAGGTGAAAAAAGCAAAATTACTTGAATGGGGCCATCTTGTTTGTAAACGTTGGTCACATGATTCCCTGCCTATCTTAAATTTGCTAGAATTATCGTTTTCAATTTTGACCGATGACAACATGCCATTTGAGGGAATATGTTGAATATGCAACACCAATCTCCATGTACAGTATTCCTTTAAATGATTCAACATTTGTATTTTCTAAAAATATTTGCCATAATCACTGTTACTCATTAAGAATGTCTTATTCAAATTACTTATTTAGAGAAAGTCCCTGTGATTCATCAAGCAGTTGTTAGAAGAACACCTATAGAAACATGGCAGTTTTTGGGTGGAAAAGAGCAGATTGAAGGTAACTCAATCTCATGAATTTATTCTAGCGTGGGTGAAGCAACATTTAAAGCATTACATAAGTACATAAGTACTACTCTCTCATCCAGAGACAGGTAATGTTAGTGCCCAAGGACTTGTTTTCACAATGTGTCAGTTTGTGGGAATCAAGCAAGCTTTAGAAGATAAACATCACATTACTAAAGGCTTGACCCATGATCAGACTGTTTGTTTAAGTTTGTTATATTTTAGTAAAGAGATCTGATTGTTGAAAGGGCCAGCCAGTTTGGCTTATGAGACACTTTTCACTGATTATACCAAATGCCTCCCAACTTCTATCACTATGCCAGGCGCAGAGAGGATATAAGTCGGTAACCATTAAATCAAACTAGCTTGCGGCTCACGAATCAGCGTTTTTGGAAACAAGTCTTATGATAATCCTTCTCCGGACAAACAACTCCCATGGAACCTTTGACCTCCCTATCCTGAGGCGGATGCCTTATCCACTAGGCCACAGTGACAAATTGTTTGATCTTATTTGTACACACCAGGGAGTCTATGCCTTTACTATCTGTGGCTGCTGTTAAAAGGATTTACTGGAGTAAATAAAGAACATAAGAACTAAAAGCAAAGTTCTTTGTCTATCAGTATGGCAATGAAATAAAATTCAGGCATCTGACATGTCACCAAGGGAGAAGCACTGATTCATCTTGAGATTTTTAGCTTTGGGCAGCTGCCAGTGTGAAGACCCTTAAGGACCATCTTTTGAACCCTGCATTCCTTTTTTGTGTATGTCTGCCTCTGTAGCCTGGTGTTTAGAGTTTGTGCATTAAAATCACCTGGAGATCAGGTCATTTACATGTATCAAGATTTTTTATCGACAGAAGTCAACCAGCTGATTAAAAGATTGTTCTACCAAGATGCTTTAACCCTTTATCAAATGCCAAATTTTCGACTGTCCCAAATTGAAAGAGTTAGCAGACGACATTTCAAAATGTGATGAAATTTGGAAATGATCTTCTGATGGAGTTGAAAACATTGTGAGAAAAGGAGAAATTGCTAGACGTGAGCAATTTCTTCTTTTCCCACAATGTTTTCCAGAGTCGTTTGCAACAAAGTGGTTAAATGTCGTTATTGTGTGGTAATGGGTTAACCAGCCCTTATGGATAGTGAAGCCTAGGCTTTTCCTCCATCAATCTTTACTCCACATTATTTACTATTCTTCATACAGACATCAACGAGTCATAATATAATTAAAAGATTATTGAGGAGATGATTATGAATTCCTTTCTAACAAAACAGAATTTGTGTTTTACAGGCAGCCAGTCAGAGGTTCAGTTATTAGAAGGTATTCATACAGCACTGTTAGTTGATATATCTGAAAGCATGGCCGAAGCCTGGACTCAAGTACAAACCTTTGTCCACGACTATCTTGAAGGTGGGTGAAGTTATTTGTCATTCATGTATAATCCCTCTCTCCCTGTTATCTTGATAAGATGTCCCTGCATTGTTTGCTTAATTTGTTTTACATCGATTGTGGGTTAGTCCTGGCAGTTTGAACCTTGCCAAACGGGGATTCGAACCCAGGACCCTCGGTACTGTAGTCCAACGCTCTACCACTGCGCCACTGTCGCTCACATTAAAAAAATGAAGAAACTTACAAAATGAAAATGGACATTGTTCATACAGTTCATACTACCTAATTACTGGCTTTGACTACAAAAACAATTGTGACAATCATATGTACACCTTACTCTTTAACCCTTTTCCAAACAATAACGACATTTTACCACTTTGTTGCTGACACTTCTGAAAAGCATTTTGGGAAAAGCAGAAATTGCTCAAAACGAGCAATTTCTCCTTTACCCACAATGTTTCCTGCCCTACCAGAAGATTATGTTTAGATTTCATCACTTTTTGAAACGTCTTTTGCAAACTCTTTCTATTTGGGACAATCGAAAAGTTGTTAAGGGGTGTTAAAGGGTGGATGACGCACTTTGGCAGATTTACTGCAGTAGACTGAAGGAATAACTTTTACTGAGCAATTACTCTTTTTGTCACAATGGTTTCTATCAAATTTCTCTAAAAGGAAGGCATTTTGTCTATTATACTATGGACATCTTCTAATTGTTATGATTTGAACATTTTTCAAGAGTCCTTACAGGGGAATAGATTAACACAGGTACATTTTACCTTCAGTTAAATGAATATTTTGATCAATTTGTCAGCCAAGTTTCATACATATACAGTTCCTTGCACATTATAAGTTATGTCTCAATATTTCAAAAACATCCTGCTACAGATACTGGATAAATGATATGAAGAAAGTGTTAACTCTTTACCAAACGCCAAATTTTGGACTGTCCCAAATTGAAAGAGTTTGCAGACGACATTTCAAAATGTGATTAAATTGTAAAATGATCTTCTGATAACCTAGAACACATTGTGGGATAAGGTGAAATTGCTTGTTAAGAGTAATTTCTTCTTTTCCCACAATGTTTTCAAGGGTCATCTGCAGCAAACTGGTCAAATGTCGTTATTGTTTGGTAATGGGTTAACCCAAAATGTTTTCTGACCTATCATAAGATTATTTTTCAATTCCATCACATTTTGAAATGAGGTCTGCAAACTCTTTCAATTTGGGACAGTCGAAAAAAATTTGTTTGGGAAAGGGTTAAACATGCTCATGTTTCCTTAATTTATTTAAAATTCTTTTTTGATACAGAAATGATTTTTTGTGTATACAGGTATTTATTGGACTAAATTAACAAACACGTTTTATTCTCAGGTTTGAAGGAGTTGAGATCAGAGGAGAACTTCAATGAAGAATATGTTTCTCTCATCGTGTTTGGTCATGAGACACGAGTTACCAGGGCAACCAAGAACATTGAGCTCATTTGCAAAAAGTTTGGTGAGTTACCAATACCAGCATTGAAAGTGAAGGTGAAAACATAAAGATGTTAACCATCCCCTTTCCAGCCAAACATAAGCAATTCAGTTAGCAGTTGATATATCATAAAACAAAGGATTCCAGGGTCCAAATAGCTAATTTGCCAAATACGAAGGGTCCAAATAGCTATTTTGCCAAATACGATTTTCTTTACATCTAATAAAGTCATAGCGACACTATCAATTGGCCTTTCATGAATGAAAAATTATGATCTTATTGTAAAAACATTCAGGAGCTTTGAAGAAAGAAAATTAGTTATGATGATGAAATGTGGGGTGTGTATGTGCTTGGACTGCCGTGATATGGCTGCAATACTAAAAAAAAAACGCAATCAACTTGAGAACAACTTTCCTTGAAATTCTTTAATTGCAGTGTCAATTGTTTTCTTTTTTTTTTCTCAAGTCTAAATAGTGATATAAAACTGATTACTTTTGTTTGCGTTCTTATTCATCAACAAAAGTTTCATCTTTTTGTGGATAATTTTGTTAAATAGAGTATAGATATCATATAAAAGAAGAAATGCAACAAATATTTTTTCATCATTCATTTCCCTGTATCAACAAGTTTCTGAACAGTGAAGAAAAACCAGGAGATATAAGTAAACATTGGTGAATGATTAAAAGGTTGTTGCGATGTCAATCATTCCATTTTAATATTAAAACTAACTCTGTACACAAAGAGAATCAAGAAAGCATGTTTATAGTTATAGATGTTTTTTTCCTGCAATTTTCAGACTCAATCATCCTAGGGGGACCATCCCCTATGTTTGGTGGAATAATGTTTGCTGTGGCAGCAGCCGAGAGCAATTCTAGTAAGTTGATGTGAATTATTGTCTCCATAATACCTGACTCGCAGGGATGGTGAAAACTGAATGAGATTTACTTGTTTGTAAATGCCAAATGTTTTTCTGCCCTTTTCTGTATAATAATTATGTAGTAAATTTCAGTAAAAATTCACTTTTCCTTAAAAGCACATGAAAGGATATGAGTACAAATGAGTACATTGGAAATGTATATGGAGTTTTTAATCATGTTTATAAAAGTCATGAAAATTAATCTATAAAGCTGTGAGACACTATTTAATAAACACCTTTAACAGAAGTTATTTTGTGCTTGAAATATAGTTGTCTCCAATTAAATCATGTTTATTTTTAATCTTTTTGTTTACCTATTTTAAATCACAAATTGTGTTCTCTAGGAAGAACAGATATTCCCCAAGCAGGCAATGTTGTTATTATCTTTTTCAGAGAATGCTCTTGTTGGTTTAATAGATTGGAAGATTGTTCCAAAACGGATTGTACTCATCAGTGATTTTAATCCAACAGAGACTGAGTTGTCTGCTGGACCAGATATAGTCGACCCAACTAAACAAGACGAGGTACGTATGTGGTACTCAGACTGAGTTGTCTGCTGGACCAGATATAGTCGACCCAACTAAACAAGACGAGGTACGTATGATGTACTCAGACTGAGTTGTCTGCTGGACCAGATAAAGTCGACCCAACTAAACAAGACGAGGTACGTATGATGTACTCAGACTGAGTTGTCTGCTGGACCAGATATAGTCGACCCAACTAAACAAGACGAGGTACGTATGATGTACTCAGACTGAGTTGTCTGCTGGACCAGATATAGTCGACCCAACTAAACAAGACGAGGTACGTATGTGGTACTCAGACTGAGTTGTCTGCTGGACCAGATATAGTCGACCCAACTAAACAAGACGAGGTACGTATGTGGTACTCAGACTGAGTTGTCTGCTGGACCAGATATAGTCGACCCAACTAAACAAGACGAGGTACGTATGTGGTACTCAGACTGAGTTGTCTGCTGGACCAGATATAGTCGACCCAACTAAACAAGACGAGGTACGTATGTGGTACTCAGACTGAGTTGTCTGCTGGACCAGATATAGTCGACCCAACTAAACAAGACGAGGTACGTATGTGGTACTCAGACTGAGTTGACTGCTGGACCAGATATAGTCGACCCAACTAAACAAGACGAGGTACGTATGTGGTACTCAGAATTCAAACTCTGCCCATTCTTAACATGTCATAAGGTTTGGCTTGTAAACATACATACCCAGCAGCTAAACAAGACAAGGTATGTATGTGGTACTCAAAATTTAAACTCTGCCCATTCTTAACATGTTGTAAGGTCTAACTCATAAAATTTATGCCAGTCCCTTTCAAGTCTGCTTCCTTAAGACATGACCATTACTATTCATGAATGTTGGTATATGAAAGTCAAAATGTTGAAACCACTTATGATAGTATTTAAATGTTATTATTGTTGTACCATTGTAACATGTTTATATTGTAGGCATTTTCCCAACCATAGATTTTATGTTTTCTTTTATTATTGTTGTTCATGCCCGCTTCATACAGGTTCATATAGGCTGAAAACATCATGTCCAGCCTTTTATTGAGTAATATTCATCTCCCTGTTGTAAACCAATCATTGGTATCCCAACTCATTACCTCAATATTGTAAGACAGGGTACCAACAGGGAATCGCTAGCAATCACATCAGTAGTTGAGCATTTAACATATTTGTTTTTGCAGACGTTATGTCACATGATGGATGTTATAAAAAAGTTCCCACCATCCGGGAAGGAACTCATCTGTGTACCGGTGGGAGAGGCCAACATGGTAAATACTAAACAATAGTTTATTTATAGGTTGTATATCAAGGGCCCAATGCAAGACCATAGCAAGTGCTTCACTAGATAACGAAAATCGAGATATCCAATGATACTTTATATAGATAAAGAAGGAAAAAGCTTTCCTCGACATATGGAGAGAATCGAGATATCCGAGTTGAGATAACGAAGTAGACAGTACTTCAAGTTCCCTTTTACAGAGGAACTAAGAAAATATCAGGTGCACAAGATGCTTTTATAAGAGTGAATACTATAAGATTTGTTTACAATCAGCAATCAAACAAGGTCAGCCGAGAAACGTTTGGAACCAATGAAACACGAGAAATGCTCCATTTTGAGTGTTTACACTGTTGGTATTGGATAAATGACAGTTTTCTTATATGTTTCACGTGACTTTTTTAACCAGGTGATAGCCACTCATTAATTGGAGCACTCCTTGCTATTTAATATGTTTCTCAAATGTACTTAATTCGTGGGTACATGATTTGGGAAAATAGCACTTTGAAACATAGATAATAACTAATGCAGGCATTATATTTTCATGATCCTGTGGTTGTTCCCTATGTTTCAACAAAGTCTATTATAATGTTTAACTCGCTTTTGCAGTTTTTGTGAGCGCTAGTTTGCTTTTAGGTTTATGAATAAAAAATGTTCATACAAACATTTATTTTATAAAGACCATGGTAGAGCAATTGCCAAGCTTAAGTGGTGGAAGACAATGGAGGTACCAAGACGGACGGAGACTTGCACGAAGATTCTATGTTCTAGTGAGTATACACTCTAACGATGTTTTCTTTAACCCGTTTTCAAACATTAACAACATTTGACCAGTTTGTTGCAGACGACTCTGAAAAACATGGTGGGAAAAGGAGAAATTACTTGTGATAAGCAATTTCTTCTTTTCCCACAATGTTTCTCCCCAATCAGAAGATTATATCCCAATTTCATTACAATTTGAAATGTCGTCTGCAAACTCTTTCAATTTTGGACAGTCGAAAACTTAGCTCAGGTAAAGGATCAAAGCACTCAGGGTACCATGATGGCACTACATCTTGAAGGCCAGTCCAGAATAGTACTGGTTTGTTTACAGGAAACTTTAAAGTGTTTCAAATGTTGATAAGCAACAAAAAAAAGAAAAATGAAACTAGCAGTTCTGGGTATGTTACTGTTATCAAATCGTACCTTAAAAGGTACAAGTAAATAAGGAACAGTAGTTCTTTACTTCTTTTTTGATTATGCAAACTGTGGAATTATTAAACCTTCAATATAAGTGTCTAAAAGGAAATTTTAAATAGAATCAAATAAAGACACTTAGAAATAACAGAACGTTTTGATAAGTTCTAAAAATAAAAATTTAGAGTAAAAGAACTTGATCGCTTTTAAGGAATAATGTTTCACTGTAAATAAATGCTTCTGTCGGTAGCTAAAGCATTCTATCAATCAGACCTTCCAAGCAGATGAAACTAATAGGTACTCTTGAATGGAATGTCACTTTCAATTGAAAAGAATAATTCATGAACATTTACTATATCGTCTCAGAAACAGTCCTTGGGTAGTGTGTCTGGTGACTTGGAAAGCCTCCTGGATGCAGGCAAAGCTAGCAGCAATATAGTAAGTATAGAATGTAGTTTAGAGAACAGATACAGAATATTCTATTCTGTTCTGTTCTAGGAACGAAATGTTATCTAATACGACTACTTTTTTCGTTTTGGGGGTTTAATTTTCATGCTTATTTTATGCAAAATCTAAATGTTAACTTTTAGTGCACACTATATTTATCATGTAAGGTAAGCCTAAGTTTGTTCTGGTATATGTGTCATAGCTGGGAAAAACCTGTGTTTGGAAAAATCGTAGTTTATCCTGTCACTAGTGTCATTTTGGGACGTATAACTAGGTGCCGTATAACATTTGTGATATCCGGCACTAACCATATAACACGTGCACGTGACGATTCATGACGTCATAAGAACGAAATGACGTCATGTTTACATCATTCTCTACATATTTTTCATTCTTTCTCGTGTTTTATTTGTATATTATTTGTTTGAAAGAATACATAAAGGTAACAGGATAAATAGAATAGATGGTTGGTGTCTTTGAATGGGAAAAGTTATCGGGCTCGGCATCGGAATATTATCCGTTTCGCCTTCGGCTCACCGGATAATATTCCTACGCCTTGCCCGATAACATTTCCGATTCACGACACCAACCATCTATTCTCTATTTATTACTCCTTCTTTTCCGATGGGCAGAAAACACGAAATTTCTCGAGCAGATTTGCGATGACGTCAAAAAATGACGTAAAAAAATGGTGGCCATTTTTATAAGATTTGACATATTTTATTTCATTGAAAGCGAGAGATATATACTGTTTATAAATGAACTAGATTTACAGAACAAGCTTTATTGCATTCGCACATGTACATTATCGATTTTAAACAGTGAGACGCGCTACAATATGTACCCGTTTACCTCTAAACAAGTTGCAAGTGTGTGTAGCTAGGGCCAGAAGAAATGTCAAGTTACGGTACATATCGGCATCATGCAGTGCATGTTCAGCCAGGTCTGTGTTGGAAATTCATCATGCAACCAAATATTTTTATGCAATTTCCTTGCTTGTTATGCCCTAATGATATGATTACTAGTGAATTGAATGTTTTGGATGACAAATAATTCTAATGAAAGTTAAGACCATCTAGAAGGACGGATATGGTATCAAATATTTTGGTACGATTCGGTAAAGTTTACGTTATGCCGGTAATTTTGGTAAATATCAGACAGCTGCGAACGTTAGAATTTTGCTCCTAACTAATGATCGTTTATAACTGCATAACCAACTGGATTTGATTGATTTTGAAATTGTGACGCTCGAATGGGCTGTTATAAGGGTGAACAACTCGCTTTAAGAGTTATTCGTAGAGTGAGTACTCTGCACTACATTCTATACCGTGATATCCTTCAGGTGTCGCATTCTAGTACAATCATACATGTTTACCTCCCTTAACCCATTACCAAACAATTAAGACATTATACCACTTTGTTGAATACGACGTTCGACTCTGGAAAACATTGTGGGAAAAGGAGAAATTGCTCGTGACGAGCAATTTTTCCTTTTCCCACAAGGTTTTCTGCCCTATCAGAAGATTGTTTTTCAATTTCATCACATTCTGAAATGTCGTCTGCAAACTCTTTCAATTTGGGACAGTAGAAAATTTAACGTTTGGTAATGGGTTAATTCTGCAAAATACTATTGTTTGACACATTCCCTTTAGGGACAACAATGATAAGAAGAGAAATTGCCCATTATGTCCAATTTATCCTTCTGTCACAGTGAGTGATCTATACCCAAAATCACAAACATTTGTTTCCATTTAACTTAGGTTGTTTGCTATTGTTATTTAATTTTGGTCCAGCCACTGATTCCAATATGGGTGAATAGGTTGAATTTCAGAACTGTGACATGAAGTTGATCAAGGATAAGACAAGTCATTGGACTCTTGACGTATTTCAAAACCTTTATTTCTAGTTTAATCATATACTATTTGATTCTTTCTCAATTAGATCTGCTTGTGACATGTATTTCAGGCATACACAAACAAAAGCAATGAGGTCCTATCTAATTCTTCATTTGAACCCATTTACAGGATCACTCTAAAGGATATATCGCAGGCAACCAATGCCCCATTGGTCTAACAGAAGAGGACATGGTAAGGAGGCACTGTAGTTAGTTACATGTAGTTAGCTAGAATTAACAGATAATGTCATTATCTTATTCATTCATTAAACATTTCAAGAAACATTAGCATGTGTTTCTTTCCATAAGCCAATAATTTACATGCAATGTAAGTTCTTAAGCAAATCGTTTCTTAGCTGAGAATCTTCAACTTTTGGAAAGAGGTGTTTCACAAAGTGAATACATTGGGAAATGCCAACTGTGTAAAAACGGAGGTTAAGGACGTTATCAGACTAAGATATTTTGTTAAAGGCAGGCATGCAACTATCATAATGTATCAAAGACAACTTTCTTTATGATATTGGGAAAGAAAATATTGCGGAAGAATTATTGCAAATTGTGAGTCATTTTCCGGTTTGTTATGGGTTTCTCTCTAGTTTTCTTTTTGTGTGATTTAACCCATTACCAAACAATAACCACATTTAACCACTTTGTTGCAGACGACTCTAGAAAACCTTGCGGAAAAAGGAGATTTTGCTTGAAATTGGAAAATAATATTGTGTTAGGCCAGAAAACATTTTCTGACCTAACACAATATTATGTTACAATTTCATCACATTTTCAAATGTTGTCTGCAAACTCTTTCAATTGTGGACTGTCGAAAATTTGGTATGGTAGAAACATTGTGAATGATGGGAAATTGCTAGCTAGAAGAAAAGAGATAGCCCCCACCTCTATCAAATAAAATGGTGATTTTCTTACTTCTCAAAAAGCAATTAACTTGGGGGTCTTCTTTCATTAACAATGAGTCATGCATCACAAAAATAGAGAAATTGTAAATGTGTTGTAACAATGTGAATAAAAAAATTGACAAAATTATAACCAACACATGCTTGCATTTACAAAAAAAAATCACATACATGTACTTCCATTTTACAGATCCTATTTAAGGAAGCATTGGTTGACGTTGATAAATCAATGGCAAAACTCTTGATCAACGATGAAGAAACTGACAACGGTTCCCTGCCAAAGATCGGTTCACGAGTGAGGCGGGGACCAGACTGGAGATACCCGGATCAAGATGGTCTTGGACCAGGAACTGTGATAGGACATGTGCTGGGTAAAAACTAATTAGACTCACCGAGTCTCTTCTTATGGCCTAACCTCTTTCTCTGGCATAGTGATAGAAGGAGCTACTTGGTATGACCAGTGAAAAGTGTATCATATGCTAAAAACTGGCTGGCCCTTTCAATAGGGGTGACACTATTATTAAAAAAAACCTAAACATGTCTGTGTTTCCTTTGTTTGAGGCAACTGCTGCAAACTTCTTTAGAGACCATTCTGACAAAATAGTGAATTATTCAAGATCAGCAATGTATCCTTTAGTAAAAAAATGGTTATTGACCAACATTATAGTAGAGAAAATGTATTTCTATCCTCTTTCTGTCATATGCTGTTACATTCAATTTGATTAGGTCAC
The DNA here is from genome assembly GCA_947846245.1 of Cerastoderma edule. NCBI lineage: Eukaryota > Metazoa > Mollusca > Bivalvia > Cardiida > Cardiidae > Cerastoderma > Cerastoderma edule. Next base: position 31,025,712 of record OX401412.1, read on the forward strand.
AAGTTGCCATATGAAGGAAATATTAGATGATTGTGAGAATGAGATCATTACAAAACAATAACTTTGTGTTACAGACATTGTAAGTGTAGCTGATGACAATGACATATCTTATTGCTGAATGAAAATTTTATTTAAGTTCAGTTTGATTGGGTTGCGATGGTCTAAATCAGAAGTTGCAACAATTGAATGGTTCACAAATGTTAAGGGCTTACCATAGTCAGACTTTGAACCATCCACTTGTTTTATTAGGAGATGAAAAGCTTTCATACCACGCAAATGGCTAAATAACACTGTATATATGCATATATAAGCTTTTAGGTAAGATTTGCATTTTTCAATCTGGTCATTTTATTCAAGAAAAGGGAATCAATATGTTGTTTGAATGCACATATGGTATGAACAAACAATGTGAACCTTAAGAATACTTTGAAACAAATTAAATCTGAAAAAAGTAGAAACAATTTCACATCACAAATAAACCATTTAAAAGAGATGTCAATCATTTTTGGTGTGGTTTCATGAATAAAACAGTATTATAGTAATATAACTTGTATCCTTTTGAATTAATTAAAAAAAAACAATTCAATTAAAGACAGATAATTGTCTGTGTAGAATGCAATGTTAATCAATGATATTGTAACTTTTTTGTTACATAGGGGAAAGTGTACATGTAGAATGGGACGTTGAAGGATGCAGGAACGTTTAAAGACAAATAATTGTTCATGTAGAATGCGATGTTATTCAATGATATTATAACTTTTTTGTTACACAGGGGAAAGCGTACATGTAGAATGGGACGTTAAAGGACGCAGGAATGTTTAAAGACAAATAATTGTTCATGTAGAATGCGATGTTAATCAATAATATTATAACTTTTTTGTTACACAGGGGAAAGCGTACATGTAGAATGGGACGTTAAAGGACGCAGGAACGTTTAAAGACAAATAATTGTTCATGTAGAATGCGATGTTAATCAATGATATTGTAACTTTTTTGTTACATAGGGGAAAGCGTACATGTAGAATGGGACGTTAAAGGACACAGGAATGTTTAAAGACAAATAATTGTCTGTGTAGAATGCAATGTTAATCAATGATATTATAACTTTTTTTGTCACACAGGGGAAAGTGTACGTGTAGAATGGGACATTAAAGGACACAGGAACGTCTATAGATACGGGAAAGATGGCCAATACGAAGTCCTTCTGGTGGATGAACCCAGGTTGATTGGGCCGTATGATCGGTTAGCTGTAGGTTGTCTCGTACTACCAGGTATAATAATGTGACGGGTGTAGGATATGTATAAATACTTCTTCTGCAGTCACGCTGTAGAAGCCGGCTTTTATAGGCGATTCGGTAGAGTTGTTGGCTTTCTCTCGAAGTTAAGCAATGTACATCGCGGTTAGTACCAGGATATGTGACCCGTGATGGCTTTACTTCAAGAGGGACCCGATAGACGTTACAATAGTAACCTATAGCTTTAACCCTTTACCAAACGCCAAATTTTGAACTGTTCAAAAATGAAAGAGTTTGCAGACAATGTTTCAAAATGCGATGAAATTGTAAAACAATTTTCTGACAGGGCAGAAAACATTGTGGGAAAAGGAGAAATTGCTCTTTAAGAGCAATTTCTCCTTTTCTCACCACGTTTCCTAGAGTCTATTGCATCAAATTGGTTAAATGTCAATATTGTTTGGTAATGGGTTAAGAGAGGTAAACATTAAGAGCAATTTCCCCTTTTCCCACCATGTTTTCCAGAGTATACTTTATTGAAGTGGTCAAATGTTGTTATTGTTTGGTAATAGGTTAACATTTTCACTACCAGATCTTGTTACTCTAGCATATACCAAAGAAAAATATGGAAAAAATGAGAAAAAAGACAGAATTTACCCCTGCAAGTCCTGTATGAGACGCTCAAATGTCTTCACTGGTGCATAAAAAATGATGTCAGGTTTCATGGTACACTATATACCAACCTTCTATACTCTAATGTGTACCTAGTGATTCTATACATACAACCATATTACCCCTGTTTAGTAAGGGCGGATATGGTATATAAGGTGTTTAAATTGCGCCAGAAACCAAAATACTGTCACTTGTGGATTTGACTTTCAACTAAAACTAATTGTTTTGGGGTTGTAAGCCACAGACATTTGTGAATTGTGAAAATGGATAATGAAATGAATGTTTGAAATCTCAACTTTCAGGACCAGACTGGCATTATGGTTATCATCAAGTGAAGCAGGATGAAGAAGGTGTTGTCATAAGAATCCTTGGCTCAGAAAAATTTCATGTGAGTATAGAACTAAAATTGATATATAGCTGCTCTTTTCACCATTAAGAATTGCAAGTCCTATACAAGTGAATGAATCAAAACGATGGGTGCTATATTTGTCGGTGTTTGACAAAGCAATGCAAATGCCAAGTTTGTGTTTATTTTTTAATACTACCTAATTTATAGGTATTTAACATGTTGTATAAACCATAGAAGTTGAATGATATTGTTAGTCCTTTTAGTTTAGTTGGTGTTAGGAGATTTAGTGACATAGTCAATGCAAGTTCTCATTTTGTCAATAATCATTTTTACTTTTTATACGAAAAAGGAATATGATATAAGGTATTCCAGGTAAAATAAATTTCTTAACCCTTTATCAAACACCAAATTTTGGACTGTCCCAAATTGAAGGAGTTTTCAGACAACATTTCACAAATGGGAATAAAATAAAAAAGAATCTTCCGATAGGGCAGAATACATTGTAGAAAAAGGAGAAATTGCTCGTTAAGAGCAATTTCTTCTTTTCCCACAATGTTTTCTTGAGTCGAATGCAACAAACTGGTCAAATGTTGTCATTGTTTGGTAATGGGTTAAACAATTGTTTTGTTTTTCGTAATGTGTTTTTTGAATTTTGAAAAAGAAACTCTACTTGAAATACGAAGATATGGTAAACAAGGTAAACTTCATTATAGATCAAGTGGACAGGGGGACATAGAGGGGACTATATCTACAGGATAGGAGCACCATCAGAGCTGAAATTAGCGTAAGTTGGCTTGTAGACCTGATCATTCCATTATATATGCTTCCCTATGTGAAATTGTGAAGCAATAGAAGGTTATGATTATGGAATAGTAATCATTTAAAAATGCAATATAGTCTTATTGTTTACTAAATTTCATTAACATAACAGCCTATGAAATTGAATTGGAAATTAATTGTCAATGATTGACCTATTACTCTTTATTGAATGTACCTACTAAAAGGCCCCCACAGTTGTAACAACTTTAAAAGAAACCATTTTGACAATTCAAAAGATAAGATATAAATCAGATTTGACTTGCTAAATAAGTTCATTTCTCGCTATAGTTTCTTGTTTTCACAATTAAATCATCTCTTTTGATAACAAATTCTGCATAAGTCTACATGTGTTGAAGTGTTATTTTATATATATAAATGAGATTGGACTTGCTAAATATGTTCCTTTCTCGCTATAGTTTCTTGTTTTTAAGATTTTATCATCTCTTTTCATAACGAATTCTGCATTAGCCTAATTGTGTTGAAGTGTTTTTTTAGGTTGAGTTCGATTTAAGATAAAGATTTAAGTTAAGTCATAATTACATTGTCTCCCTATAAGTCATAATTACATTGTCTCCCTATAAGTCATAATTACATTGTCTCCCTATAAGTCATAATTACATTGTCTCCCTATTTATCTTCCTTTCAGGACTACTGGCTCACCAGAATCGAAATCACAGAAACCCAAGTTGAAAAACAAAAACATTCGAATCCCAAAAATATGACATGTTGAACACAATGGGATGCCAAACTTTTACAGAACGACTTTAAACACTGTGCTTTGGCATATAGATATTGATGTATCAGGCTAGCAGAATAAATGATTTTAAAAACTATTGTGTCAAAAGTAGGAAATCTGAAATAATTATTCTCTATTAATTACACATTGTTACATCATACAAATGATAATGTTATGATTTTCTTATGCTGATAAATCTTTACCAGGTAATGTGTGTCTTCGAACAAAGCAGCAGGCCTCATTAGTCCAGATTTCTGATCTCAAATGCCATTGCTATATTGACTGACACTAGAGAAGCATAATAAATGTCAAAATGTTGAAGAAAGAGTTTCGTTCATGGCTCATTATTGAGACTAGAGGCACCATTTAAAATCAATGTGACAAAGAAATGCATAATACCAATGTATAAATATTCATTTATATAATATACGAATTCGAAAAATACTTTTCTACAAAACATCATGTATAAATAGTCACATTTACTATATGTTACTCATTTGGGGGAGAAACATCTGGTAATAGAATTGTATAGGGTTGTTTCACTCCCATTTTGGGGGAGAAGCAACTTTTGGGGGAAACAACATGGGGGTGGGGGGAACAGTTTGGGAGAGAAACAACTGACAGCCTAGTTAGAATTATCCAGATGTAGATATTTCATTCTACTCTCTTTCTGATTGGTGTCCACTTTTTTCTCGTCGTTGATTGGTCCCCTCTGACACAGAGGGGAAATGCTGACTTTTTTTTATAAAATGTATAAGACTGATTTCTGTTTTGAGAAATATATTGATGTTTTAAAAGGAGATACTTTAAGAAAGCAGATGACATGTTTTAGATTAAGTTCTCACTCTTTAGATATTGAAACAGGTAGATTTAATGGAATTGATAGAAGAGATCGAATATGTAGACTTTGCTCTTTAAATCAGATTGAATCTGAATATCATTTTTTATTATGCTGTCCGGCCTATGCAAACATTGGTAATAAATATTTTGGACATCTACCATGGCCAAACACTAATACATTTGTTAATATTTTATCTTCAAAACATCAATGTATTCTAACTAAAACTGCATATTATCTAAAAGAGAGCTTTAAATGTCGAAATGAAATTATTTAATGTATTTACCTTTATTATGTATCATTATGTGATAGATCAACTAAATTTGTGACTTGTATGTTTTCGTGATTTGATAATCTTTGTTATTTGTTTTTTTTCTGTATATATTAACATGTATACGTATATTATATATATATGTATGTACCATATTTGTAAATGTTGTCTTGGCCAAAGGCATTTATATGCTGGTGTTTGCCAAATAAAGAATTGATTTATCGCAGGGTGCCTCCAAGCTGTTACACAGTTACAGCTTGGATCATCCAAATTACTGGGGTGACAGTCGGTTCGGTAAATGACTAGTTCGGTAAAAAGGTAAACTAAAGTAAAAGGTCTGGCTGGTTAGTTAAAAATCTATACAAGAGTAAAAGTAATTGTATATAGTGTATGAAATGTATTTGTTTTAGCACTTAAATTATGAAATTCCTCCTTTAAACAACTAGTTTTATTGTTTTAATACTTAGGGTGTGGAATTCCTACTTTGATTGATTAATTTGAGTGTTTGCATTATAAAACGAACTGCACAGATTTTACTTTAATCAAATCTGAGACATAGATAACATCCATGTCTCTGATCAAATTATTGATTGTATTTTGTGTGTATTGAAATGAAATGCCTGAAATAATTGTTGTAAGTATGGAAATCACAGTGCGTATTAAAATAGAAATAAAGTATTTTGCATGCTTGTAAATAATAGTATGTTATAAACATAATGTCGTCTAAAGACAGAAAGGCTATTTTTAAACTTTCTCATTATTTAAAGGAAGCTTTTGAATTGCGCAATACAATGTGTTAATAGAATGCTCTTCTTTTCGGAGGGAGTTAATAAATATGTATGTTTGTATGTTTATATGTGTATTGATTGAATATTCTAGTAGATGATTGAAACTGTATTTTTATTTTGTATGCATAGTCAACTGAAATGTTATGACCAATGGATGATGAATTTGCCAAATAAAATAAATGAAAAAAAAAAAATTGTTATTGTTAATTAATTAACACTAAATTGATTTGGGATTTAAATGTTTTTCACACCCAATTAAACTGTTGTTCTCTCTAATATAGGTATTTACCGAACCAGCCATACCCCTTATTTTAGTTTACCTTTTTACCGAGTTGACCTGTAATCGAGTTACTGATACCCAGGAATACACAGTGCACTCTCGTTAACAATGATGTTTGCTTCTGTCCATTTTGGCCTAACACTTCACTAGTTTTCATTATTCATACCATCAGTACTCTTATCATTTTGATATTTGACAAACATGCAATAGTATTATTAATGCTTTTTATTTGTTTGTATCATACAAATGTATATGTCCCTTAACTGTAATACATGTATTCAATCTGAACGCATCGGGTTTATCCAATGAAAACGCCTCTGAAATGATAGGGATGAAGCCATATTGTTTCCCACGAGAATGACGTCACTTTACTTGCGATTTTAAAAACAGATCTTAAATTTGAATTCTAAAAAGTCGTGAAATTTGATTGAGGAAACAACTATACATGTAACAACAACAATTTCGCCATTTGGTATGAGTTACTGATAAAAAATGATTAAAAAGGATGTCCAACACCTCCATACACATTGAACTACTTAACATGCACGCTTAGAAAAAGTGTTAATTGCCGGTTGCCGATTTACCCGAAAAATTGTAACCCTACACTTATATCGGAGGTGTATTTCACAGCTCACGGATATACCTGAGTAGTTCCGATTGACATGTATTCTGTCATTCGGAACACCTCGGCCATTTCTTAAAATAACCTCGGAGGCAATGGGGAGCCATTTTTGAAAGTAGGTCTGCAACGAAGGGCATGTCCGTTTGCAATCGTATCTACTCGGAAATCCCCGGCACAAGCCGAGAATTGCCGAGTAGATACGATTGACAAAATATGAATCAAAGATGTGTTGATATGGTCATCTTTAATGAAAAGAGTAAAAACAAACATTCAATTGTGACATATAACCAATTTGTGTGTATTTAAATACATATTTAGTGCCTGTGAGCATTTTGCGTTAGCCGCCGGAAATAAGGCGAATTACCCCAGGATTTCTGGTGTATTCATGTACTGCCTACGAGGTATATCTACCGACTTGTTACGGGGATTGCCGAGTAGATACGATTGGTATTCTGTAATAACCAGATCTAATAAACGTTTAATAGGTCTTTGGTAATAACCGATTGCCTTCACAGTGCCTTATAAGGGAAAACACAATGCATTAATCCTTGAAAATTAATGTGTATCATATTGTGATATATGTTACCTTACATAGAATTATCATCTGCAAAATGTTCATGTGTACTAAATGATATGCTTTTTGATATGAGTTTTAGTACGATATTTTTGTTTGTAGAATGGAATATGTTCTATCCACTAAACCCATTCACATGAAATAGATATATCCAGGGCTGGACTGTTTGATATTTAATGAAGGGAGGGGGGAGGGGGTCATGGGGCTCAAAATGTTTTTAAAACTATTTAATCATAACAAAGCATAACCCTTTCCTAGACAGAGGATTATTCCTGGTCAAAATTAAAAGCCAACCAGAACAGGTTTCTCTGTGGGACAAGGCTGCTGGGATCATTGTGACAAAAGAAGAAATTGGTCCTCATGAACTTTTTGAATGAATGAGAGTGGTTCTCATGAGACCCCCTTTTCGCATTGATTTTGAAAGTTCCGAGCCCAATTTTAACAAATCGGGGTACTTTGCTTCGACACGCATAGATCTGTGAAATATTGATAGAAATGCTTGCGATTGGTTCCGTTTCACTTGAAATTGGCTTAGAAACTTAAAAATATTTTATCGGAGCGATTAAACGAGATTTTGATTTTTATTTTGGTCAGAGTACACTGAAGAATTACTTCCGGAGGTCGTTGTACAGTAAAAAGTAGTTCTTGAAAATTTAGAATGTTACTTTGAGTGTTAATTTTATGCTTTTAGGACATAAGAGGGGGTGTTTTTGACTGTTTTTGATATTTTGTGGGTGTTGGCCATGTTTTAAACCCCTGGTTTGTTGTTTTTTCCATAACTACTTCTCGCGGAAGGCGGAGCGCTGAGGGAGACGTCCTTCGCTGACCCACACATTTTTGTAGGCAATTTAAGAGGTAGGTAAAAAGTAATGGCCGGTAGTGAAAAAAGTAGTTGATCTTCGATATGTTTGCTTGTCAAATTCTGATTGGCAACAGAGTGTGGAATAGTGAAACAACAAGGATTAACTCAGAATCTTTTCATGGAAGGTACTGTGAACATGCCAAAATGACTGTTTTTGTATAGAACAAAGAAGGGCCAAAATAAGCAAGACTACGACCAGAAAGGTTCACTGCCGTAAATCGGCAAATCAGAGGTTCTGAGAGACTGCGATTGTATTAATTGCTGAATCCCCAAAGCAATGGTATCTACTCGGCAATCCCCGTAACAAGTCGGTAGATATACCTCGTAGGCAGTACATGAATACACCAGAAATCCTGGGGTAATTCGCCTTATTTCCGGCGGATAACCCAAAATGCACACAGGCACTAAATATGTTTTTTAGATACACACAAATTGGTTATATATCACAATTGAATGTTTTTTTACCCTTTTCATTAAAGATGATCTTATCAACACATCTTTGTTTCATATTTTGTCAATCAGCTCTTTCCGGCAATCCCCGGCTTGTGACGGGAATTGCCGAGTCGATACGATTGGCCCTTCGTTGCTGACCTACTTTCAAAAATGGCTCCCCATTACCTCCGAGGTTATTTTAAGAAATGGCCGAGGTGTTCCGAATGTCCCCAAAGCTGCAGTGTCATTATCTTCACAAATAGCCGTTCATTTCGAACTTTAGGTGTGCAAACAAATATCAAATAAAGAAAATCAATTGAATTGAACAAACTAACGTTTACGACAGTGCATCTGTTGCTAATGAAAATGATTTTATGACTCAAACTTGTTTACTTGCATTATATCTATTGTATATAGTCTTTGCTGTCTCCTAATCAGAACTATCGTTCGTACCTCACAGTAATTCAATGGAAGCGTAGCGGGAACCAATTTAGTTAAGGACTTGAATAGCCTTGCATAACAAATACAAATCACTTCAATTTCAAAATTATGCCGCGTAATAAACTTTGATGAAAACCGGTGTTTCTGTTTCTAGTTCGTATTGCATAACAAATACACAGATAGGGGAGGTTACTCTTTCTCAGATCGATTAGCCTCCCTTTGACCATTATATTTTTATCCAAATGTATAAAAATTTGAAGGCGTCGAAGAAAGACCTGCACCAAAATGCAGTGTCATCTTTTATCAAATTATGCCGTGTAGTGAAGTTTGATGAAAATAGATGTTTCCAAGACTCGCATCGCATTCGATTTCACAACACTTCAACTTCAAGATAATGCAGCGTAATAAAGTTTTCTTTAGATCCGACTGTTTAAAATTTGGAGGCATCGAATGAAGACCCCCTCAGCTTCATCATTTATCAAAAACATAAGCCGTTTTTTACGGCTGAAGTTGCGTAGTGAAAAAATATTTGAGTTAATTGCTTAGTCTAGATGACTTTTCATGACTTTTTAAATGATGTCATCAAGGGAAGATAAATGATTGGGGCGATTTGTTTTTCTTTGGTAGGTTTGAAAATAATCAAACTGCGAAGAAACCGTCGATTTACACACACTTTCATTTATAAAAACTTGAGACATGGAAATCTGTTATCTATGTCTCTGTGAAAACGTAGCATTATGTATAAGGGTTTTGCAGGGGTAGGTTTTCGATAGTTAGAGTGAACATTCTGCAAGTCCAGCAGGATATGAACAGGGGCACTAGTGGGTTATCTGGATATTTTTTTACAGTTCATCTAGTTAATCTTATACTGTTTTTGGTTTTTCCATCATAATCATATCTGGATCAAAGGAACTGATGTAAATGTTGAAAATCCTTTATTTCTGCAGAGGGTCGCGGAAGGATACAATCCATATTGGACGTTATACGTTGTTTACCACAAAAGTTGGATTTTAACGTTGTCGTTACAGTTTTTGGTCCGGTGTTCGTGGGAAACGCTAAATCAGAATATTGGCTTATCGATGCGGAATTTCCGATTTTCTGCTTTCGGTTTCGAATTTGATAAAACTTATGGCAGAACAGGTAGCCAAATCATTTTATTTTTCAAGTGTTTGATTAAATTTACCAGATGATTTGATTAAAATATAGTAGGGATATTCAATAGTCAAACTCATTTGAAGCGATCGGAAAATATTGAGAAATTTTTGGATCGGACAATATCTCCCGTCACGTTAGAATTCCCCATTTTTTTTCTTCCTGTTAATGTACAGCACTCACATTTGAGTATTATAGTACATGTTCCCTGGATGACAACCAGTACGGGGCTAGGAAATGTGTCTTGCCCAAGGACACTCTACGGTGAAATAATTGGCCGCCATCGGGAATCGAACCCGGGGTGACCGGTCTCTGGTCCCCGACGCTAACCACTACACCACCGCAGAACCATTAGAAAATAAAAAGCAATCTTCACATCGAATTATTTTGAATAGGATATTCCATGATCTTGATATGTAAAGGCAGTGATTACCAGGATATTTAATCTAACTAACTCTGTAGATGCGCACTAAATTCGTCACAATTGTTTCTCCCCAATATTTTAAAATTGCTTTTAATTTGGACCAGTCAACCCCAATTTCAAAAAGAGATTTGGATGGAGACATTATATAAGCCTTGAGTTTATATGTTCAGTATGCACCATATCGACTTCATCAAAATCTGAAACTGGCAGAATATTTAACACGACAAAGGCAGCCATGCAGAACCTGAAAAAAGAGATCTAAATCATGGGATACCAATTGTGAAGGAATAGAAAAAAAATGAACAAAAAGATGGCAAATTTTATTACCACCTAAAAAAAGATGCCATTGATGATTTTGCCTACAATGCAGCATACAGTAAATCAGTCGGAGAATTCGCTTAGAATGTGAATGAATAGTGATTAAATTTCGCACCTCATTGAAATGATACAACCAGATTGAAATAGGATACCATACATATGAAGTATGTTCATTACAAAGACTTGTGCGAGAGTTACAGGCCTTTTCTTTTTTGTTGAGCAGTATCATGGTATAGCTTATTGAGACATCAAGCTAAAACACCCTTTTATATCAGATTGATGATTATCAATATTGGTTCATAAAAGCAATTATGTTTGTTCAGTTGTCGAGAGCTGTAACCCACTCTTAAACACTGTATATGAATTTTTCAAACCTTTGTAATGTGATCTACAACAAAAATAAGATATTCTTATATATGGAAAATCTACCATTAAAAGGTGTGAAATACAGTGAGTCACTCTACATTCACAATGTAGGCAAATTCTGTGATTGAAATACTATATGTTGCATTGCAGGCGTAATGATCAGTAGGTGGAATATCTATATATCCTAAAAATTTGTAAGCAATCTAAACTAGATACGAAATTAATCAAAGATGACTTGATGCATTTTTTGATTGAACGCACATAAAGGAAAACAATCACAAATACTGACAGTACTAATGAGAACTATGTTTATTCCATCTGTCTTTCTCCCTTGTAGGTGCAGACCATCATAACCACAATTCAAGATGCAAGAAGCTCTAGTGAGCGTGTCCTTTTTAAAGTTTCCGAACTCCTAGATAGGGAACAGGTACCAGTGAAATGTACATGGTAAGTTCTGGTGAAACCAGGTTCTTTTTATTCTTTACTTAACCCTTTAACAAATGCAAAATATTCAAATAGTTTGCAGGCACTATTTCAAAATGTGATGAAATCGAAAAATAATCTTCTGATAGGGCAGAAAAAATTGTGGGAAAAGGAGAAATTGCTCGATAAGAGCAATTTCTCCTTTTCCCACAATGTTTTCCATAGTCTTCTGCATCAAACTGGTCAAATATTGTTCGTGTTTGGGAATGGGTTAAGGTGATTAAGGCAAATTTCTTTATTTTACGAGAGAGCATTGTTGGAGGATCTACCCTTCAAATAAGTTCATTAGTTAACCCTTTTCCAAACAACAACGACATTTGACCACTTTGTTGCAGATGACTTTAGAAAACATTGAGGAAAAAAGGAGAAATTGCTCGTAACAATCAATTTTTCCTTTTCCCTCAATGTTTCATGCCCTACCAGTAGATTATTTTTCAATTTCATCACATTTTGAAATGTCATCTGCAAAATTTGGGACAGTCGAAAAATTTGTTGTTTAGGAATGGTTTAAGATCACAAGGTGGTTTTGAATAGATTGTAGATGGTGTACTTTGTACTAGTCTGAATAAAATTCCATTTTGTTCCGTTCTACATAAGAGGATTCATCTTGGTATGCTTTAACCCTTTCCCAAACAATAACGACATTTGACGACTTTGTTGCAGACGACTTTAGAAAACATTATGGGAAAAGGAGAAATTGCTCGTGACGAGCAATTTTTCCTTTTCCCACAAGGTTTTCTGCTCTTTCTAAAGAATATTGTTTAATTTCATCGCATTTTGAAATGTCGTCTGCAAACTCGTTCAATTTGGGACAGTCGAAAAATTCGTCCTTTGGGAAAGGGTTAAAATTATGAATATTGTCTCAAGCAACCACCATAATTCATTGCATTTAAACGATATAATAACGTTTTAGCATGATAAAATATAACAATATTTTAGCATAATAAAGACAATGGCACGATCATAGGCATCAAGGAAGGAACTTGTTTTGAAATGTTTTCTGTTTTTTATACTAGATTCAATTCATGATTAATGCAGTTGCTTGATCAATGATAAAAACTCTGTTACACTAAGTATTATGGTTCATTTCACATGCCATGGCATTCTTCTTTGCCATACTTACATTTATAATCAAGACCTGTTTTACTTAACATTTCAGTGAGTGCCACAATCTAAACAGGGAAGATGGTAAGATTTTATTTTATAAGATCTATGCAGTACAACTTTCTACTGCCGCCCGACAAAAAGATACCATGCTCTGGTATCCATGACAACCTGGGTAATGAGGTGAACATTCTTAAGGAAAGCAACTTCCGGGCCAAAGAAGTGTGGTACTGGTTTAAACCGTGGAAGCTGCACAATAAAACTCTATAAGATGCTGAAATCATTGTTGAAAGGACTGTCGTACAGATTTAAAATGTTTAGTCTAATTAAATGACATTACAGATCTATAAAGTTACATAAAACTAGATTATTGATATACTTCTCAGCAAATTTGAGATGATGCAAGCCTAGTTCACTGTTTAATCCAAATTACAAACAATAATGACATTTTACCACTTTGTTGCAAACGGCTCTGAAAAACACCGTGACAAGCAATTCCTCCTTTTCTCACAATGTTTTCTACTCTATCAGAAGATTATTTTTCAATTTCATCACATTTTGAAATGTCGTCTACAAACTCTTTCAAATTGGGACAGTTAAGAATTTGACGTTTGGTAAAGGGTTAAACAGTTTGTTTCAAAAAGAATGATCTTAATCAGAATTCAATTGCCCTTAGGTTAAGTGTGGAATCTTCAGATACTATCACCATGTGGGTCCCACAAGCATTTGACTGTACATACACATATCTTACCTCTGTCATATAGGGCTGAGAGTTTTCACTTTACATGTACATGTATTCTCTTTTTATACAATCTAACAGACTTAGTTAAGTTACAAGATAGGCTGGCAGAACTCGAGGTACGGGAAGCACAGAAAAATGACGAGATGTTCCAAATGAAAAGAACTATACATGAATTAAAGGAGGTGGTATTTACGATAAGGCATGAGTGCTTAAAGAACCCTCTAACCAGAGACACAAGCCCAGATAACCCACACTCAGAAGGCAAGCCCACACAAGATACGCCCACAATATGTGATAAAGACCCGCCCTACAAATCTGACAAAGGAAGTATTTTCAATGATGATATATCCTTTAAAACTTCCAAAGAAAGCACCCATAGTAGTCAAGATCAAGAAATGTTTGGGAAATTCCCCAAGGCTGGTTCAGTATGGCCTTCAGACAGACCCATGGTATTGAGATTGGGAGGAATGGACAGCAGAGTGACTGTTGGTTTTTGTTCAGACAATTCAACAAGCTGTGCAGCTTTTACTAGTGGGGAGAAATATGATAGCTTATCTGGCAGAATAGCAAGTCAGAGGAGAGAAACAGGGAATGCTCGACAGGAAACAACCCACACTCCAAGCAACCAAGAGCAAAGAGGACAACTAACAAATACCAAATTATTGTCACATGGTCAAACTGAAAAAGAGTGAGTTAACCCTTGATTAATCCACTTTCGCCTAACACAATCTAACTTTATGTGCTCAAAATGGTGTCATCAAAAGCGAATTAAAAAGAATCGTTCATCATGATAAATCTTGTCATGTGTCACAATTATTTTTGATCAATGAACAATACACTGTCTGTCTTTTTTCTTTAACCTTTAAAACAATAAAGATATCAAAATAAAAACAAAATTAGACAGACCACTGTCATATATCGGTTAATTAGAGGTTCTGAGATAATACTTATTAAAACTAATTGAAAAGCTAACGTTTACGACAAGTCCCCTGTTCTGTATGATTTCCTTTTGATTTCAAACTAGTGTACTTGTGTTATTGTATCTAGTGCCAACCATCTTTTTTGAGAAGTTCTGTAGCTCCATTCGATAAAATCAGAAAGCATCATACTAAAGGTCCCACACAAGACTACATTAAGAGCTTCATAATTGTGAAACAAAGACTATAGTCTTTGCATTGAACACTCAATACTGAATCTTCTACCATAAAAATGGTTTTGTCTATGTTAGTTAATTTCAAGTTGCATGCTAAATTTCAGGGTTTTTTAAGATATTTTTTTGTGTAGACGTCTTTATTATATGTACATGTTTTATTTCAAAACTCTTTTTCTTCATTTGTTAAGTGTGGAAGACATTTATTTTTTAACATGCAATGAAAATGAGTGATGCTATCAATTTCAGGTTAACCAAGCCACCAAATTTTACAAGAGGTGATGAGAGTAAAATAACAGCATCTACAAAACGATCATTTAGTATGTATGGCACCAATTTTGGAATTTGTTTATTCTCATATGGAGACGTTAAGTTAAGACCATTCTTAAAAAAAATGAATAAGTTGCCTAAGTCGTACTCTAAGTTAGCAATTTGCATGTTGTAAAAATCTAGGTTTTCAACTGTCTACTGTGATTTCTCTGCCAAGTGCTAGACCATGTTATAAAGCATGAAAAGTTGATGGTCAACTCATGTGGGGTACACAATGCGACTATCATTGGCAAAAGTAGGTGAAAAAAGCAAAATTACTTGAATGGGGCCATCTTGTTTGTAAACGTTGGTCACATGATTCCCTGCCTATCTTAAATTTGCTAGAATTATCGTTTTCAATTTTGACCGATGACAACATGCCATTTGAGGGAATATGTTGAATATGCAACACCAATCTCCATGTATTCCTTTAAATGATTCAACATTTGTATTTTCTAGAAATATTTGCCATAATCAATGTTACTCATTAAGAATGTCTTATTCAAATTACTTATTTAGAGAAAGTCCCTGTGATTCATCAAGCAGCTGTTAGAAGAACACCTATAGAAACATGGCAGTTTTTGGGTAGAAAAGAGCATTTTGAAGGTAACTCAATCTCATGAATTTATTCTAGCGTGGGTGAAGCAACGTTTAAAGCATTACATAAGTACATAAGTAATACTCTCTCATCCAGAGACAGGTAATGTTAGTGCCCAACGACTTGATTTCACAATGTGTCAGTTTGTGGGAATCAAGCAAGCTTTAGAAGATAAACATCACATTACTAAAGGCTTGACCCATGATCAGACTGTTTGTTTAAGTTTGTTATGCTTTAGTAAAGAGACCTGATTGTTGAAAGGGCCAGCCAGTTTGGCTTATGAGACACTTTTCACTGATTATACCAAATACCTCCCAACTTCTATCACTATGCCAGGCGCAGAGAGGATATAAGTCGGTAACCATTAAATTAAACTAGCTTGCGGCTCACGAATCAGCGATTTTGGAAACAAGTCTTATGATAATCCTTCTCCGGACAAACAACTCCCATGGAACCTTTGACCTCCCTATCCTGAGGCGGATGCCTTATCCACTAGGCCACAGTGACGAATTGTTTGATCTTATTTGTACACACCAGGGAGTCTATGCCTTTACTATCTGTGGCTGCTGTTAAAAGGATTTACTGGAGTAAATAAAGAACATAAGAACTAAAAGCAAAGTTCTTTGTCTATCAGTATGGCAATGAAATAAAATTCAGGCATCTGACATGTCACCAAGGGAGAAGCACCGATTCATCTTGAGATTTTTAGCTTTGGGCAGCTGCCAGTGTGAAGACCCTTAAGGACCATCTTTTGAACCCTGCATTCCTTTTTTGTGTATGTCTGCCTCTGTAGCCTGGTGTTTAGAGTTTGTGCATTAAAATCACCTGGAGATCAGGTCATTTACATGTATTAAGATTTTTTATCGACAGAAGTCAACCAGCTGATTAAAAGATTGTTCTACCAAGATGCTTTAACCCTTTATCAAATGCCAAATTTTCAACTGTCCCAAATTGAAAGAGTTAGCAGACGACATTTCAAAATGTGATGAAATTTGAAAATGATCTTCTGATGGAGTTGAAAACATTGTGAGAAAAGGAGAAATTGCTAGACGTGAGCAATTTCTTCTTTTCCCACAATGTTTTCCAGAGTCGTTTGCAACAAAGTGGTTAAATGTCGTTATTGTGTGGTAATGGGTTAACCAGCCCTTATGGATAGTGAAGCCTAGGCTTTTCCTCCATCAATCTTTACTCCACATTATTTTCTATTCTTCATACAGACATCAACGAGTCATAATATAATTAAAAGATTATTGAGGAGATGATTGTGAATTCCTTTCTAACAAAATAGAATTTGTGTTTTACAGGCAGCCAGTCAGAGGTTCAGTTATTAGAAGGTATTCATACAGCACTGTTAGTTGATATATCTGAAAGCATGGCCGAAGCCTGGACTCAAGTACAAACCTTTGTCCATGACTATCTCGACGGTGGGTGAAGTTATTTGTCATTCATGTATAATCCCTCTCTCCCTGTTATCTTGATTAGATGTCCCTGCATTGTTTGCTTAATTTGTTTTACATCAATTGTGAAGGAGGCTTAATAAAGCCCATCATATCACTCTCGATGACTGCTTCCTGGACAATATACCAGTAATCACACCAGTTTGTGGGTTAGTCCTGGCAGTTTGAACCTTGCCAAATGGGGATTCAAACCCAGGACCCTCGGTACTATAGTCCGACGCTCTACCACTGCACCACTGTCGCTCACATTAAAAGAATGAAGAAACTTACAAAATGAAAATGGACATTGTTCATACAGTTCATACTACCTAACTACTGGCTTTGACTACAAAAACAATTGTGACAATCATATGTACACCTTACTCTTTAACCCTATTCCAAACAATAACGACATTTGACCACTTTGTTGCTGACGCTTCTAGAAAGCATTTTGGGAAAAGCAGAAATTGCTCAAAACGAGCAATTTCTCCTTTACCCACAATGTTTCCTGCCCTACCAGAAGATTATGTTTAGATTTCATCACTTTTTGAAACGTCTTTTGCAAACTCTTTCTATTTGGGACAATCGAAAAGTTGTTAAGGGGTGTTAAAGGGTGGATGACGCACTTTGGCAGATTTACTGCAGTAGACTGAAGGAATAACTTTTACTGAGCAATTACTCTTTTTGTCACAATGGTTTCTATCAAATTTCTCTAAAAGGAAGGCATTTTGTCTATTATTCTATGGACATCTTCTAATTGTTATGATTTGAACATTTTTCAAGAGTCCTTACAGGGGAATAGATTAACACAGGTACATTTTACCTTCAGTTAAATGAATATTTTGATCAATTTGTCAGCCAAGTTTCATACATATACAGTTCCTTGCACATTATAAGTTATGTCTC
This sequence comes from Cerastoderma edule, assembly GCA_947846245.1. Lineage (NCBI taxonomy): Eukaryota > Metazoa > Mollusca > Bivalvia > Cardiida > Cardiidae > Cerastoderma > Cerastoderma edule. Next base: position 31,043,616 of record OX401412.1, read on the forward strand.
AATATTTCAAAAACATCCTGCTACAGATACTGGATAAATGATATGAAGAAAGTGTTAACTCTTTACCAAACGCCAAATTTTGGACTGTCCCAAATTGAAAGAGTTTGCAGACGACATTTCAAAATGTGATTAAATTGAAAAATGATCTTCTGATAACCTAGAACACATTGTGGGATAAGGTGAAATTGCTTGTTAAGAGTAATTTCTTCTTTTACCACAATGTTTTCTAGGGTCATCTGCAGCAAACTGGTCAAATGTCGTTATTGTTTGGTAATGGGTTAACCCAAAAAAAATTTCTGACCTATCATAAGATTATTTTTCAATTCCATCACATTTTGAAATGAGGTCTGCAAACTCTTTCAATTTGGGACAGTCGAAAAAAAATTGTTTGGGAAAGGGTTAAACATGCTCATGTTTCCTTAATTTATTTAAAATTCTTTTTTGATACAGACATGATTTTTTGTGTGTACAGGTATTTATTGGACTTAATTAACAAACAGGTTTTATTCTCAGGTTTGAAGGAGTTGAGATCGGAGGAGAACTTCAATGAAGAAAATGTTTCTCTCGTCGTGTTTGGTCATGAGACACGAGTTACCAGGGCAACCAAGAACATTGAGCTCATTTGCAATAAGTTTGGTGAGTTACCAATACCAGCATTGAAAGTGAAGGTGAAAACATAAAGATGTTAACCATCCCCTTTCCAGCCAAACATAAGCAATTCAGTTAGCAGTTGATATATCATAAAACAAAGGATTCCAGGGTCCAAATAGCTAATTTGCCAAATACGAAGGGTCCAAATAGCCAAATAGCTATTTTGCCAAATACGATTTTCTTTACATCTAATAAAGTAATAGCAACACTATCAATTGGCCTTTCATGAATGAACAATTATGATCTCATTGTAAAAACATTCAGGAGCTTTGAAGAAAGAAAATTAGTTATGATGATGAAATGTGGGGTGTGTATGTGCTCAGACTGCAGTGATATGGCTGCAATACTAAAAAAATCACAATCAACTTGAGAACAACTTTCCTTGAAATTCTTTAATTGCAGTGTCAATTTTTTTTTTCTCAAGTCTAAATAGTGATATAAAATTGATTACTTTTGTTTGCGTTCTTATTCATCAACAAAAGTTTCATCTTTTTGTGGATATTTTTGTTAAATAGAGTATATATATCATATAAAAGAAGAAATGCAACAAATAATTTTTCATCATTCATTTCCCTGTATCAAGAAGTTTCTGTACAGTGAAGAAAAACCAAGAGATATAAGTAAACATTGGTGAATGATTAAAAGGTTGTTGCAATGTCAATCATTCCATTTTATTATTAAAACTAACTCTGTGCACAAAGAGAATCAAGAAAGCATGTCTATAGTTATAGATGTTTTTTTCCTGCAATTTTCAGACTCAATCATCCTAGGGGGACCATCCCCTATGTTTGGTGGAATAATGTTTGCTGTGGCAGCAGCCGAGAGCAATTCTAGTAAGTTGATGTGAATTCTTGTCTCCATAATACCTGACTCGCAGGGATGGTGAAAAATGAATGAGATTTACTTGTTTGTAAATGCCAAATGTTTTTCTGCCCTTTTCTGTATAATAATTATGTAGTAAATTTCAGTAAAAATTCACTTTTCCTTAAAGGCACATGAAAGGATAAGAGTACAAATGAGTACATTGAAAATGTATATGGAGTTTTTGATCATGTTTATTAAAGTCATGAAAATTAATCTATAAAGCTGTGAGACACTATTTGATAAACACCTTTAACAGAAGTTATTTTGTGCTTGAAATGTAGTTGTTTCCAATTAAATCATGTTTATTTTTAATCTTTTTGTTTACCTATTTTAAATCACAAATTGTGTTCTCTAGGAAGAACAGATATTCCCCAAGCAGGCAATGTTGTTATTATCTTTTTCAGAGAATGCTTTTGTTGGTTCATTTGATTTGAAGGCTGTTCCAAAACGGATTGTACTCATCAGTGATTTTAATCCAACAGAGACTGAGTTGTCTGCTGGACCAGATATAGTCGACCCAACTAAACAAGACGTGGTACGTATGATTGTGGTACTCAGAATTCAAACTCTGCCCATTCTTAACATGTCATAAGGTTTGGCTTGTAAACATACATACCCAGCAGCTAAACAAGACAAGGTATGTATGTGGTACTCAAAATTTAAACTCTGCCCATTCTTAACATGTTGTAAGGTCTAACTCATAAAATTTATGCCAGTCCCTTTCAAGTCTGCTTCCTTAAGACATGACCATTACTATTCATGAATGTTGGTATATGAAAGTCAAAATGTTGAAACCACTAATGATAGTATTTAAATGTTATTATTGTTGTACCATTGTAACATGTTTATATTGTAGGCATTTTCCCAACCATAGAATTTATGGGGGTTTTTTATTACTGTTGTTCATGCCTGCTTCATACAGGTTCATATAGGCTAAAAACATCATGTCCAGCCTTTCATTGAGTAATAGTCATCTCCCTGTTGTAAACCAATCATTGGTATCCCAACTCATTACCTCAATATTGTAAGACAGGGTACCAACAGGGAATCGCTAGCAATCACATCAGTAGTTGAGCATTGAACATATTTGTTTTTGCAGACGTTATGTCACATGATGGATGTTATAGAAAAGTTCCCACCATCCGGGAAGGAACTCATCTGTGTACCGGTGGGAGAGGCCAACATGGTAAATACTAAACAATAATTTGTAATGTTTATTTATAGGTTGTATATCAAGGGCCCAATGCAAGACCATAGCAAGTGCTTCACTAGATAACGAAAATCGACCAATGATACTTTATATAGATAAAGAAGGAAAAAGCTTTCCTCGACATATGGAGAGAATCGAGATATCCGAGTTGAGATAACGAAGTAGACAGTACTTCAAGTTCCCTTTTACAGAGGAACTAAGAAAATATCAGGTGCACAAGATGCTTTTATAAGAGTGAATACTATAAGATTTGTTTACAATCAGCAATCAAACAAGGTCAGCCGAGAAACGTTTGGAACCAATGAAACACGAGAAATGCTCCATTTTGAGTGTTTATATTGTCGGTATTGGATAAATGACAGTTTTCTTATATGTTTCACGTGACTTTTTTAACCAGGTGCTAGCCACTCATTAATTGGAGCGCTCCTTGCTATTTAATATGTTACTCAAATGTAAACAATGAACTTAATTGGTGGGTACATGATTTGAGAAAATAGCACTTTGAAACATAGATAATAACTAATGCAGGCGTTATATTTTCATGATCCCGTGGTGTTTCCCTATGTTTCAACAAAGTCTATTATAATGTATAACTCGATTTTGCAGTTTTTGTGAGCGCTAGTTTGCTTTTAGGATTATGGATAAAAAATGTTCATACAAACATTTATTTTATGAAGACCATGGTAGAGCAACTGACAAGCTTTAGTGGTGGAAGACAATGGATGTACCAAGACGGACGGAGACTTGCACGAAGATTCTATGTTCTAGTGAGTATACACTCTAACTTTGTTTTCTTTAACCCATTTTCAAACATTAACAACATTTTACCAGTTTGTTGCAGACGACTCTGAAAAACATGGTGGGAAAAGGAGAAATTACTTGTGATAAGCAATTTCTTCTTCTCCCACAATGTTTCTGCCCAATCAGAAGATTATATCCCAATTTCATTACAATTTGAAATGTCGTCTGCAAACTCTTTCAATTTTGGACAGTCGAAAACTTGGCTCAGGTAAAGGATCAAAGCACTCAGGGTACCATGATGGCACTACATCTTGAAGGCCAGTCCAGAATAGTACTGGTTTGTTTTCAGGAAACTTTAAAGTGTTTCAAATGTTGATAAGCAACAAAAAAAAAGAAAAATGAAACTAGCAGTTCTGGGTATGTTACTGTTATCAAATCGTACCTTAAAAGGTACAAGTAAATAAGGAACAGTAGTTCTTTACTTCTTTTTTGATTATGCAAACTGTGAAATTATTAAACCTTCAATATAAGTGTCTAAAAGGAAATTTTAAATAGAATCAAATAAAGACACCTAGAAATAACAGAACGTTTTGATAAGTTCTAAAAATAAAAATTTAGAGTAAAAGAACTTGATCGCTTTTAAGTAATAATGTTTCACTGTAAATAAATGCTTCTGTCGGTAGCTAAAGCATTCTATCAATCAGACCTTCCAAGCAGATGAAACTAATAGGTACTCTTGAATGGAATGTCACTTTCAATTGAAAAGAATAATTCATGAACATTTACTATATCGTCTCAGAAACAGTCCTTGGGTAGTGTGTCTGGTGACTTGGAAAGCCTCCTGGATGCAGGCAAAGCTAGCAGCAATATAGTAAGTATAGAATGTAGTGTAGAGAACAGATACAGAATATTCTATTCTGTTCTGTTCTAGGAACGAAATGTTATCTAATACGACTACTTTTTTCGTTTTGGGGGTTTAATTTTCATGCTTATTTTATGCAAAATCTAAATGTTAACTTTTAGTGCACACTATATTTATCATGTAAGGTAAGCCTAAGTTTGTTCTGGTATATGTGTCATAGCTGGGAAAAACCTGTGTTTGGAGAAATCGTAGTTTATTACTCCTTTTTTTCCGATGGGCAGAAAACACGAAATTTCTCGAGCAGATTTGCGATGACGTCAAAAAATGACGTAAAAAAATGGTGGCCATTTTTATAAGATTTGACATATTTTATTTCATTGAAAGCGAGAGATATATACTGTTTATAAATGAACTAGATTTACAGAACAAGCTTTATTGCATTCGCACATGTACATTATCGATTTTAAACAGTGAGACGCGCTACAATATGTACCCGTTTACCTCTAAACAAGTTGCAAGTGTGTGTAGCTAGGGCCAGAAGAAATGTCAAGTTACGGTACATATCTGCATCATGCAGTGCATGTTCAGCCAGGTCTGTGTTGGAAATTCATCATGCAACCAAATATTTTTATGCAATTTCCTTGCTTGTTATGCCCTAATGATATGATTACTAGTGAATTGAATGTTTTGGATGACAAATAATTCTAATGAAAGTTAAGACCATCTAGAAGGACGGATATGGTATCAAATATTTTGGTACGATTCGGTAAAGTTTACGTTATGCCGGTAATTTTGGTAAATATCAGACAGCTGCGAACGTTAGAATTTTGCTCCTAACTAATGATCGTTTATAACTGCATAACCAACTGGATTTGATTGATTTTGAAATTGTGACGCTCGAATGGGCTGTTATAAGGGTGAACAACTCGCTTTAAGAGTTATTCGTAGAGTGAGTACTCTGCACTACATTCTATACCGTGATATCCTTCAGGTGTCGCATTCTAGTACAATCATACATGTTTACCTCCCTTAACCCATTACCAAACAATTACGACATTATACCACTTTGTTGAATACGACATTCGACTCTGGAAAACATTGTGGGAAAAGGAGAAATTGCTCGTGACGAGCAATTTTTCCTTTTCCCACAATGTTTTCTTCCCTATCAGAAGATTGTTTATCAATATCATCACATTTTGAAATGTCGTCTGCAAACTCTTTCAATTTGGGACAGTAGAAAATTTAACGTTTGGTAATGGGTTAATTCTGCAAAATACTATTGTTTGACACATTCCCTTTAGGGACAACAATGATAAGAAGAGAAATTGCCCATTATGTCCAATTTATCCTTCTGTCACAGTGAGTGATCTATACCCAAAATCACAAACATTTGTTTCCATTTAACTTAGGTTGTTTGCTATTGTTATTTAATTTTGGTCCAGCCACTGATTCCAATATGGGTGAATAGGTTGAATTTCAGAACTGTGACATGAAGTTGATCAAGGATAAGACAAGTCATTGGACTCTTGACGTATTTCAAAACCTTTATTTCTAGTTTAATCATATACTATTTGATTCTTTCTCAATTAGATCTGCTTGTGACATGTATTTCAGGCATACACAAACAAAAGCAATGAGGTCCTATCTAATTCTTCATTTGAACCCATTTACAGGATCACTCTAAAGGATATATCGCAGGCAACCAATGCCCCATTGGTCTAACAGAAGAGGACATGGTAAGGAGGCACTGTAGTTAGTTACATGTAGTTAGCTAGAATTAACAGATAATGTCATTATCTTATTCATTCATGAAACATTTCAAGAAACATTAGCATGTGTTTCTTTCCATAAGCCAATAATTTACACGCAATGTAAGTTCTTAAGCAAATCGTTTCTTAGCTGAGAATCTTCAACTTTTGGAAAGAGGTGTTTCACAAAGTGAATACATTGGGAAATGCCAACTGTGTAAAAACGGAGGTTAAGGACGTTATCAGACTAAGATATTTTGTTAAAGGCAGGCATGCAACTATCATAATGTATCAAAGACAACTTTCTTTATGATATTGGGAAAGAAAATATTGCGGAAGAATTATTGCAAATTGTGAGTCATTTTCCGGTTTGTTATGGGTTTCTCTATAGTTTTCTTTTTCAGTTGATTTAACCCATTACCAAACAATAACCACATTTAACCACTTTGTTGCACACGACTCTAGAAAACCTTGTGGAAAAAGGAGAAATTGCTTGAAATTGGAAAATAATATTGTGTTAGGCCAGAACATGGCCTAACACAATATTATGTTACAATTCCATCACATTTTCAAATGTCGTCTGCAAACTCTTTCAATTGTGGACAGTCGAAAATTTGGTATGGTAGAAACATTGTGAATGATGGGAAATTGCTAGCTAGAAGAAAAGAGATAGCCCCCACCTCTATCAAATAAAATGGTGATATTTATTACTTCTCAAAAAGCAATTAACTTGGGGGTCTTCTTTCATTAACAATGAGTCATGCATCACAAAAATAGAGAAATTGTAAATGTGTTGTAACAATGCAAATAAAAAAATTGACAAAATTATAACCAACACATGCTTGCATTTACAAAAAAAAATCACATACATGTACTTCCATTTTACAGATCCTATTTAAGGAAGCATTGGTTGACGTTGATAAATCAATGGCAAAACGCTTGATCAACGATGAAGACATGTATAAAGAAACTGACAACGGTTCCCTGCCAAAGATCGGTTCACGAGTGAGGCGGGGACCAGACTGGAGATACCCTGATCAAGATGGTCTTGGACCAGGAACTGTGATAGGACATAAGCGGGGTAAAAACTAATTAGACTCACTGAGTCTCTTTTTATGGCCTAACCTCTTTCTCTGGCATAGTGATAGAAGGAGCTACTTGGTATGACCAGTGAAAAGTGTATCATATGCTAGAAACTGGCTGGCCCTTTCAATAAGGGTGACACTATTATTAAAAAAAACCTAAACATGTCTGTGTTTCCTTTGTTTGAGGCAACTGCTGCAAACTTCTTTAGAGACCATTCTGACAAAATAATGAATTATTCAAGATCAGCAATGTATCCTTTAGTAAAAAAAAGGTTATTGACCAACATTATAGTAGAGAAAATGTATTTCTATCCTCTTTCTGTCATATGCTGTTACATTCAATTTGATTAGGTCACAAGTTGCCATATGAAGGAAATATTAGATGATTGTGAGAATGAGATCATTACAAAACAATAACTTTGTGTTACAGACATTGTAAGTGTAGCTGATGACAATGACATATCTTATTGCTGAATGAAAATTCTATTTAAGTTCAGTTTGATTGGGTTGCGATGGTCTAAATCAGAAGTTGCAACAATTGAATGGCTCACAAATGTTAAGGGCTTACCATAGTCAGACATTGAACCATCCACTTGTTTTATTAGGAGATGAAAAGCTTTCATACCACGCAAATGGCTAAATAACACTGTATATATGCATATATAAGCTTTTAGGTAAGATTTGCATTTTTCAATCTGGTCATTTTATTCAAGAAAAGGGAATCAATATGTTGTTTGAATGCACATATGGTATGAACAAACAATGTTAACCTTAAGAATACTTTGAAACAAATTAAATCTGAAAAAAGTAGAAACAATTTCACATCACAAATAAACCATTTAAAAGAGATGTCAATCATTTTTGGTGTGGTTTCATGAATAAAACAGTATTATAGTAATATAACTTGTATCCTTTTGAATTAATTAAAAAAAACCAATTCAATTAAAGATAGATAATTGTCTGTGCAGAATGCAATGTTAATCAATGATATTGTAACTTTTTGGTCACATAGGGGAAAGTGTACATGTAGAATGGGACGTTAAAGGACGCAGGAACGTTTAAAGACAAATAATTTTTCATGTAGAATGCGATGTTATTCAATGATATTATAACTTTTTTGTTACACAGGGGAAAGCGTACATGTAGAATGGGACGTTAAAGGACGCAGGAACGTTTAAAGACAAATAATTGTTCATGTAGAATGCGATGTTAATCAATAATATTATAACTTTTTTGTTACACAGGGGAAAGCGTACATGTAGAATGGGACGTTAAAGGACGCAGGAACGTTTAAAGATAATAATTGTTCATGTAGAATGCGATGTTAATCAATGATATTGTAACTTTTTTGTTACATAGGGGAAAGCGTACATGTAGAATGGGACGTTAAAGGATGCAGGAATTTTAAAGACAAATAAATGTTCATGTAGAATGCAATGTTAATCAATGATATTGTAACTTTTTTGCCACATAGGAGAAAGTGTATGTGTAGAATGGGACGTTAAAGGACACAGGAATGTTTAAAGACAAATAATTGTTCATGTAGAATGAGATGTTAATCAATGATATTATAACTTTTTTTTTGTCACACAGGGGAAAGCGTACATGTAGAATGGGACGTTAAAGGACACAGGAACTTGTATAGATACGGGAAAGATGGCCAATACGATGTCCTTCTGGTGGATGAACCCAGGTTGATTGGGCCGTATGATCGGTTAGCTGTAGGTTGTCTCGTACTACCAGGTATAATAATGTGACGGGTGTAGGATATGTATGAATACTTCTTCTGCAGTCACGCTGTAGAAGCCGGCTTTTATAGGCGATTCGGTAGAGTGGTTGGCTTTCTCTCGAAGTTAAGCAACGTACATCACGGTTAGTACCGGGATATGTGACCCGTGATGGCTTTACTTCAAGAGGGACCTGATAGACGTTACAATAGTAACCTATAGCTTTAACCCTTTACCAAACGCCAAATTTTGAACTGTTCAAAAATGAAAGAGTTTGCAGACAATGTTTCAAAATGCGATGAAATTGTAAAACAATTTTCTGACAGGGCAGAAAACATTGTGGGAAAAGGAGAAATTGCTCGTTAAGAGCAATTTCTCCTTTTCTCACCATGATTCCCAGAGTCTATTGCATCAAATTGGTTAAATGTCAATATTGTTTGGTAATGGGTTAAGAGAGGTAAACATTAAGAGCAATTTCTCCTTTTCCCACCATGTTTTCCAGAGTATACTTTATTGAAGTGGTCAAATGTTGTTACTGTTTGGTAATAGGTTAACATTTTCACTACCAGATCCTGTTACTCTAGCATATACCAAGGAAAAATATGGAAAAAATGAGAAAAAAGACAGAATTTACCCCTGCAAGTCCTGTAACAGACGCTCAAATGTCTTCACTGGTCCATAAAAAATGATGTCAGGTTTCATGGTACACTATATACCAACCTTCTATACTCTAATGTGTACCTAGTGATTCTATACATACAACCATATTACCCCTGTTTAGTAAGGGCGGATATGGTATATAAGGTGTTTAAATTGCGCCAGAAACCAAAATACTGTCACTTGTGGATTTGACTTTCAACAAAAACTAATTGTTTTGGGGTTGTAAGCCACAGACATTTGTGAATTGTGAAAATGGATAATGAATTGAATGTTTGAAATCTCAACTTTCAGGACACGACTGGCATTATGGTTATCATCAAGTGAAGCAGGATGAAGAAGGTGTTGTCATAAGAATCCTTGGCTCAGAAAAATTTCATGTGAGTATAGAACTAAAATTGATATATAGCTGCTCTTTTCACCATTAAGAATTGCAAGTCCTCTACAAGTGAATGAATCAAAATGATGGGTGCTATATTTGTCGGTGTTTGACAAAGCAATACAAATGCCAAGTTTGTGTTTATTTTTTAATACTACCTAATTTATAGGTATTTAACATGTTGTATAAACCATAGAAGTTGAATGATATTGTTAGTCCTTTAAGTTTAGTTGGTCTTAGGAGATTTAGTGACATAGTCAATGCAAGTTCTCATTTTGTCAATAATCATTTTTACTTTTTATACGAAAAAGGAATATGATATAAGGTATTCCAGGTAAAATAAATTCTTAACCCTTTATCAAACACCAAATTTTGGACTGTCCCAAATTGAAGGAGTTTTCAGACAACATTTCACAAATGGGAATAAAATAAAAAAGAATCTTCTGATAGGGCAGAATACATTGTAGAAAAAGGAGAAATTGCTCGTTAAGAGCAATTTCTTCTTTTCCCACAATGTTTTCTTGAGGCGAATGCAACAAACTGGTCAAATGTTGTCATTGTTTGGTAATGGGTTAAATAATTGTTTTGTTTTTCGTAATGTGTTTTTTGAATTTTGAAAAAGAAACTCTACTTGAAATACGAAGATATGGTAAACAAGGTAAACTTCATTATAGATCAAGTGGACAGGGGGACATAGAGGGGACTATATCTACAGGATAGGAGCACCATCAGAGCTGAAATTAGCGTAAGTTGGCTTGCAGACCTGATCATTCCATTATATATGCTTCCCTATGTGAAATTGTGAAGCAATAGAAGGTTATGATTATGGAATAGTAATCATTTAAAAATGCAATATAGTCTTATTGTTTACTAAATTTCATTAACATAAGAGCCTATGAAATTGAATTGGAAATTAATTGTCAATGATTGACCTATTACTCTTTATTGAATGTACCTACTAAAAGGCCCCCACAGTTGTAACAACTTTAAAAGAAACTATTTTGACAATTTAAAAGATAAGATATAAATGAGATTTGACTTGCTAAATAAGTTCATTTCTCGCTATAGTTTCTTGTTTTCACGATTAAATCATCTCTTTTGATAACAAATTTTGCATAAGCCTACATGTGTTGAAGTGTTATTTTATATATATAAATGAGATTGGACTTGCTAAATATGTTCCTTTCTCGCTATAGTTTCTTGTTTTTAAGATTTTATCATCTCTTTTCATAACGAATTCTGCATTAGCCTAATTGTGTTGAGGTGTTTTTTTAGGTTGATTTGGATTTAAGATAAAGATTTAAGTTAAGTCATAATTACATTGTCTCCCTATTTATCTTCCTCTCAGGACTACTGGCTCACCAGAATTGAAATCACAGAAACCCAAGTTGAAAAACAAAAACATTCGAATCCCAAAAATATGACATGTTGAACACAATGGGATGCCAAACTTTTACAGAACGACTTTAAACACTGTGCTATGGCATATAGATATTGATGTATCAGGCTAGCAGAATAAATGATTTTAAAAACTATTGTGTCAAAAGTAGAAAATCTGAAATAATTATTCTCTATCAATTACACATTGTTACATCATACAAATGATAATGTTATGATTTTCTTATGCTGATAAATCTTTACCAGGTAATGTGTGTCTTCGAACAAAGCAGCAGGCCTCATTAGTCCAGATTTCTGATCTCAAATGCTATTGCTATATTGACTGACACTAGAGAAGCATAATAAATGTCAAAATGTTGAAGAAAGAGTTTCGTTCATGGCTCATTATTGAAACTAGAGGCACCATTTAAAATCAATGTGACAAAGGAATGCATAATACCAATGTATAAATATTCATTTATATAATATACGAAATCAAAAACTACTTTTCTACAAAACATCATGTATAAATAGTCATATTTACTATGAGTACTGTATGTTACTCATTTGGGGGAGAAACATCTGGTAATAGAATTGTATAGGGTTGTTTCACTCCCATTTTGGGGGAGAAGCAACTTTTGGGGGAAACAACATGGGGGTGGGGGGAACGGTTTGGGAGAGAAACAACTGACAGCCTAGTTAGAATTATCCAGATGTAGATATTTCATTCCAATCTCTTTCTGATTGGTGTCCACTTTTTTCTCGTCGTTGATTGGTCCCCTCTGACACAGAGGAGAAATGCTGACGTGTTTTTTTATAAAATCAGAGACATAGATAACAGAGATTGGCAACTCCGGAATTATCGCCAAACTCTCGCGTGCCGCGAGGTTCTGCGAGATAAGGAAAGTGCGTACCTGTTTATCCGTTGCCACGGGAGATGTCAAGCGAAATTGATACTTCTTTATTACAGTAAAATAGCTATGTTTTGGTTATCTGATTGGTTATCTGAAACAACTTCTGGAAATTTTGTTTTATTTTAATTTTATTAAATTGATTTTATGTTAAAAACAAAACAAAAAGTTCCAGTAGGCCTTCTTTTTCAATGACAGGCTTGATTACCATGCAATTCAGAATTGTACTTATAACGACAATGTCTTTCAAGCAAAGGTTTGAATAATATTTTGTAATAAATCAAGTGACTCTATTTAGTTGCAGTTAATAACCAACGCATGAACTTTCCACTAAGACATGATAGTTTTCGTCAATATTAAAAGATTGCTTTTTCACTTCATTTCATTTATTCTGTGTCGTAAAACTGTTTACAGTGCTCATTTTGTCAAAACAAAACAGATTTTTCATCATGACATTATTTCAAGCCAAATGTTTCAATTTAAGAAAATTAAAAGTATTTTATGATGTTAAAATGCATGTGATGAGAATTTTTGTAAAAGTGATTTTAGTAAACGAAAGGACACGTAAGAAAAAACTGACTTGCAAAGTTTTTCAAAACACCTTTTACCGCAGATTCCTCTAATATTGATTGCAAATCAATAAGTACATAATTTTTCTTAAACACGTAAGGGTCTGGTCTTATCATGCTGCTGAACGAAATGATTTTAGAAAAAAGAAATGTGAGCTTTTTGAATGTGTCTTCACCTTCGTTTTTATTATCATTTCTCAACGAGAAATTAAGTCAACACACACTACTTTTAAAACCAGACAGACGCTTTAAACAGAACACATCCTCCCTATTTTGTTTTCGGGATCTTTAGGTCATTAAATTTGAATGAGGTGTCAGAGAGTGGACACAGGGTTAGCGCCACACACTTCTTGTGCAATTGCCCTAGCATCAAAAGGTTTTTATGACATCAAACTACATATTTTATGGGGTTGCAATTTACAATCATAGCCTGTATTGTCCCATACCGTAATTGACTCTATCACCCTTCGTTCTTCAAATGACACATTTCACTTGACATATTTGCAAGCGATCAGAATTAAGACGTATGAAGAAAAAGGAAATATCGTGGTGTTTCTGATTAAGAAGATCTATCCATTCTCTTTTGTCCATTAATTGAATGGATTTTCTTCTTCTTATATAGGAATACCACTTTGAAAATACGGGAAACTATAGAACTTAGTCAGCATTTAATACGGGATCAATTCAAACTCATTCAGACGTTTTCAGTAATAACACGTTTGATAAAATCCAAGTCACACAATTTAAGTTTCAATTTATGCAAAAATGAAAGATTTTGATTGAAAATAAAATGGCTGAAATCATGATTATGCTTGTGTGGTAAAGCAAACCTGGTATAACTTCGTTAAAAACACGACAATCACCATAAAAAAGCGGGTAACCATAAAACAAAAATACCACTTCAGGAAAATGTCAAGTATGATATGATTCAGTGCATAATTCTTTAGATTTACTTGCTACAACTTTGTTATATTTTGGTTGGAAATCAAGATGGCTGAACTCATTAAGGTAGTAAATGGGACATATTTAGTACGCAATAACTTCTGATTGACAAAGAATATCAGACTGAAAATTTGGAAATCAACAAAATCATATTATCCCATTAAAGTGAACATAAATCAGAAACGGTTGAATAAACCTCCATTAAAACATTTTACTTTGTACAAGTATGAAATATTTTGGTTGAAAATAAAATGGCCGAAATCACGATCATGCGTGTGTGGTTAAGTAAACCTGGTATAACTTCGTTATGGAAGCGAAGATTACTTTAAAAATGCGGGCAACCATAAAACAAAAATAACACTTCAGGAAAATGTCAAGTATGATATGATCCAGTGCATAGTTTTTTAGTTTTACTGTGCACAACTTTGTTAATTTTTGGTTGGAAATGAAGATGGCTGAACTCATGAAGGTAGTAAATGGGATATATTTAGTACGCTATAACTTCTAAATGACAAAGAATATCAGACTGAAAATTTGGAAATCGACAAAATCATATTAACCCATTAAAATGGACATAAATTAGAAATGTTTGAATAAACCTCCATTAAAACATTTTACTTTGTACAAGTATGAAATTTTTTGGTTGAAAATAAAATGGCCGAAATCATGATCATGCTTGTGTAGTTAAGTAAACCTGGCATAACTTCGTTATGGAAGCGAAGATTACTATTAAAATGTGGGCAACCATAAAACAAAAACAACACTTCAGGAAAATGTCAAGTATGATATGATCCAGTGCAGTATTTTTTAGTTTTACTGTACACAACTTTGTTAATTTTTGCTTGTAAATCAAGATGGTTAAACTCATTAGGGTCGTAAAAGGGACATGTTCAGTACGGAATAACTTCTAAATGACAAGGAATATCAAACTGAAAATTTGGAAATGTAGAAAAACAAACCCTTTCTTTAAAATGGACTTGAATTGAAAATGTTTGAAAAACCCTCCTTTCGAACAGTTTGAATCTAAAACTACTCAATTATCACGTTTATAGCACAAAACCACGAAATTGCGAACAATTCAATCGAGTTTGTCGCAGTTTGTCATGTTTATTTCTTTGATAATCGCTTGCTGATCGGTCTTGTTGAATGGAGAAACTTTCTAACAATAACAATATAGTGAATTCAGTAAGAAAATAATTTAATTATGACTTAAAACACGCTTAAATGTGTGTTGCCTATTTCGCGTTTAGTTGAAAATAGCGTCGATAGACAGATCTCGAAAGGTCTCGCTAAATAACGCGTCATGCGAGATATCGCAGAAATCGGCTATAGGTAAAGAAGGAGTTGCCAATCTCTGTTATCTATGTCTCTGATAAAATGTATAAGACTGATTTCTGTTTTGAGAAATATATTGATGTTTTAAAAGGAGATAGTTTAAGAAAGCAGATGACATGTTTTAGATTAAGTTCTCAGTCTTTAGATATTGAAACAGGTAGATTTAATGGAATTGATAGAAGAGATCGAATATGTAGACTTTGCTCTTTAAATCAGATTGAATCTGAATATCATTTTTTATTTTGCTGTCCGGCCTATGCAAACATTGGTAATAAATATTTTGGACATCTACCATGGCCAACCACTAACACTAATACATTTGTTAATATTTTACCTTCAAAACATCAATGTATTCTAACTAAAACTGCATATTATCTAAAAGAGAGCTTTAAATGTCGAAATGAAATTATTTAATGTATTTACCTTTATTATGTATCATTATGTGATAGATCAACTAAATTTGTGACTTGTATGTTTTCGTGATTTGATAATCTTTGTTATTTCTTTTTTTTGTATATATTAACATGTTTACGTATAATATATATATGTGTGTACCATATTTGTAAATGTTGTCTTGGCCAAAGGCATTTATATGCTGGTGTTTGCCAAATAAAGAATTGATTTATCGCAGGGTGCCTCCAAGCTGTTACACAGTTACAGCTTGGATCATCCAAATTACTGGGGTGACAGTCGGTTCGGTAAATGACTAGTTCGGTAAAAAGGTAAACTAGAGTAAAAGGTTTGGCTGGTTAGTTAAAAATCTATACTAGAGTAAAAGTAATTGTACATAGTGTATGAAATGTATTTGTTTTAGCACTTAAATTATGAAATTCCTCCTTTAAACAACTAGTTTTATTGTTTTAATACTTAGGGTGTGAAATTCCTACTTTGATTGATTAATTTGAGTGTTTGCATTATAAAACGAGCTGCACATATTTTACTTTAATCAAATCTGAGACAAAGATAACATCCATGTCTCTGATCAAATTATTGATTGTATTTTGTGTGTATTGAAATGAAATGCCTCAAATAATTGTTGTAAGTATGGAAATTACAGTGCGTATTAAAATAGAAATAAAGTATTTTGCATGTTTGTAAATAATAGTATGTTATTGTTAATTAATTAACACTAAATCGATTTGGGATTTAAATGTTTTTCACACCCAATTAAACTGTTGTTCTCTCTAGTATAGGTATTTACCGAACCAGCCAGACCCCTTACTTTAGTTTACCTTTTTACCGAGTTGACCTGTAATCGAGTTACTGATACCCAGGAATACACAGTGCACTCTCCTTAACAATGATGTTTGCTTCTGTCCATTTTGGCCTAACACTTTACTAGTTTTCATTATTCATACCCATCAGTACTCTTATTATTTTAAATATTTGACAAACATGCAATAGTATTATTAATGCTTTTTATTTGTTTGTATCATACAAATGTATATGTCCCTTAACTGTAATACATGTATTCAATCTGAACGCATCGGGTTTATCCAATGAAAACGCCTCTGAAATAATAGGGATGAAGCCATATTGTTTCCCACGTGAATGACGTCACTTTACTTTCGAATTTAAAAAAAGATCTTAAATGTTAATTCTCAAAAGTCGTTAAATTTGATTGAGGAAACAACTATACATGTAACAACAACAATTTCACCATTTGGTATGAGTTACTGATAAAAAATGATTAAAAAGGATGTCCAACACCTCCATACACATTGAACTACTTAACGTGCACGCTAAGAAAAAGTGTTAATTGCCGGATGCCGATTTACCCGAAAAGTTTTAACCCTACACTTATATCCGAGGTGTATTTCACAGCTCACGGATATACCTGAGTAGTTCCGATTGACATGTATTCTGTAATAACATAACATAACATAACATAACATAACATAATTTTATTAGAACTTAGGCACATAGGCCCATAGTTCAAACACGTTTACAATTACATGCATGAACATAAATAAACAATATAAATATGAAGTAAATCACATACAAATTACAATATATTTGAGATGGTTAAAAGGATTAGTACATATTTGAATGAGAGTGGATGAAAAAGACCTTACATCCAAGTAATAAATAAAACTAACTATTCTGTCTAGACATAAATGTGTTTCTTTCTTGGAAAGCATTTTTACAAAAAAGTCCAAGGTTAAACAGAGTTTGTTTATCAGAAGAGTTGAGTAGATCAGTAAATTTGAAAACATTTGGTCGTTCTAAGTATCTGGTATCAATATAATTATCTCGTATTCTCTTAAAATAAGGACATATTATAACAAAATGATATTCATCTTCAATGTCATTCAAATTACATAATTCACATTTTCTATTACTTCTTTCTATTCTTCTGTGACGACCACTTTCTATCATTAGATTATGTGAAGATAGCCTTAACTTAGCGATTTTGTTTCTTATTGACCTTTTCCCTATAATATCTAGGTACTTTGCCCTTGAAAAATCTTTTTTAAAAATTCTATATAGGCTCAAAGAAGAGTATTGTTCAATACCTGTTTGCCATTGAGCGATATATAAATCCCTTAATCTATTTGTCAGTAATGGTATGAATACATTTATTGAAACTGATTCCGGAAATAACCAAATTTCTGCAAATCCAGACGATTGCAAAAGAGCTTTCACTTTATTGGACCAATTTTTAATATTTGAGTTTGTATCGATTTGTTTACGTTGAAACTCAACTATCCCTGAAAGAATACAGTTAGAAGATTTAACGCTGTGAAGCTTAAGCCAATATTTAACAATTCTAATTTGTCTTGTGATAAAAAGTGGGAATCTTCCTAATTCTGAGTAAATTGCTAATGAGTTAGTAGACATTTTGACATTCAGCATCCATTTACAAAACTTTCGATGAATGCGTTCAATATTTTCAGCCATATTAAAACCCCATGATTCACAATTATAGTTAAGGATAGATGCTACATATGTATCAAACAGGTTAAACATAATATTTATTGGTATTTCCATATCTCTAGTAATATTGAGAAGGGAGCACATTGCTCGTAAACCCTTTCCAGCTAGTGTTTTGGTGGCGTGCACAAATGACCCACCACTGGAGAAGACGACACCGAGATAATTAAATTGACTGACAATTTCTATTTCCTCTCCATTGATGAACCATTTGCACTCGCCTCCAAGTTGTCCCCCTTTACGAAATACGACGATTTTAGTTTTACCAGTGTTTATAGATAAATTCCATTTGAGACAATATTCATGTAAGCTATCTAAAGATTTTTGCAAATTGGCCGCTGAATCTGCTAGCAACGCTGCGTCATCAGCAAACATTAACAAATAAATACTCAATTGTTCAAGAGTGATACCAGAAAAAACATTCTGCAATTGTAGCTCTATGTCATTTATAAAAAGTGAAAACATCAAAGGTGAAGTTATCTCCCCTTGCAAAAGCCCCAGGTCGCTTATGAAATAGTCCGATAATGAGCCCATATGCTTAACACACATTTTTACCTCTGAGTACATCGACCTGAGTACTTTTAAGACCGGTCCATCGATACCCGATTTTATCAACTTAAACCAAAGAGCGCTCCTGTCGATCAGATCATAAGCTTTACGAAAATCGATAAAACAAACAAATAATTTTTTCTTGCTGTCAAACTGTTTATCAATAAGAGAATTCAGTATAAAGACTGCATCTGCTGTACTGTAACCAGGTTTAAAACCAAATTGAGCGTCTGTTAGAGCATCTGTTTTCTCGGCCCAATCTTTCAATCTATTATTTAAAATACCTGTAAAAAGTTTTGCAAAACAACTAATGAGCGAGATACCCCTGTAATTAGAAGGGTCGGATGAATCACCCTTTTTATGTATCGGTACAATAAGTCCGGTTGACCAGCTTTTAGGAAATACCCCAGACATTAAAATATGATTAAACAACAACTCAAATGCTCGACCAGTGTGTTCCACGCTTTCTTTTAAATACTCATATAATATATTATCTAAAGAGCATGATTTATTGTTCCTCAATTGTTTACATGCTTTTTGTATCTCACTCTGTGTGATAGGCTGATCTAGCTCGATAAAGGTAGAACTGCCTTCTGGGGGTTTAAAATTGTTTACATAATCTAAAATTTCCTCACTAATTGGAATATCGTTCTCAGACGAAATGGTTTTAAAATACTCGTGAAAATGCTCGAGTGAAATGTTGTCTGCATTATTTGAATTTCTTTTAGTCTTAAATAATTTCCAAAATTCTCTAGGCTTTTTTCTTCTAGTTTCATTCATTTTATCCGCCATTTCCAAATTGTACTGTGTTTTTCTTTTTCTACAATGATATTTAAAGTCCTTCCTTGTAAAAAACATCCGTTGACGAGCATTTTCCGAAATTTCTCTGTTAAAACATTTTAAAGCCGAACGCATTTCGTCTCGTTTCCTTTTGCAACTAGCATCGAACCATGGTTTATCGTTTCTTCGGCTTTTTGTAAAATCTACCTTTTTATGTTTAATCTTTCGAAAGTATTTACTTCCACAAGTATTGAAAAAATCAGTGAATTTTGAAACAAGTATTTCGGGATCACTGTCCTTTTGTATTTCCTCGAGTAAAATTGCTCGATCGTGCCAATACCGCTCGCCACGTCATTTAAAAACTGTTCACGATATTCATCACTCCACCTATAAAACATCGTGTCTTTGTGAGCTGTTTTATGAGTGGTTGATGTTATCTTAAAAGAGAAAAACAGTGGCGCATGATTTGAAAATTCATTAAAATCTAATACTGTAAATTCCTGAAGATTATAAAAATTTTCGAATTTTGTTAGTAAATAATCAACAATGCTTTGGCCATTGTGCGTAACGCACGTAAGTTTACCAAAGTTTTTGTCATTGGAAAAGCGACCATTAACAATTCTCAATTCTGTAGACTTACAGATATCGAGCAAGTATCCCCCAAACCTGTTTGTCCTCAAGTCACTGGAAGTGCGCATTGGGGGCAAACTAAGCACGGGCAATTCTCCCTCAATATCAAGCTCACTATCATTCTCAATAAAATCACAATTTCTTCCGACACGACTGTTTG
The DNA here is from genome assembly GCA_947846245.1 of Cerastoderma edule. Classification (NCBI taxonomy): domain Eukaryota; kingdom Metazoa; phylum Mollusca; class Bivalvia; order Cardiida; family Cardiidae; genus Cerastoderma; species Cerastoderma edule. The sequence goes on from OX401412.1 coordinate 31,063,727, forward strand.
TATCTCCTGTTACATAAACGTTACCCTTATTGCTAAAGTAAGATACATCGCTTTCTATGACCTGAAATAAATCCGACTCATATAAATCATGCGAGGGTGAACCCTCTGGTGCAATATATAGCGCTGCAATATACACAGCATCGTCAAAATGAAAATAGGCATGATCTAATTTCAACCAGACTAAGCAATCAATATCATTTTTAACTATTTTGACACCCTTTTGAATATTGTCTTTTATATATACTATAAGACCTCCGCTGAATCTCTTTGCTCGTCGATGCTGGAATTTACGGTAGGAATGAACCGGCTGGGAATACCCTTTTATATCAATGTTTGATTGTTTGTGTGTCCATGTTTCACTAAGACAAATAATATCATATTGAGAAATAAAATGCAGAAAACTATCGTCTGCTAACTTTTCTGACGTAAGACCTTCAATGTTCCACGAAAGGCACCGTAATCCACTCTCACTGTTGTTCTAATCTTTTTTCACGTACAGGTTGTTATCTATATATAACTTATCAACTCTCAGAAACGCTTCCTGCCCCCTTTCGCGTGCCGCCTTCATGATTGGTACAAGTTCTCGTCGCGCCTTCATTACCTCTTGTGGGTATTGCTCTGATATCCCGTAGTTTGTACCTCTCAGCAGTTTCGCACTCCCTCGTACCTTCTCCCGATCTGGATAGTATGCGAATTTGGCTACCATTGGTCTTGTCTTATCGTTTTTATATGCACCGATCCTGTGCGCCCTATGTAATTTCACGTTCGCACATGCATTCTCGATCTTCAACTCCTTTTCGATGAACTGTAGGACTGTAATAACCAAAGACCTAATTAACGTTTATTAGATCTTTGGTAATAACCGATTTCCTTCACTGTGCCTTATAAGGGAAAACACAATGCATTAATCCTTGAAAATTAATGTGTATCATATTGTGATATATGTTACCTTACATAGAATTATCATCTGCAAAATGTTCATGTGTACTAAATGATATGCTATTTGATATGAGTTTTAGTACGATATTTTTGTTTGTAGAATTTGTTCTATCCACTAAACCCATTCACATGAAATAGATATATCCAGGGCTGGACTGTTTGATATTTAATGAAGGGAGGGGGGAGGGGGTCATGGGGCTCAAAATGTTTTTAAAACTATTTAATCATAACAAGCATAACCCTTTCCTAGACAGAGGATTATTCCTGGTCAAAATTAAAAGCCAACCAGAACAGCCAACCAGAACAGGTTTCTTTGTGGGACAAGGCTGCTGGGATCATTATGACAAAAGAAGAAATTGGTCCTCATGAACTGTTTCAGCTTTTGTCACAATTATTTCTACATCCATCTTCTAAATGAGGGTTCTAGGGAGAAGAAAAGAAGAAAGGACGAATGCCGTTCTGCGCTAGCAAATTCCATGTGACCTTTTCCTATGTTTTTGTCCATTTAACGGAGTTCATGCATGTACTCCATAGGTAAATCCATAGCTATTGTTTTTATTTGAATAAAGGAGTCAAGACTAGTTGGTTGTATGTAATTGTTCCGACATAAATCGTTTTAAATATAATTCTACTAGGCCCCTAGTGCCTCAAACATATAAGCATTCACAGTTCCTGTCACTCCCTGATACATGGCTATCATGAATGGATTGTTACAATATATTTTCCCTTCTTTATAAAGAGTATATAAACTCATATTTACAAAGCGATAAATTATTTAACCCTTTACCAAATGCCCAATTTTCGACTGTCCCAAATTAAAAGAGTTAGCAGACGACATTTCAAAATGTGTTGAAATTGAAAAACCATCTTCTGATAGGACAGAAAACATCGTCACAAGCAATTTCTCCTTTTGCCACAATGTTTTCAAGAGTCGTCTGCAAGAAAAAGTGGTTAAATGTCGTTATTGTTTAGTAATGGGTTAAGGAGAGACGCAATAAGGGTTCTACTATTACACGCGTATTTATAGAATATGGGAATTCCGTGTATCCACTTTCGGTTTCAATATAAAAGCTTCCAATGAACCATTTTCGATGAGTTTCCGTAAGTAAGACACGTTTCAGCACGGGGAGGTTTGGATAGTTCATAAAGATGACAAATGAGGTAACCTTACTTTCTTTTCTATTAAAAGATAAACGTTTATGAAAATTATTCCTAACGAGGTTTCGGTGTTAAGTTGTCATAGGGACCATTATGACTGTTCCATTCTCTTTTGGTCCACAGGACAGAAGCCTGTCGTTGTGTTGAGTAAAAACACAATGGATTAAAAGAAACGGTATAATAGTAGTTTTACCCATTACCAAGCTATAATGACATTTAACCAAATTGCTGCAGACGACTCTGGAAAACATTGTGGGAAAAGGAAGAATTGCTCGTAACGATGTCTTCTTTCCTATCAAGATTATTTCACAACTTCATCGAAGTTTAAAATGTCGTCTTCAAACTCTTTCATTTTGGGACAGTCAAGAATTTGGCGTTTGGTAAAGGGTTAAGTGATTGGCAATTGTGACGATTTGGAATAATGAACAAATCCCCCTTAACCTCTCATTAGCTTATGTAACAAGCCCTGTTTAGCTGGCTCATTTCTTTATTCTCCTTTTTTTCTCATCTTCAATCTTAGACATCCGAAACCTCTGTGTTAAAGATCAACGATTTTTTAAGGTTTTTATTACTTTTTATTGGTGTATAGTTTTGCTAGATTTTGACCATCAACATACTTCAAGAGATGAAGGAATTGTTATGGCCCTAAGTTCTTTCTTTGTCGTACCACGCTGTTACTTCAAAAGAGCAATCTATCTTTTTTTTTCACAATGGTTTTGACCAAAACGGTTTTGACCAAAACCATAGAGATTTATATCTATGCATTCATACTTTTAATCGTCTAGCGCTGCTTTCGGTTTCGCAAGTGAACATCGCATATAAGGTTAGTCCGAATGATCCAGACGTAGATATTTCATTCTACATACTGTAACACAGGTACATCTTAGATCATTCGAGTAAATATAAGGATTAGGTAAGCAAGGGTTATATTTACATAAACAAACCGAATCTCGGCGAAAACAAGATTTACAGTTTAGACCTTATCTGTATATGTACAATGCACGTTGGTCGTTTGTTTTTACATATGCCCAGTCAACATACTTCCGTGTTATAAACGAATAAGACCAGCCTTACCGCGAAAAGGATTCATGGAATTTCTATTTCACAAAACACCTGTGTCCGAAGATGAATAACTCGAATAAACCAACCTGATATCATTTAACCAACGTATAAGTAAATCATTATTCACCTGGGTACCGTTTTACTAAACATGTTATGCTTAAAAATGTGCGTAAGTTCAAAACAACATTCCCTTTCTTCTAAATTGGGCAAATCAATACTGCAAAGTAACACATCATTGGAATCGTCTCTCCGAAACGCTTCCAATGACGTGTTACATTACAATATTGTACTTTCATTTAAGATACTATCCATGTTTATCATTTTTGACTTCCGCAAATATTTTCCTTTACCCATTACCAAACAATAACGACAATTGATCAGTTTGTTGCACACCTCTCCGAAAATCAATGTGGGAAAAGGAGAAATTGCTCTCAACGAGCTATTTCTCCTTTTCCCACAATATTTTCTGCACTATCAGAAGATCTTTGTTCAATTTCATCACAATTTGAAATGTCGTCTGCAAACTTTTTCAATTGGGACAGTCGGAATTTTGGCGTTTGGTAAAGGGTTAAGTTGTTTAGAAAGTCCATAACTTGTTGTAGTAGTTCGTACCTGTCTACCTCACGAATGCTTATCATTATTGTATCTACGTTTTTGTTGGATGACGTCTGTCATGTTACAAAGCTATAATTCCGAAATCGATTGGTGACCTCATTACAAAATTAACCTAAGTGGGACAATCTTACGTCTGAATCTGGGCCTGAATTAGACAATGTTTTAAAAAAAACATGATCATGATATACATACCGTATAATATGCATTCTATTATCAAACTGTAATTCACCATAGGACACGGATATAAAGAATATCTTACTAGAAATACAGAAGGGGAACCGGACAATTCTACGTCGGATAAGCGATGTTCTCGACAAGGAGCATCATGGGTGTGGGTGCGTATCTTATATTAATATGTCCGTTTTATTAAGACATAAGAGAACAATACATTAGGCAGTTTTAAAATATTTGCGCAAGTTTAAAAATGATAAACAAGGAAAATATCTTTTATGAATGTACAATATTGCAATGTGACACATAATTGGGAGCGTTTCGGAGAGACGATTCCAATGATAAGTTACATTGCAATATTGCTTGGCCCAATTTTGAAGTATGGGGGGATGCTGTTTTGAACTTATGCAAATTTTTATCATAAAATGTTCATAACCAATTAACAGCTTGGATCATCCGATTTAGGGTAAGAGTAACTTGTGTATGGTTTGAACAAGATAACTTAATTCTGAATGGCCAATACTTGAATATGACCCTTTCCTGAGGGAACATACATGGACATGCGTCTGCCTGCGAATACTCAACACTTAAGAACATTTGAATCAACTTGATACTCACAATTTTTCATTATTCTTTGTTCGATCGATACAACAAATGGTAAAATGAAGTTCTAGATACATTTGATGGATAGTTCTTGTAAGAAATTTATCATATTGCTGCGTATATGCTTAATCCTTAGAGTGCTTGGTAATTTTTTAAAAATAGATTTTTGTGTCGTCTGCTTTCCCAAATCTGAAATATCTGCTTAAGTTTGATGAGGAAAGACACTAAGAATAGCAAACAGGTTAGATCACAGGCTAGTCACCAATTTACTTGGCGGCTGACCTGGATATAACCTGATTGCGTAAGCATGAAGTCGGTTTCAGCACTCTAAGGGTTAAGTAAATTAGATATGATTACTCAAATAATGCCATCTCTTTCAGCACTGAGTGTCATGCAGCAGTTAACCAAGCAGGTAAGTTTTTCAAATAGAAATATAGAGGATGTTCTATCATACATACGTGAATAGCGTGCACAGATGCTCAAGTGCGCGCTCGGTTTAGACTAAGAATCAAGTGTGCGGAGCAATCGAATTTTAGAGTAAAATGAGGCGAACGAGTTTTTCCACACTCTTCAGAGCTGTGCGATTGAATATGCTTTAAATTACATTCTCAAAATGTTTCAACAATTCTATTCTTTTTTGTAGTAGTTTGCAAGATTTTCAAAAGAAACATTATGCGCATGAATAAGATTATGAGCATGAATAAGATTATGCGTATGAATAAGATTATGCGTATGAATAAGATTATGCGTATGAATAAGATTATGCGTATGAATAAGATTATGCGTATGAATAAGATTATGCGTATGAATAAGATTATGCGCATGAATAAGATGTAATTGAATTGTTCTTGCCACATTCACACGACGTCATTTATCGTCTGTTAAAAATTTTGAAAGGGCGAAAATAATTTGTGAATTCTGTATCGTATTTTTAAAGAATTGATTTGATCACGACTATCAAAGGATTTGTAAGTCGAGCATTTATTCACGAATCTGTTTAGCTTTGCCGAATGAAACAATCAGATCAATACTGTTCATGAATGTATCAAAAGTTCGACGATCACAAAAATTACTTCAAAGTTGTGGTGAAAAGTGTGAAGTATCACGAACAAATGCCCAATTCGTCAAGTAATAGTTTGCCAAAATTTATCTTGGTTTTTCACACCCCAAAAGAAATGATTAAATGACCGTCAAGAATGTAATATATCTATCTTGTTGACTTAAGTCAGCTACTATCAATAGTATCTTTTCTTGCTGATAGATGCCACTGAGATTCAAGGCCTAATTACTAGACGGAAGAAGAATTAAGACGATTTCGTCTTTAATTGTTGCGGATTTAAAATGCAAATGAAAGAATGAATGCGTTGCTCTTCGGCAGTAGGGAAAACGTGTATCATTGTTTAAAGAGAAATCAACGGAAAACGTTTTGAGAACAATGTGAGAGACAAAAACATAAAACGGATTTGATTCATATATTCCAGTTATTAACGAAAATGTTGTTGATAATGCTATTTGTGATTATCTGCATTATATTTAACAGAAATCAGAACGTTTAACGAGCGCGTCAGTGTGTTAGAGGAAAACGACCGAAAACAGCGAGAAGAACTCGATGCCATGAAACAAGAATTTGAAGAATTTGAAAAGTTGTTGAAACCACTGAAGTCCTTTTCTAAAGAAGATACAGATCCCTCACACTCCGACACAACTGAACGAATGAATGTACCAAAGTCTGATTTTACAACGAACATCACAACCGAACGGAATGCAGGCAGTGGTGTGCTGGATGAAGAGTGTGTTCAAAGACCTGTAAGTCCCAAATCAGTAGACGAAACTGCAGTTTGCGAAACTGGAAAAGCTAACAACGCTCGTCCCGAAAAAGAGGAGATCACGCCAGATGCTCCTGATAAAGACAAAACAAGAGAAGCAGACCAGTCTAGAGAGGCTATTGATGGTGCGGCTATACCACTTAGTACTGCACAAACCTCTGTTGTCTGCGAAGATGCTAAACAACGCAGAGTCGCTGCAAGGTTTGTATAGATTTGAGTCTTGATTTGCTTACCAAGCGCTTGCAGTTGGAGTTTTTTGTTCCTATTTTTTATGTTATTCCATGCTGAGGGGGTATCAATGTGGTACAGTATAAAGCATACGGTGGTGTTTGGAAAATAATTGGTTACGAAATGATATGCTTATAATAGGAGAATGTGTATCTACTTAAAGCAACAGGCTAGGTTGCGAATATTTCTCCATGACTTCCATTTCTTTGCAATCAATATTGACTCGCTAAAAGAAATACACAGGTGAGTGCTTTTAACACAATTTTGGCAAAATGATGAATGATTCATAAATCGTGGAGAGTGGCTTTGAATTATGAATGGCATCTAAATGATTAAAGGACACTTCATTCTCATAATTTATATATGTGAATTTATATACATGATACGGTATTGTTTACGATTTGAACCAGTCACATAATATATTATGTGAGGATAATATTGACCGTCGACTTAAATGCCAGCCATTGTCAATTCATCTTAATGACAAATATTTTAGTCATATTTCACTGTATGATCTACCCATCACACGCGAAACAACATTATCTATTTAAAAGTACAGGAGGACTGATGGTCTAAAATGAAACTATGGCAGACCATAATTATAAAGCGAGAGAAAATGCACTTCTTTCTGATGTTTAATGAGTACTTCTGCGACTCAGAAACGAGTCGTTTGTTAAGTAAAAGATAGTGAACATGGTTATGTTGTCTTTCAGAAAAGTAACCACTCCCAATTTTACGAAGAAGAATGCCAACAAACATGAAACAAGAGAACACAGTGAGTAGGAAGGATCAACAAATGCTAAATTAAAGCTATCACTTTTACCCCGTTATTCTATAATGCTTTACTATAACGCATCTATTTCGGATGTATTTAGAAACATTTATAAAAGGCGATAAACTGCTCCCAATGATTAATTCGTACGTTGTAATAATTATCAGTACATTATACCATTAAAATACTTTTTAATGTTTGTTTTTTCGTCTGGTCTCTTTTTAGTCTGGACTAGGTTTGAATCGATGAGAGATGTTGGTTGAATCTGAATGCTTCGAACTTTTTTACACTTTATTTTCTAGAAAAACCTGCAGTTAAGCACGATAGTAAAAGGACATATGTGACAGTGGATAAATGGGGGGAAATATGCAAGCAGGAAGAAAAAGCAGGTAGTTATATTTACAAATCATTTACTCAAACGATTTCAAGTGTTTCTCTACAGGGACACAATAGATTAGTTTCGAGAGAAGATCAATGAGTTTAAACGCTTTTTTTCTGGGTTTGCTGATTGCCTATTCACCTTCTATACTTGAGCTATGGGGGAAGTGCCTTGACAAAGAGTACCTACAAATAAAATAGATCGCCCCTCATTTATACACCACCACAGGTCCAATTCTACATCTGAATGAAAATCAATTGTTTTGTTTTTCTTTTAAATTCGCCGAGTATGGGTCATAGTCCTACCGTGACAGAAAAAATTACATTGCTTTACGATTTTAAGCAGATATTTAGCATGAGACTGTGAATTCATCCATGTATTCTTCATTGGATAACTTAACCCTTTACCAAACATCAAATTTGCAACTGCCCCAAATTGAAATAGTTTGCAGACACGATTCAAAATGTGATGAAATGGAAAACATAATCTTCTGATAGGTCAGAAAACATTGTGGGAAAAGGAGAAATTGCTCGTTAAGAGCGATTTTTCCTTTTCCCACAATGTTTTCATGACATCTGCAACAAACTGGTCAGATGTCGTTATTGTTTGGTAATGGGTTAATTAAGATGGTTTTTTAATATCCTGTTGTTTATCTATAATTATCCAGATCTTTGCTGTTTGTTGTATACTATCCGTTTCGTTGGTTGATGTTAAACGTCTTCGTTTCCAGGTGAAAAGACAGAAGTAAAATATTTAGATGGCGTTCACACGATTCTGTGCGTGGATATTTCCGAGAGTATGGAAGATTGCTGGCCGCAGGTGCAAACATTTGTACATGATTACTTAGATGGTAAGTCAATGGTAACTTTTTCTCACGACATTCAAAGCAAAGTTAAAGCGTGTTTCTAAACCATGATTTTAAGTCATGAACTTTCAGAAAATGACCGAAAGGTCATCGGCATAGCCCGTTTTAAGTCACCGGGTTTGATGAAGTGGTCCAAAAGATGATTTCCTCAGTCCGCTTCCATGACAATACTAATACATCATTGTAATTTCTTGAAGTCTCAATGGTGAGAGGAATACATTTGCTTCTTTGTGTAGTATGAGAATTAACGGATGTTCGGTAAATAAGATTTTTACGCAATTTTTGACAGTATCTCAGTTAAGTCGAAGCAGCAATCGGACATATCTATGCTCCTGGTACACGATTTATGTCAGCAACACTTCACTATAATTTTCTCAAAGCAGCAATCTGCTTTTTTACCGGCAGGGGATTTGCATACTATACTCTCACTCTTTTACAAAAGTAGAAAAAAAATAAAGCATAATACGCTCATTAAGTGATCTTATCTAGTAAAAGGAGAATACACTTAAACGCATAACTTAGGTAAGAATATGCCTTTTTAAATTATATAAGAATTGGTTCTTTGGTTATATAATCGACATCAGAAAACAAGATATCATGTGGATGTGCAACATGCCTTTAAAATCCGTGTTATTTTTTTCCTCGTCTTCGATAAATTCTCTTCGGCCATATTGCAATTTAACGTTTTAATGTTTAAAGGACTTGAAAAACTGATAACCGATGAAAACTTCAACGAAGAGAACGTTGCTCTGGTCACGTTTGGTCACGAGACAAAGGCGCTAGTGAGATCAACAAAGGAACTGGCCAAGATCCGGACTGCATTCGGTGGGTTTAGTGACAAAAAAAAAGCATATGGACACGTGCATTTCAATATACATTTGCTCTAGTATGAAAGGAAGCCAAATGATAACAAATACATAAAAAATGGTCTGTGTTATTTCGTGTTTGATATTGCATTCGTAGTAATTCAGTGTTGATAATGAGATTCCTTGCATATAGACAGAGAAAAGAGATTCCAAACTTACTTTCCTGTATATGCTGGTCAGACTAAATAGATTGATATTTGGTAAGTCAGTCATTAATTGAAATTCAAGTCTATCGTTACCGGGGTTTGAAGTTACGCGTAGAGGGACAATGTGATTTCAACTAATTTCACATTCTTTTGATTAGTGTTAAAAATGTCCCGAATATAAAACTAAATCATTCCAGCTCGGTTTATTCAAATTTTCAGCCGGATAATGCCTTCATCAGGAGAATTCTTATTTACAATTACATTTTTGTTTATAAGCTTAAACTGTATACCTAAAAGTGTTTCACATTCTTATTCTATCGTAAGGCCTTAAAGTTACCGTCATACATAAAACTTAACATACGAGCCATTTATTTTAAGAGTCTATTTCACAATGACCATGCACTGTTTGTTAAGTTATGGTTGTCACTATTTGCATAATGTTTTTCGTTTATGTCACAGATTCGATCACACTTGGTGGACCGACCCCGCTTTTCGCAGGAATTCTGATGGCAGTGTGCGCTGCGCAATCCAACGGAAGTAAGTTTACACCCATTCCCTCATATCAAACTCTTGAAACTGATACTTAAAGCAGAAAAGCTTACATGAAGGATGATCAGTTATTTGAATGGGAACATTGTGACTAATATAATAACAAAGTTTTTTTTATATCGAAGTTATTTCTTCTGAGTACATTTCTGAAGTATCACAGATAAGTTTCTCCATAAAGTTAAATGTATCAATACCATTGGATTGATTGTAGTGTTAATTTTGTATATTGATTTCTTTTTGTATTCGAGAGATCTCGGAAGTAAATGTACGGCAATCAGTTCAAACACACATATGTACAATGAATCTCGAAGCTGGGGCCGCCCTTACAATCTTTCGAAACAAACTTGATTTTAACATTAGACACACTGTGATTTATTTTATAGTGAGAAACAAAATAATAAAAAAAACACGTTTACGACATGAAAAGGAAATTTGAACCAACGACCAGAAATCAAAATGACTGTCATTATCGGATTTAGGCTGGCCTTTTTTTGGTATCCGTGTTTACACGCCCTTTACAATGTGTCTCAGATGCATTAAGATGTTACTTGGATACAAACAAGCATCTTTGCTAAAGAAAACTAATGGTTTCGCAGACTTCTCGATACTCTGAGAGCCCAAGTAGGACCGAACTGAACACTTTCTTCTTTGTCTATGTAAAAATCTGTCAGACCAAAGAAGGCTCTGTCAGACCTCAGGGATTTCAGTCAGTCAAAGGCCTAGGGCCTACGAAGTTTCGTGAAGTCTGGTTTTGAATTTCGCTTTAAAAACTAGAACTACCCAGCGTAACAAAAATCTACCCGTGTTTATTTATAGTGAAGTGTTTCGTAAAAGGAGCCGTGATACCTAAAAGGATTGTACTTATATCCGACGGGGACTATACTGAAGCGGAACTGGTCACCGGACCAGACACTGTCCCATCCCGGTCAAAGCTCGACGAGGTTAGGGAAATCTTTTTTTTTAATCATATTTTTATTGCAATATTCCTACATGTGTTACAAGACATACATAAAACAAACAGATAAACATGTATTGAAGGAAGACATGAAAAGGCAAAAGGAAAATAATTGCAACTTGGATTGGGTGAAAATCATTTTAGTGAAATCATTTAAGTCTATTTGTTCCTTTTCCAGCTTTTAGTTTTTGAAAGGTTTCTTTCAACCCATTCCCAAACAATAACGGCATTTGTCCAGTTTGCCGCATACGCCTATGGAAAACATTGTGGGAAAAGGAGAAATTGAATCGCTCGTAACGAGCAATTTCTCCTTTTCCCACAATGTTGTATGCCCTATCAGAAGGTTATTTTTCAATTTTATCACGTTTTGAAATGTCGTCTGTAAACTCTTCCCATTTGGGACAGTCTAAAATTTGGTGTTTGATAAAGGGTTAAGTAGAAATAAAGCCAATGGAAAGGTCTTCATATCAATTGTAACATGTTATATAACGTTTAGATACAGAATTGACCAGCATACAGATAAATATGGATATTTGTCCTCACAAGCCAACATAAAGTTTTCACTTGGTATAACGTCATTCGCATTTCCATCATCTATTTTATCGAAAAGTGACAGTCGGTATTTGAATTAGTAAAGATCGAAAGCAATAGTAAGATGTATTTAGTAGAATGCTAGATGTACAGAAATAATTCATTAAAGGTCGTGCTTTACCGATACATTTACTCAATTTGTCGTAGAAAATATTTGAATAAAGCATATCCATCAAGCAACGTATTGGTTTGATTACATTACGTTTGGTGTCGTTGAACTCAATTGTAGATCAGCTATATTATAGTAGTTTTTTTTTTTTTTTTTTTTTTTTTTTTTTTTTTTTTTTTTTTTTTTTTTTTTTTTTCTTTTTAAATTACAGTGTAATGGTTAATACAAAAGTATCAATAAAGAACATGTAAACAAAGAAAATAAGAAATAAAGTGACAAGAAAACAAGAAGTAAGAAAAGAAGGCAGAGAAAAAGACAAAGAGATAATGGAAAAAAGAAATTAAAGTTAAGAAAAAAGAGATAGTATAGGATATGTGTTATTGTAAAGTTACATAGTCAAAATCATTGTGACATTATATTGTAAAAAAATAGAAGAAAAGGATATATTCAATCTCACGATATAACTAATTTGCCATTTTCTTGAACAAGATAAAAGAAACTGATAATAATGCATAATGCAGCGTGAATATATTTGAAGTGCAAAGGTCATAGGGGGGTGGGGGTGTTAAAAAAAGGTAATCTTTAAAATCATCTAGCATTTTTGACACACAGCATTATGCCATCCCAATCAATTGGAGTTGCATTTACACACAAATTATAACGGTACGTTATGTATTCTTTAGCTCCAACAAAACTGGGTTTTATTTCCTTCATTTTTGATTGATAAATGTAAAATTTAGTAAAAGTCATAATTTTGTTTAATGGTGTGTTTTTTGTGTCTATATGGCCTAGAATAAAGATTTCTTTGTTAACCTGTATCTCTTGTATATTTGAAAAAATTGATTGAATTATATTTCTAGTAAAAGCACAGTTCCAAAATAAGTGACTAATGGTTTCTGTTTCTTTTTTGAAAAAAGTACACATTGGGTTGTTTTTAATTTTCATTTTATAAAGAAGATCATTTGTACCAATGATTCGGTGGTTTATTCTGAATTGAAACCAGTGAAACTTGACATCAGTTGTTAATTTAAAAGGTAATGAAAAACCTTTTTGCCATTCTTTTCCTGAGTATTGTATGTTTAGCTTGGATGTCCATTGTGCTATAGATGATGGTTTGTATTTATTCTGGTTTAATATCGTATACATGTTCTTTGCTCCTCTTTTGTATCTTATAATATTTCTATACAAAGGAGGAATGAAAGGTCTTTGGACTGGAGTCACAATCAAACAATTCAGATTTTTAACAGCTTTCATTATTGATTTATACATGCCTAAAAATGTTAAAATGTTGCAATTTAAACTGTATTTAGTTTTAAACTCCTCATGAGAAATAAAATTCCCACGTGCGTTAAATAAATCACCAATAAACAAAACTCCAACATCGAAAAAATCTTTATAAAACAATGTTTTTGAATCTATTTGAACATCTTTATTGTAAAAAATAGGATATTGGTTAAAATTTGTAACACACTTTTCTTGTTTAGTGAGATATGCCCTTGTAGATTCGAAAACATTTTTCCAAAATTCATTTTTCATGTGAGTGCACAATTGATCAAGGTATGCTTCGCCGCAATTCACTAATTTATTAACATTGATCAGACATTTTAAGATATCAAACCATTTACCATCATAATTGAAAATTCGCCGTATCCATGTTAACTTTAGAGCTTGAATGTAAGCACTCAAATTAATCATTTTCAAACCTCCATCTGAAAACTCTTTAACTAAAACATTACTTTTTACTTTATTTGTTCCATGCCAAATATATTCGTATAAAAGTTTATTCATTTTATGTATCATAGAAGCGGGAGGATTTGGTAAAGATATAAATAGATGATTAAATAGAGAAATAATTAATGTTTTAATCACAACTATTTTTCCTATAGGAGTTAGATGTCTTCTTTTCCATTGTTTTAGAACAGTTTCCATCTTTTTAAATTTATCCTCGAAATTAGATTCAATCATCTTGTTTAGATCCACATTGAATTTAATACCCAACATGGTAAACCTATCTATATTCCATTTTAGTTTCCACTTTGTCTTTATACTATTTGTGCTATATTTGTTTTTCCCAATCCATACAATTTCTGTTTTATCAAAATTTACGTTTAAACCTGACATTTGAGAAAAATTTGTTAAAGTGTCTAGTGTTTCATTCAGAGAAGTATCAGAGCCATCTAGAATTACTGTTGTGTCATCTGCGAACTGGGAAAGTTTATGCTCAGTAGAATTTATCTTAATACCTTTAATGTTGTTATTATTTTTGATTTTTAGAGATAGAACTTCAGCACACATTATAAAAATATAACTTGAAAGCGGATCCCCTTGCTTGCAACCCCTTCTGATTGAGAAGAAGTCAGAAAGATAACCAGCCTGCATAATTGCTGAAGTTGAAGTTTTATTAAAAATATTAAACCATTTCTGTATATCTGGGCCAAAATTAAATAATTTTAAAGTGTTCTCAATAAAAGACCATGATAATGAATCAAAAGCTTTTTCAAAGTCGATTAACAAAAGTAATCCAGGAATATCCTTTTCTTCTGTATATTGCATAATATCATAAATTAATCGTGTATTTTCTCCAATGTATCTACCTTTAATAAAACCTGTTTGATCACTATTGATCAATTTATCTAAAGTCAATTTAATTCTATTTGCGATACACCCAGAGCCAATCTTATAAACAGTATTGAGTAAAGTAATCGGGCGCCAATTTTTATGTATTGTCTGGGTTTTTCACCTTTTGGAATGCAAGTAATTATACCTTGCGATTGTGTTAGAGACAATTTATCATTCAAAAAAGCACAGTTTAAAGCACGAATAACAAAGGTACCAATTCGTTTCCAAAAGACTTTGTAAAAATCAGCAGAAAAACCAGTACTTCCTGGACTCTTGTTGTTTTTCATGTTTTGTAATACGTTTGTGGCTTCAGAAAGATCAATAAGCCCTTCCAAGTGGTTTGATTCGTTAACTGTCAATTTCGGATGCTCTAATTCTTTTACATATTCTTTGTATTCAGAATCATTGTATCCATGCTGTGCGTCATACAAGTTTTTATAGAATTTAGAAATTTCTTTCAATATTGATTTTTGATCAGTTATTTCCTCCCCATTATCATTTATTAATTTTGTCATTGTTTTCGATATTGCATAATGTTTTTCCAAGCTTAAGAAGTATTTACTTGGTTTTTCTCCTTCGATGATTTGTTGTGATTTTGATCTTATCAAAAAGGCTTTGTGTTTGTTCTCGTGCAAAATATTTAGATCGTGTTTTAGAATATTTAGTGTTTCTGAATTTTCTTCTATTAAATTTTCTTCAATTGTCTTGATTTTCTCTAAAATGTTTTTTTCATGTTGAAGATTCTGTTTTTTCTTAAAAGATGCATAAGAGATAGATTTTCCTCTGATCTCCATAAGTAATGTATCAAGAAAAAGTTGATCATCTATAATAAATTGAATATCTTTATCTGGTATATCAATTAATCTATCTAAATTATACACTGGTAGAGCATATTGTAGTTTTATATCTTCTATTACCTGATTAATTGTTCTAACATATTCAATATCTTTGAGTAGGGATGTATTGTGTTTCCATAGTCCTTTGCCATGACTAAAGTTGTTAAATCTTAACTTTAACTTTATTATTGAATGATCTGACTGTAAACTTGGCAATATATCAGTGTTTTCAATATTATGAGCTAGTACTGGAGAGAGAAGAAAAAATCAAGCCTTGCTTGTTTAATAGGATTTGTCCTCCTCCACGTAAAACGTTTTTTGTTTGGGTATAGTTCGCGATATGGGTCAACTAATTGTTTACTTTCGATATGTTTTAGTAATGTGTCGTGTGCTTTCTTATTATTAAGATGTTTGTAATTATAGTAATCTAGAATTGGATCCTGGACTACATTAAAGTCTCCACAAAGTAAAAAGGAATCGTTATTGATTTGATCTATATGATCGAAAATAGAGTCATAAAAAGAAGGTGTGTCATTATTTGGACCATAGAGTGAGGCTATTGTTATCTTATTTCCATTTAAAGTTAAATCAAGTATGACATAATTACCCTCTTGATCAATAATATTCTGATGAACTTTAAAATCTACATTTTTCGATATCAAAATTGCTACGCCTCTTGAGTTCGAGGTTCCGAAACTGAAAAAACATTAGTATATGTTATATATTATAGTAGTTACTGCATGTAACACGAAACCCTTCTATCAGTACTACAATAGATACATACCCTTGCAAGCAACCGAGTGTTTTCTTACATTGACGCTATTGATATATAAAATATATAAAGTACATGCACGTGTATATCAAATCATCAACGAAACGAAACGAAAACTATTGCTGGTCACACAGTTGTACCAACAAGCGCTTATGTAAAGCGGCATCTGTAAACGATTTCGGTTGTTATGCCTCAGTATAGGAAGACGAACAGTCGACTAACAGGGTGACAATGGTTCTACCTAGTTTGTCCAACTATAATGGGCAGTCGAACGTCAGTGTTTTCTACAACGAGACAGGCATTATGAGATAACTGGAATATTGCTGATTCGATGTAAAAACCCAGGCATTTGAATTCACTATAAACAGTGTAACAATATAAACAATATAATATAAAACTAATGCATGTGAATTACATCAATATTTGTAGACTATGGCACACCTAGTTTCCATTATTGAAGATTTTCCTGGATATGGCAAGGAGCTGATATGTGTACCCGTTGGAAACGCCAATATGGTACGTATAACTCTATCATACAGCCAACATTGGAAACTGCCGCAGTTAACAATATAAAGCTTTAAACCATTACCAAACAATAACGGCATCTAACAAGTTTGTTGAAGACGACTCCTTTTCCCACAATGTTTTCCAGAGTCGTCTGCAACAAAGCGGTCAAATTTCGTTATTGTTTGGTAATTTGTTAAAAAAAAACTTATATATCTTCAAAGTTAAGAATAAGAGTCGATGCTTTTTTTTTTCAATTCTACTAGACGTTTATATGTTTAAAACCGGACAAACAACCCAAGCCAGCATGTATAAAATTCCCTGGTGGATCCATTAGATCATCCTTGGTCACGTTGTTTACATTCCGGCCGATTCACCAGAAGTTATCATTTCTTTTTTTTTTTTTTTGACAGGTACTACATAACCAGCTAAAGGATATTGCCTGTGGGAAGAAAATCACATACCGCGAGGGAAGCAAACTGGCCCGACGATACTATCTGACGGTGCGTACAGCTTTGCGCATTTATCCATACCATTCACCCAAAC
Organism: Cerastoderma edule; assembly: GCA_947846245.1. Classification (NCBI taxonomy): domain Eukaryota; kingdom Metazoa; phylum Mollusca; class Bivalvia; order Cardiida; family Cardiidae; genus Cerastoderma; species Cerastoderma edule. Next base: position 31,080,838 of record OX401412.1, read on the forward strand.
CATTCACATTATATTGTGCGAACAGACTGTAATTAGATATGGCATAACATGAAGGATATACCTAATAAGAAATTAACGGCATTTTTTTTTTCATCGTTTTTTTATCTCTTTTTTTTTGGTCTGATGTAGTAATGTGCATTTTCTTTCAATGGTATCGTAGATATCAATATATCCAAACCATAAATACCTTTACGTATCTCCGACCTAGCTTTCCAGATGTAACATTATCCCAATCACCAAGGGTGGCGTTTTGCGTTTTACTAAACAGTGACAGCTTATAACTTGTATATGTTCAAAACAACATACCTTTTTATTTTGGTATTCAGAAAAGCAATATCACAGAGTAACAAACCATTGGAACCCTGCCTCCGAGATAAAAATAGTGTACCGTAATGTAAGATACCATTCATGCTTATTAGTTGTGACTGAAAAAATTATTTTCCATAAGTCGTTAAGTAAAGCGCTACCAAAGAGTGTCTGTGGGTAAAGTCATGTTTACAATACTTTATTTGGTATTGTGTATGATTTTGGTACAGGTATCCACAAAATCGTCTACACATAATGCTTATTCTGCGCCACTCAGAACTCAAAAGTGTCCATTTTGCATCATATAGTTCTTTCTTCTCTAGTTCACTTTAAAGCCATACTTGCATTTATTTACACTTGAATTGTGAAAGTTCTAGAATAATTGAAAATTAAGTTAAAAGTACATTAAATTTCGTTTAACAGGGGAATTGAGACTGTAACACGTTCACACGATGCTTTTAAAAGAGTGAATACTATAAGGGTTGTTTACAATTAACGATAAAACAAGGTCAGCCGATAAACGTTGGGAAACAATAAAACACAAGAAATTCTCCAATCGAATGCTCACGTTGTTAATATTCAATAAATGACAGTATTTTTATATGTTTCACATGACTTTTCTTACTAGGTGGTCGCAACACATTAATCCGAGCGCTCCTTGGTATTTTAGATGTTACTCGAATGTAAACAATGAAGTTAAATTGGTGAAAATGGCACTTAGAAAAAAGATAATAGATAGTGCAGGCGTTATATTGTCATAATCCTGTGGTTTTTGCTATGATTCAACATATTCTTTCATAATTTATAACTCATATTACCCAGTTTTGCAGTTTGTCTGATTGCTAGTATGCTTTAGACAGTTGCACATATTGTATTCGATGTTTATTCAGACAAAAGCCCCTGTAGGTTTAGGCGGTATAATTGGCGCCGACGGTGGTGTTCAACTCGGGTTCCCTGGCCTCGGACTACCGGGAATGGAGGAGATACCAGAAATGTCTGGTCTTAATGACATGCTTAAGGTATTTGTATACAATACTTATAGTGATAGAAGTTGGGAGGTACTTGATATAAATCGTGAAAAGTGTCTCATGAGCCAAACTGGCTGGCCCTTTCAATAGGGGTGACACTATGTTAAACAAAATAAAAAACAGAGCCTTTACCTTTTACTTATACATGACAATTCATCACGAAAGCAATCACTTACTTGCCAAGCAGGTGTTTTTGAATATTACGGAACCGGAAATAGCATTTGTAACAATTTATACACTTCGTAATAGAGAAAATGTTTAAAACCCATGTTCTTGACGTCGTGTTGCACAAAAATGAAGCAACTAAAATGCTGTGTTCGCGATCAACGATTTTATTATACAATTGTCAAATACTGTGTGTCCCTTTATAGGTGCTATCGCAACATTCAGAGTTGGCCTAATTGAAAGCAATTGTCATAATGGTTTTTGCTGCTTAGTTAACCCTTAACCAAACACCAGATTTTCGTCCGTCCCAAATTGAAAGAGTTTGCAGACGACATTTTAAAATGTAATAAAATTGAAAAGCAATCTTCTGTATTGGGTAGAATCATTGTGGGAAGAAGAGAAACTGCCCGTCATGAGCAATTTCTTCCTTTCCCACAATGTTTTCCAGAGTCGTGTGTAACAAACTGGTTAAATGTCATTTTTGTTTGGTAATGGGTTAATGCGAATGCTATATGGAATTTTGCTCTGATTGAACGTATAAATTGCCAAGTGTACGAACTCGCCCCTGAAAACTCTCTTTGAAAGAACCAGAGGACGTGCATTATCCTTAATACGTAATTTCAGATGCACCTGGCCCAATTACAAGCTAATTCAACCGACAGTTCGGATACTACAGGACTCTCGTCAGAGGATCAGGTATATTAATGTTGTTCCTTTTAACAAAAGAACTTGAGAGAGAGAGAGAGAGAGAGAGAGAGAGAGAGAGAGAGAGAGAGAGAGAGAGAGAGAGAGAGAGAGAGAGAGAGAGAGAAAGAAAGAAAGAGAGAGAGAGAGAGAGGGGAGAGAAAGAGAGAGAGAGAGAGAGAGAGAGACAGAGAGAGAGAACTCAGAACTCAGAACTCAGAACTCAGAATGTTTTATTTGTACAAAAAGGCCTCCGGCCCACAATACATATCATAAGGACTCCGCGTCCAATAGCATACATTGTTATGTCCCTGATTAAACAAAACATTTATAAAATTTACTAAATACAAACTGCAAAATACAGTATTGTTCAAAATAACATATATGATAACCGGTTTCTATGGAAAACGAATTTAAACCCAAAATACAAATCAGCTAGATTTCTAAAAGAAGATATATATATTTGCATAATAGTTTTAACTTCCTGCAATCATTCAGTCGTAGAAGTTTGATTAAATCGAATCTAGTGCCTCCCTCGATGTACCATGATGAAAGATGTTGTGCTCTTACTTCTGCATACTTTTGACATACGAAAAATACATGATATTCATCCTCGACAAAAGTTTGATTGTAATTATTGTGACAGTAAAGACAAATTCTATCTTTTCTAGTTACGTTCATGTGTCTGCCCGTTTCCACTCTTAATCTATGGCTTGAGCAACGGAATTTCGCAAATGCTTTTTTGAAAGAAAAAGAAATGTCCATGTTCAGATATGTTTCTGGTGTAAGCATAGACTTAAATTGCTTATAAAAATCACACCGCGTAGAGTTGTTAATATTGGATCGCCAATTTTGATTAGCACAGTCTATAAGCCTTTGTTTAAATTGTTTTACAAACATATTGCAATCCCCAATATTGTGAGATATCCAAACGATTCCAACCCCATTACGAAACAGAATGTCTTTAACTTTGGTAGCCCATGTAATTCTTCCTGCATTATCCAGATCTCTTAACATCAAATAAAACTGTTTGGGGTACCTTGAATCACGCATTTTAGTTAATTTACACCAATATTTTACTACTTTTGTTTGGTAAGTCACACTTAAAGGAAGTCTACCGCATTCTCCGAGAGCAACACACGAGTTAACAGAATGATTTACCCCTAGAAATCGTTTACAGAAACTGTATTGTACAGATTCGATAATGTCGCAATGCTCATACCCCCATATCTCCACTGAGAAGCAAAGTATTGGTTTGACCAAAGAATCAAATAGTTTAAACATTTCATTATGTAAAAGATAACCGTATTTACGCTGGTAAGTATTTATACAAATTAAAGCCTTTTGTGCTTGTGCTGCTAATTTGGTTTTTGCAGATGTCCAAACTAACATTGGAGTAAATAATAGACCCATATACTTATACATTGATGTCGTTTTTAGTATCTCCCCTTTAAAAGTCCCCTTTTCATAATCTCTTAGGTAACCGCCATTTCTAAATACTATAACTTCGGTCTTATCTAAATTCAACTCCATTCCGGTTGTTGTGCAGAATTCTTCTATTACGTTAATTTGGCGCTGAAGTTTAATAGCGGTATCCGCACAACTGGCAATGTCGTCTGCAAAAAGTAGGCAGAGTATATCTTCTATTGCATTATTTATATATATTCCATTCCCGCATTTCTCTCTCATTAAGTCATGTAGATCGTTTATGAACAGAGAAAAAATAATCGGTGAGCAAATATCACCTTGTTTTGTACCGATTGTGCAGGGAAAAAACTCTGTCAACCCCTTGTTTGTTCTTACACATGACCTACTATTAGCATAGCTTTTAACTAAAAAACGATAAAACTTTCCACCTACCCCTTTCTGTTTAAGAGACTTAAAAAGAACGTCTAATCTTATCAAAGGCTTTTTTAAAGTCTATATATACGCAATAGAAACGGCCTCCACGGCGGGATATGTATTTTTGTATCATAGCTTGAAGGGTAAAAACATTGTCTACTGTAGAGTATCCTCTACGAAATCCCGCTTGTCCTTCGGTGATTTTGTTATTATCTTCTGCCCATGTATATAGTCTACAGTTAATGATATTCGACATGATTTTGTAAAGAGTATTTAGTAGAGATATACCCCTATAGTTTTCTGGGTTTGTCTTAGATCCCGATTTGTGAATAGGGCATATTATACTTTCACCCCATGAAGTGGGCACTGTGCCTTTATCAAATATAGTATTGAAAATGCAAGTCAATGTAGGTAATATATCTTCTATGGTATGTTTAAAGAATTCCACACTTAGACCATCCGTTCCGGGACTCTTACCAGTACTAAGTTTAGTAATACTGTCTCTTACCTCTTGATTAGATATTGGGATAATCAATTGACCAGTATTGTCATCTGGGATTATTTCCTCTATATTATAGATAGAAGCATTGTAATTCTCATCGTTGAGTAAACCACTAAAGTAGTTTGGCCATTCTTTTCCATTAATTGATGGATCTAAACTCTCTGCCTTATCTTTCGATTTAAGTAAAGTCCAAAATGTATTTGGGTTTCTTCTACTATCTATCAATTTTTGTCTTTGGGATTTTAGGTACTCCGCTTTTTTTCTGCTTGCAGACATATTTGAATTGGTTTCTTTTGGTTTTGTAAATCTGAAGATCCCTATGATCATTACTGTTCCTAAAACGTCGAAGGGCTGCATATTTCTGCTGTTTGATGACTTCACATTCGTTATGCCACCATTCTGGCTGTGTATTCTTAATCTTTCTAAAATTAGAATTTTTACTCTTAACCTTCATACTCTGTGCAGAAGTATAAAATGCATCTGTTAATAATCTAATACTTTGGTCAATATCATGTGTTGCTAAAGTACATATTTCATCCTTAATAGCGTGGAAAGTTGTATTAAAACTGCTCAGAAACTCTTCTGATTGGTCAACTGACCACTTAAACCGTACTTGAGAGTAATACTTTTCCTCTTGAGACTGATCACCTATTTGAGGTGGTGGTGTTTTATTAAATGTCAATTGACAGTAAATAGGGAAATGATCCGATTCCGTTTTATTTTCTACCTTGAAATTTGTGCAATACTTAAATAAACCCGAACTACAAATATTATAATCGACTGTACTCGCTCCGTTATTGGCGACACATGTAATATTACCATCTGTATCCCCAAAAACTCTTCCATTAAGTATATGGATATCATAAACAC